>CM035105.1:31759112-32359112 GCA_020205505.1 Panax japonicus
TGAGGAAACTCTTTCTTCTTATACCGTTTGACAGTGGGTAACTTTTTGTGATGCATTCTCTTGAGTCCTTCATGGAAATCGATGCCCTCTATGAACGAAAATCCTTATAATTTGAAACCTAGGGCTAGGTTTATGTCCTCAGCCTTGAGCTTGATTTCCACATCCCTGACTCTAGTAGTGATGACGTCGTTCTCGAACACACCATTTTTGTAGAATTTTTTTATTAGCTTCGGGTAGATCCATATGCTTATACCCGGATCCTCTTCGAGACCAGCTTTATTTATCAGAGACAAAGTTTTGAGAAATTTTGGGTCAGCTGTCTTGAACTCATCGAAGCAGAGTCTGTAACCAGAAATGACGTTTGAAGATGCCATTGATTCCTTTGCAAAGTGTGTTATTGTTTGAGTGTTTCTGAAAGTTAGGATTTCTGCTTGTAGAGAGAAAGAGATAGATGAGCTTTTTGAACATCTAATTTCAAAAAGGTGTTTTCAAATTGTACTTGTAACTTCCCTCTCTCCATTTGCTTAGTGGGGCATGTGTTAACTTCTACTTGGCTCTACGAATTTGACTGAAGAGGAATGTACTAATTTGCCCTTAGCTCCCTTTGAGATAATGTAACCATTGAGAAGACTACGATTATTGATGTAGTCTTTATAATTTTTGAGTCTGTTCTACATTCATCGAGTCTGCACTGCGATCATCATGTCTTCTCTACAATCGTCGAGTCTAAACTGTGATCTTCGTGTCTGTTCTACAATCGTCGAGTCTGAACTACGATCGTCGAGTCAGCTCTGCAATCGTCGAGTCTGAACTGCGATTGTCGAGTTTACCCGGGTCCTTGTAATGAACTTCTGACTTAGCATTCTTCTCGGTTTAAGGTAACTCTGGAAGGGCTAACCTCATTGAATGAATCAAGGGTTAGGTTTGTTCATGAGACACTTATTAGAGAGATTGCTTGGTTGTGAACTTTATCATCACAAGATACTCCTTTTTTTTGTTGATGCAGCTCTGCCATCGTTGAATCTGCACTGCGATCATTGAGTCTGCACTGCGATCGTTGTCTGCACTACGATTTTTGTCTTTCATGTCACTACACCTCTATGATCGTTGACTTCCTTTCATCATGTCTATAATTTTGAACATAGCCTTTATATTTGCATGGTTAACACAAACTAGATCATAGATTTTATGGTTGTAAATTAAGCATGCCTAGCTCACTTATTAATTTATTAAACCTGGATTCATCTAGAGGCTTTGTAAAGACATTAGCAAGTTGATTTTTAGTATGAATATATTTTAAAGATATGGTTCCATTTTGCACATGATCCCTAATGAAATGATACCTTATTTTTATATGCTTAGTCCTAAAATGCATGACAGGATTATGAGTTATTGCTATGACACTTGTGTTATCACAGTGAACAGGTATAGATTTGAATTCAAACCCATAGTCTGCTAGTTGATTTTTCATCCATAGGATCTGAGCACAGCAGCTGCCAGCAGCAATGTATTCAGCTTCTGCAGTTAAAGTAGATATTGAGTTTTATTTTTTGCTAAACCAGGACACAAGTCTGTTTCCTAGCAACTGACAGGTGTCACTGGTACTTTTTCTGTCTATTTTACAACCTGTAAAGTCAGCATATGTATATCCTGTTAGTTCAAATGAGGACTCCTTGAGATATCAAAGTCCCAAGTGAGGTGTGACCTTAAGGTACCTGAAAATCATTTTTACATTAGTTAAGTGTGATTTTTTAGGATTAGCTTGAAATCTAGCACATATGCATGTTGCAAGCATTATGTCTGGTCTACTGGCAGTAAGATATAGAAGAGAGCCTATCATACCTCTTTATTGAGTTATGTCAATACTTGTACCTTTTTCATCTTTGTTAAGCTTGGTTGCTGGAGCAATTGGGGTTTTCATAGGAGAGGCTGATACCATGCCATAATTTTTAAGTAACTCTTTAATGTATTTGGCTTGGTTTATTAATATTCCTTCATCAGTCTGTTTCACTTGCAGTCCAAGGAAGAAGTTCAGCTCACCCATCATGCTAATTTCAAACTTGCTCCGCATAAGCTTGGAAAATCTCTTTCATAACTTTTCATCAATAGATCCAAAAATAATGTCATCAACATATATTTAAACTAATAAAACTTTATCTTTATGCTTTCTGAGAAATAATGTGTTATCTACTCTACCTCTAGTGAACCCATTTTCGATAAGAAAGTTAGTTAGTGTTTCATACCATGCTCTAGGTGCTTGTCTAAGACCATATAAGGCTTTGTCTAATCTATAAACATAATTAGAAAGAGATGGATTGATGAAACCTGGCGGTTGCTCTACATAAACTTCTTCTTGAAGTTCACCATTTAGGAATGCACTTTTGATATCCATCTGAAAGACCTTGAATTTCATGTGAGCAGCAAAGACAATGAATATTCTAATGGCTTCTAGTCTAGAAACAGGTGAAAATGTCTCATCGTAGTCAATGCCTTCTTCCAAAGAGTAGCCCTTGGCCACTAGTCTTTCCTTATTCCTGGTTATTACTCCATCTTCATCCATCTTATTTCTGAAGACCCACTTGGTTCCAATGACAGGATGACTCGTTGGTCTTGGTACCAATCTCCATACTTTGCTTCTTTCAAACTGATTAAGTTCTTCTTGCATTGCTTCTGTGACAACCCAAGAATTTGGAGAATTTATGAAAATCTTAAATGATTGATTTAAGGTCAAATAATAGACCTAGACAGGAAAGAAGTGTATGAAATTGGCAGTTATGTAATGAAATTTTAAGAATTTCAAAAGTTTTGAACAAAACTTGAATTATGTGATAGACTGTAAGTGATAGTCTAGTAACGAGGTATACGATTATGGTAGATTTAAAATTCTTTTGAAGAATTTTCAGGGATAAGTATCGAAGTCAATACTAGTCGGTATATTTGGTTACATATGTGAACCGTAATGATTTGAGATCAAAGATTGATCAGATAAGTTACAACTTTAGAAAACCCTAAAGTTATGTTAATCATACGTTTATTAAGTTAGAAAAATCTAACGAATTGTTAGAAACCCTAACGGTACGCTCAGAAACCCTAGTTTCAGTTTCGAGAATTTGAAACCCTAATTTGGGAAATCAAAGGCTAAATATAATGGCTTATGTATTTTGATAATATATTAGAGATAACCCTAATTGCTAACTTAGAAACTCTAATGCTATGTATAAAATTCTAAGGATTAATAGTTATGTGAGTAATGAATATGAACATTCTGTGATGGTGTATATTTGTTTATTATATAAACAAACAAAAGAAACTAGTGTAACCCTAATTATATATTAGGAATGAAGGATTTCATAACTTAAGTGTTATGGAAAAAGAGAATTTTGGTATTTAGAATACTTACTAATTCTAAGAGATTTATTTTATACATCTCAAATGATTAATTTTATAACCTAATTATAGCGAGTCTAATTGGGTTAAGGAAATAGATGTGCATGAGCAAGGATTGGTGTTATAATTGATGAAGTAAAAATCCTAAGTAAATGATTTGGGTTGGATAAGAATTTAAGGTATTGGACTATATATATTATAGCTCAAGAGTTGACCCAATTTATTTGGTGGAGGAGTCCAAGTTATTAGCTAATTAATTTCAAGCTCAAAAGATGGAAGTGGTAGCTTAATTTTTAGCCCAATTGTGGAGGAACACTTTAGACTTTTGGCACACTAGATATTACATTAAAAAGTGAAGCAAATTGAGAGCAAGGAAATGAGGGGAGATGATTGTGATGATGACTTACTTTAATTGGTGACCAACTCTCACCAACTCCTCACATGTGTCATTGTTTTATTTATCCAACATCTTTGTTCATGATTGTAAGTAAAGCTTTGGTAATTTAGTGGGAGAAAAGGAGAAGAAATAATATAAACACATCTCCCACTTTAAGCACCACACATGTGGCAAAAGGGATAGTTCATTAATACAAGCTAGGTGTCCAATGGTTTAAGGAGCCACATGATATACTAATCTCCCACATGTTTATGATTAAGAAGGAGAAAGATAGAATGAGTGGGGAGAGGATTTTTTGGACATTTGTTAAATCAAATAAGAGATAAAATAGAAAGCAAATTGGGAGCATTATTAAGGCACATGGCCGGCCAAGAGGGAAGGAATAAAGGGGGGGATGAATGTTGTAATAAGTGTTCACTTTAGTTGTTGAGCAACTATCACCAACTCCCCCTATGTGTCATTTTTTTTATTGTCCAACACTTATGTTTCTTTTTTTTTATGCAAAGCAACAACTTGGCAATTAAAGGGAGAAGGAGAGTATTAGTGGGAACTAGTAAGGCTTGGCCGGATCATGCACAAGAAGAGAAGGAGAGTGAGTGTGGTCAATTGATAAAAAAAAAACTACACAAAAGTCTAGCTTATTTTTTTTTCTTTCATCTCTTTTGTCTTTCCAAGTTGCTAAGAACTAGAGAGAGAGAGAGAGAGTGAGGAGTTCGGCCATCCTAAGAGAAGAAGGAGGGGAGATTTGGACTTTCATAAAATCAAGATTCATCTACATCTTTGAAGGAGAGAAAGGAAATCAAGCTAAGGTATAACAAAAATTTATATTTGTGTAGGCTAAAGTTCATTGGTAGTTTGATTTGATTTTTGACAACTTGAAGTTGTGATCTTGAGGTTATAACCCTAGATCTTGGTGTTTAAAGGTGTTCTATGTTTAGATCCAACTCTTTTATGGATCAAAAGTTAGATCAAAAGCAAGAAAAGTGAAGCTAGGTTTTTTAAAAGATAGAAAACATGATTTTTCTCTTAGCTTTGATCTTGTATTTGAAGCTTGTTTGATGAATCAAGAAACTTTGTTTCTAAACTCAAAAGCCATGTCTATACATGTTACTAAGTGTTTATTGTTTGGATCTACCCATAATGGGGGTTGATTTGGTGGAAATCAAAAGGAATTGAAAAATGGAAATTTTCCGGAAAAGTTAAACTTTTAAAAAGTGTTTTGTTATGGTTGAACTTATGATTTTTGTGAAAATATGATCTTTAAAACCTAAGATTCTTATGTTCATAAAGTGTTTTTCCCTTTTGTGGATCAAAAGTTGGTTTTAAATTCAGAAATATAAGTTGTGTTTTTCAAAGGTAAGAAAAACCTAATTTTTCTAGCCTTGGTTGTGTTTATTTTGTTTTTGGTGGTTATTTGAGGTATTGGATCATGGATCATGATATATCCATGAATATATTTGATATTAGTTTGTGTCATGATGAGTGATGATGATTTAAGTTGAGTATATCATAAGGATATAAAAGTTTTCATACAAAACATAAAAAGTTGAAAATTAGATTTTTGAGAAAACCAAGTGTGATATGGAAATGACCTTATCTCTCATTCTACTTTGAATTTTCGAGGGTGGTCCATTTGTGGAGCTAGATATATGTGTTAAGGGTAAAATCCCTTTGGAATTACTCAAATAGGTTGAAAAATGACCAAGTTATGGGATTTCTCCCAAACTACTCAAAGTTAAGAAAACTGTTAAAAGGACAGTTTTGTAACAGCCACTTCCGGGCTAAGTTCCGGGAGCTTAACTTGTTCAAATATGGATTGTGATAGATGAAAACTATAGTTCGGAAAGATATGAACCAAAAAAAATTGACGGATCATTAATCGGAGTTATAGATTTCATTCTATTTAAGTTTTGGCGAAGGACTCCAAAACTGCCAAAGTGCAAAAAGTTTCTGCCCAAACTTTTCCGGGGGCTGTTTCGGACATTTATTTAATGAGAAAAATTCCAGGCTTTTGGAAAATGAAAATATATGGTATTATGTAGCTCGTGTCCAAAAATGAGTTAATTCCGAGTTAAAACGACCAAGTTATGACCATTACAATTTTTGTGATTTTCTGACGGAAATCGCTATAAACGGAGTTCTACAACTCCGATTGCCACGAAATTTAAAATGGAGTATCACGTTAACATATATAAGGTTATGCCAAAAGATGGGCATTACTGGAGTTAAGAACGAGGTAGCTAATTTCTTAAGCTACACACTAGAAATTAATTTTTGAAAAATACCAAAGGAAGTTGGAAAATTATGAAAAAATACTTTTTATGCACGAAATACATGTATATATGTTTGACCAAAGGATAGGAGAATAATTCACTGATTTGGTATTTTCGTGATAAGGATATAGAATACAGTTTGCTGGATTGGAAAACAGTTTGCTAAATTGAAAATGTGTTGAATCCGGTTTGCTGGATAGAGGTTTAAATTGATGGATTTGGAATTCAAGTTGCTGAATTATAAATTTAGTTGTTAGATATAGAATCCAAGGTGCTGGATTAATGTTTGCCTTATTACATGTTAATGAATAATTTATGAAATGAAAAGCGAGTGTTAAATCATAAGGGATATGATATAGTGATTGAATAATTATCAAAGGATGATAATAATATTGACGTGTTAAGTTGTTATCTAATATTTGATTAAGTATTAGATAGTATTATGGAATAAAGTATGTTATACGGATTAAAAGATCAATCTTATAACTGATAGGTCTTTCGTGAGAGATTAAATAAAATTGCGTTGCGGTAATCAACGCTTCAGGCAAGTTTTCTTTTACTTAACTCTAATAAGAGTAGTTTCTTCAAGCTTATGGTTAATCATTGCTGATTGCCACGAAAATTGTACCCTGTACATCTTGCATGTATAAGTCAGGTATGAAAGACTGATCACCTTCATTACCAGTTGGTTCAGAAATGTTTGTTCATGTATAATACTTGTTCAGTCAAAAATTTGTTCGTGCTAGTTCTCAATTATATTGATGAATTATAGCAAGCCCATTATTCATACTCTTCAATCATGATATATCGTCATATTATTGTATATAAACTTGATGGGAAACTTTCATGCTCACCCTTGCTATATCATGATAAACATTACAGATAAGGCGAATGCGTTCGGATACAGGAAAAGGTTAAAGTCAAGTTCTACTTGGGTTAAATGTGCGACTATTTTGTAATAGTATAGTTTGATAAATGTGTTATATGTTAGAAAGTTTATATATGGTGTTTAAGTTAAGGTTACTCGACCTTGGGGAATAGTGTGTAATGTAATGTATAAACAATTTATGTTTATATCTTCCGCGATTAGTGAAAGAATTACTGTACCGAATCCGCGGCGATTTGGGGCCCGGATTCGGGGCTACTATAGCTTCTATCCTGCTGGAGTCTTCCATAGCATCCTCTATCCTTTTAGGTTCCATTTGTGACATTAAGTTGGATAGAAACATTCATTTTGGGTGGCAGCTCTTGTTTTGATTCTTGCACTAGGATCTCCAATTATTAAGTCTTGAGTGTGATCTCTTTCCCATTTGTTTCCTATTGGGACATCTGTCCTGATGCCTTCTTGTCTGAGATCTTCAAGATCTATTTCTATTTCATGGTGTGGAGGTTTGTTATCTTGCATAGGCCTCTCTACGATCTCATTTTCTTGCTCAATGAATTCACTATCTGGAACTACGATCGTAGTGTTAAGCTCGACGACATCGTTCATAGTGTCTGAACTGTCGGTCGTAGTGCCTTGAGGAACTGTTTTGTCTGAGTTTATCTCATGAAAGATGATGTGAATCGAGAGTTTAACACTCAGTGTCTTCTTTTTGAACACGTTATAGGCCTTATTGTCTGTGGTATACCAAAGAAAGATTCCTACGTCTGACTTGGGTTGGAACTTTGTCAAATACTTCTTTCCATTGTTGAGAATGTATCATGTACAACCAAATACATGGAAGTAGCTGACACATGGCTTTCTTCCTTTCCACAGTTCGTAGGGTGTCTTCTTAATTATAGAGTGTATCAGTGATCTGTTCTAAGTGTAGTATGTAGTGTTGACAACTTTTTCCCAGAAGTATTGAGGCGGATGGGTTACTGCTAGTAGAGTTCTTCCAGCGTCTATCAACGTTCTGTTCTTTCTCTCAGCTACTCCAATTTGTTGAGGAGTTCGTGGAGCTGAGAAGTTGTGACTGATGCCATTGTCTATGCAGAACTAGTCCATTTTTGAGAAGTCGGATTCTCTGCCATGATCACTCCTTATAGCCTTGATTTTTTCCCATTTCTCGTTCATCACTAGTTTGAACATTTTGATTAGTTGGAAGCTTGTTTTATCCTTTGAGGTTAGAAAGAACACCGTGTGAATCTGGTGTAGTCGTCCACTGCAACCAGTGAGTATCTCTTCCCTCCAAGGCTCGTTGTTGGAATTGGCCCAAATAGATCCATGTGGAACAACTGCAGGGGCTTGTCAATTGAGTTGGCAGTTTTTCTCTTGAATGAGTTTTTGGTCTGCTTTCCAAACTGACAAGCATTGCACGGCCTTTCTTTGACGAAGCTGAACTTGGGTAAGTCTGCGACTAGATCTTTTGAGGCTAGTTTGGACACGCTCTTGAAGTTGAGATGAGACAGTCTTCTATGCCATAATCAGTACATTTCTTTAGATACTTTAGCCAAAAAGCATATTATCTCATCTGAGCTTAATTGTCCAAGATTTACTGTGCAAACATTTCCTTCTCTTGTTCTGATTAGCTTTACAACAAATGTCTTCAGGTCTCTTACTTGACATTGATTGTTGAGGAATGTTACTTAATGACCCTTATCACAGAGTTGGCTAATGGTCAGAAGATTGTGTTGTAGTCCTTCTATATTAGCCACTTTATTGAAGGACACTGCACCATTTCCAGCTGAGCCATATCCTCTTGTCTTGCCAGAGACGTTGTCTCCAAAGATGACTGAGGGACCCTACTTCTCTATGTAGTTAGACAGAAGGACTTTGTTCCCAGTCATGTGCCTTGAGCATCCACTGTCCAGATTCCAGGTTGTGATCGTGGAGCTCTATTCCTTTGGTAACATTAAACTTTCATTTGGGTACCCATACTTGCATGGGTCCTACTTTGTTAGTACCCTTGGGAACCCAAATCTGCTTGATTTTGGGTCTCACATGCATAGAATTATAATAATATTTTGCAGCCTTGTGACCAACTTTATTGCACGCAAAATATCTAATATGATGCATGCTTGTGTGTGTGAAAGAATTCTTCCTCCATTTGGACTTTTGTGGATCTTTAGTCATCCTTCTGTTAAACTGATTTTCCTTCTTCCATGTGTCCTTATGTTTCATGATTTATGAGGAGTGTACTTTACCTCTATTGTTCCTTCCTAGTTGGTTCGTAGAGTTGGTCTTACTCGACTCTACGATCCTTCGAGGTTGGTTAGTAGTGGCTGGGTTACTCTTCTCTTTTCTGAAACTCAGGTCAGCATGAGATCACTTACTCCTTGGAATATGGATTGAATCAGTAGAGCAGGGTTGGACCGGCTCATCCTTCTGTGAGGATTTCAAAAATATAACGCCTTTACTAAAACTTGAAGCATTACTAGTGCTAGTTTCCTTTACGTTTTCCACACATGGCTATGAGGTAGATTCTCCAAAGCCTAAACATGTTCTGTCATAGACACTTTGATAATTGGGTTTTACACCTAATTATTGGATATCAATTCACGCGAACTATGCCTATCTTAAGTACATTTTAGTGTGTTTTTAGGTACATTTTGTTTATTTTGCATTGTATGTACTTAGAACTCCCTTTTCTGTAAAAGTTCAGGATATGACATAAGTTGGCGATGGTGAGTGGCATGTGATCAATGAAGGCACAACATGAGGATAAATTGGAGCAGAGAAACCATGAGTTGGTGGACAAAAGACTGAGCAGCAGGATAGAAACAGCAGCAGCATAAAACCAGAATCAACACTGCAGAAGCCGTTCGGCCGCGCAGTTATAGAGGCTTGAGGACACGCGCATGCGCGATCATTCGGACTACACAAGACTTGACACACACGCGGCCGCGCACAGAATACAAAGGAGGAGTGCGCACCCGCGCGCGATATCTGATGCTGCTGAGCTGTTTTATATTAATTTTTAATTTTAAGGGTTGTAATGGATTAAAAACAATTCTGACTGGTGTCAGACATATCATTGAGTATTTTGACGTGTTTTTCATATTCGTAACTAGGATTTATACTTGGAGAATATTCCAACGTGAAACCAATCATAAATTTCGTATTTTCTACTCCTTCTTTAGGTTTCAGTAATTGTGGATGCTTTACATTAGTTTTGTTGGATATTGTTGAGGACGTGCATGTTACGTTGGGTTTACAATAAGGAATTGGGTTTGATCGATTCTTTCTTCTCTCTTTCAATTGTTTGTTTATTATTCATGTGTAGCGTTGATCCCATAATGGCTTTTGGTTTAGTCATGAACTAAACTCCATTATGGGATTCTAACGGATTTTAATATGTAGTTTAATAGATTACTTGAGTGCTGGACTGTTTTACATATCGTAAGGAATTTCTATCATGGTTGTTTTGCATGCATGAATGCTTGATCACCATTCTTTTTCAATACTTGTATGGAGTTGAAAAATAACATGCGAGTATGGATTGTAATCATGATAGCATGCGTATATAGGGTTGTTTTGCATAGCTTTGTATTTCGTGAACCAGATAGACATATAATGTTTCACCGTGTGACTTAAAATAAGGGCTTGTGCTTAAATTCAATATGGTTGCAATTTCGCGTAGACATATAGTGATTTTGGTTATATTGATGATTACACGGTGTTTATCACATTTGGATACTGTGAAAGTAGGCCATAGTATATTGAAAAATGGCTATGTCTATATTAGTGCTCTTAACTACTTTTCTGTGATATGTAAACAATCATGAATGAGGGTGATAATTAGATGAAGTATTAAATAAAGTTAGGATCCCATTATCTCAAGATTTGCTTTATTACATACGGCACATATTTATAGCACTGAAAAATCAAAATATAATTAATATTATATTATTATCACCATTCCTCATTCCATAACCAGAAATAGGTTTTATAAAATATTATTAGGGTTTGATCGTAATATAATAAAACTGTTCCACACATTAACATTACACACATAACCATACATATCTATAACACTGAAAAATAAAAATATAATATTATTATTCTCATTCCTTAATCAAAACCCGAAATTAGGATTTGGATTCCATATCTGATTTATCTTGCATAAATAATATTCTTAATTAAGTTAAAATATTCAATTTAACATCCTGAATAAATTCATATAATGGAATAATCATTATAATTATTCTAAAATCATTTCATATATTATTTAAATAATATAAGATTATATTTTCCTTAAAAAATAATTAATAAAACATTTACAACAAGGAATTAATTAGTATAAAAATTATAATTGATAATAATTAATAATTCTAAAAATAAATTTATCTGCAATACTTAATGTAATAAATAAATTTTATTTATCACACATATAATTATAATTACACATTACCTTGACACATATCATTCATATTTATTTTAATAAAAAAAAAATTTATACGCAAAATTTATGATTTATTTATATAGAAAATATCGGGTTGTCACAGACTCTGAGGTAGATTCCCCAAAGCCTAAACATGTTCTGTTAGAGACACTTCTCTGGCTAGAGATCAGGGAGTCCATGGATGAAGAGGATTTATTCCATGTAGAGATTGTCTTTTTTAGTTCCTCAATTTTAGAGGTTAGACTTGACTCTCTTTGTGTATTGAGATCATTGGTTTGTTTTAAGAGCTTTTTCTCAGATTCAAACTTGGGGAGAGAGTCAGTACTTAGAAGGGCTGTTTCCAGTTCTTCTTAAACTTTCTCTTTCTCCTTTTGAAGAAGTAAGTAGTCCTTAGACAGAACTCTAAACTATTTCATGTATTGACGCAAATAAGATGTTATGCCATGCAGTGCGGTTCTTTAATCATCAATGTCTACATCAGAAGAGTTGAAGTAAAATACCTCATCTATACTTACTTCATGTATGTTGGAGTTCTGTTTGTTCTTTGCATTCTTGGCCATTTGGCAAATATTTGCCATTTGAGGATCTTCATCATCTCTAGATTTGAGAGTTGAGTCATTTTCTGAGTCACTCCATGATCCTCCAGCTACAAGGGCTTTGTCTCTCTTCTGAGGCCTTTTGCTGCCTTTGTATTCCTTCTTTGGATGTGATTTCTTCTTTAGTTCTTTCCTGAGAGGTTTGTTGTAGTTAGCAATGAAATGGCCAGGTTTCTTGCAATTGTAGCATAGATCATTCATTTCTTCCTGGCTGTTGTAGTTGCTGACTTTCTTTGGCTTGCTGGTTTTGCCTTGACGCATGAACCTTCTGAGTCTTTTCACCAGCATTGCAAAGTCCTCATCATCATCTTCATCATAGTCAGAGTCAATTTCAGTGTTGACCTTGGAGGTGTTTTCTGTGACGCCCCCAAATTCTGACCGCCACTTGGTTACTCGAATTTGGTTCATCACGTTCTCATGGTAACACCATAATAACTAAAATCAGACTTTCGCAAAGAAAGAACTAATTTAGAATAATATACAATGATTTATTATAATTATTCCCCCAAGTCTCGCAACCTACAGTACTTAATAGATTACATAATAATATCGAATAAAGACTTAATACATAATCCTGCTTAAGTTTAAACATAGTCTGGAAACAGTCTTAATACAACATAATAGTTTTAAACATAAAGGGACAAGCAAGTTGGTAGCCTTGCCCCTACCCTTGTCCTTGTATGACCCCAACTTTTATAAATAAAGATGAATTTTCTATAAATATCATTTTTGAATATTATGGAATGAATTTGATATAATGTTATAGCTGTGGGTAATATTTATAATTTTTTCAAAGTACGCAAGTTGTTATATAATATTCGATTAGTCGGGGAATATTCATTTTAACGGGGAATATTCGTACAACGACACAGTCATTAGTGGACCCCACAACGGAATTATTGTCGGATTGAGAAAACGACAAAAATACTTTATGAAAATAACGACGGATTTTTTACCGTTAACTGTTGAAACACCTGGTGTTAAAAGTACAGTAATACGCGCAGTTTCACAGTAGCACACGATAATGATTATTGATGCTTACGTGAGAAGTCACTCAGTTTTGTTCAATTATTGTTACAGTAATTGCTGCATAGTATCTCGCGTTATTTGATTCAATTATTGTCAATATTTTATAATCAATAATTGAGATGACAAAGTTATTAATATTATTGTTTGCAATATTAACGATGTCTAGAAGTTCTGTCAAGGAGAGTTTTGGTCACCTAATTGCGCGCCAATGGGGAGAAATCCTTATTAGAAAACCCCCTCTTTCCTGGGAACGACCTGATCGGTTATTATTGTGAATTATAATAATGATAATGAGTTTTGTTTTATTACTATTATTAATGTAATAAAACAGAAAATCTTTTTATATAAAACAGAATACTTTTATAAAGTTATTCATTTTATTAGACAATAAATATAATATATTATATTTTATTTAAAAGATTTTGCTTTAAATATGGACCGTTCGATTAAAAGTAAATCAATCTGGACCGTTCATGAATTAGTTACTATGCAGTCCATTCTTCTATAAATAGAAGCTCATGCCTTCATTATTTCTTACGTATTCACTGAAACTCTAGAAAGAGAAACTATAGAGAGAGTTCTTCTTCTATAATCTTGAGCGTATTTCTTTAGAGTTTTAAGAAGCTTTGAGCGTAGTATAAGTTTTCTTCAAGAATATCCTCGCCCTACTAGTTGGAATACTATTCTTTTACGGTAAGGGATATTATTTGTTGTACTCGTAAAGGGTATTCTTTCTTTGTTATTCATGAAGAGAACTTTTGTTATTCCATTCTTTATTATTCTATTCGAACAACCTGTATACACGGGCTACCCTATACTTCGTGAAATTCTTCTGTTATTCCATTTTTTTTATTATTTTGTTGGAACATCCTGTCTGTGCTTTACGCATGACCTGGTTCAGTTAATTATTATTCCGTTGGAACATCCTATTTGTGCTTTACGCATGTCCTGGTTCCGTTAATTATTATTCTATTGGAACATCCTGTCTGTGCGTTTACGCATGACCTGGTTCCATTATTTATTATTCTGTTGGAATAACCTGTCTGTGCGGTCTATCGCAAGCCTGGTGATTTTTTTTGTTATTCAATTCTTTATTATACTCAGTTGGTTAAAGTTTTGACTTCTATACTGAATGAAATTAGTGGAATATCCTTGATATTTGTGCTTCATCCAATATATTTTCATGAAAATATTCTTCTAAGCATTCTTGAATTTTACTCTATAAAGCAGTATCATGTTGACAATTTGGACGTGATCAGTTCCTAGATAAATTAATTCTTGAACTTGTTTTATTGAATTATTATATCATTGTCATCGTCCTCATGTTTATATTATGTTGAAAGTCATATTTGGCATGTAGTGCATAGATGGACTTGGTATCATTATGACCAGGGATTATTCGGTATAATCATGACCGTAATGTTACAAATGATGTGGTAAAAGTCCTCATTGGCCCGTAGTGCATTGATGGACAATTGTTGGCATGATCATGACCATTGATGAATACACGAATATCCTTGGCTGTAGTGCATGGATAATTTATGGTTATGATACTAATGAATATCCTTGACCGTAGTGGAGAGACGATGTGGATTATTTATTAAGCTGAGTCTCAGCAATAAAAGTCATGAAAAACCTTTTAAATCATAGAAGATAGTAGATTTTATTATCTACTTGACTCTTCTAATGATTGTTTGTTTCGCTGCAATTAAACTTGATGTTTGTTATATTTTATAAGTTTAACACTGTTGAAGGCTAATGATAATTTATTCTGCATTATCATAGTCATAATATTTCTTACTGGGCTAGTTGAGCTCACCCTTTTTCTTTCATTGTTCTCTTCAGGAAATGAGAACGTAGCAGGGACTAGTCGGGGAACGGAGTGATGGTCCAGATGATATCATTAGTAGTCTTCACTATTCCATGAAATAGTGTGATAATAAATGTAATGAGGACCCCATTGAGTTTGTATATTGTCTAGATGACAATATTTGTATTAAAACTCACAGCATATGTTTAGTCGTATTTTACACGACTGTTGTATAATTAAGTTGTATTTGAATTTTGTACCATGTATTTGCGGACTCAAGATGGGTGATGTATACCTATTTTGGGGGAATCACAGTTGGTATCAAAGCTTAGGGATATGATCCCTGACTAAGATGTTAGAATAGAACTAGGAGGGGAGAGACGGGGAATTCCTTCGCTAGTATGACCTACCTATGTTTATTTGGTGTTTAATTGGTCGGTCAGAATATAGGGATAATACGTTACATGTCAATTAACCTTTGTTTTGTTGTAATATCTAAAAATGAAATCTGAGAATGTTGAGAATAGCAATGGAGCACAGGTGACCGTTGATTCACCACATATCAATAATAAGGATAATGTGCATCAGGAAGGCGACAATCCTCATGCAAACAACAACACTGTCCAAATGATGAATGATGGAATGTTCAGTGGCTTTATGCAATTCATGCAACCTCAGGCGAGACCGGCTCCTGTCCAAAATGTAGGTGGAAACACTGGAAACTCTCGGACGGTCATCGCTAAACAGTTCAAGGAGCTGGGACCACCGGAGTTTATTGGAGAACCAAAACCACTTAAGGCGGAAGCATGGATAAAGCAGATCACCAAGATATTTTATGTCTTGGGATGCTCCGAGGAGCAAAAGGTTCCCTTTGCTGCCTTTATGTTGTGAAGAGAGGCAGATTACTGGTGGGAATCGGTAAAGCATACTCAACTTGCCGCACTGAAGATGTCTTGGGAGAAGTTCCAAGAACTATTCAACGACAAGTACTTTCCCGAAAGTATTCGTCACATAAAAGAGGTAGAGTTCATCAAGTTGGAGCAGAATAATATGACTGTGTCGCAGTACGAAGCTAAGTTTCCTGAGTTGTCCCGGTTTGCGTCCCATTTGGTGTATAATGAAGAGAGAATGACGTGGATGTTTATAAGAGGTTTGAAACCGGAGATACATCAACATCTTATTTCTCATAAACTGTGTTTGTATTAAGATGTTGTAAATAGGGCTCAGTTAGTGGAGCGCGATAATGAGTCAACGCAACCAAAAGAGAGTAGCCGACAAAATGATAATACCAGTTAGAGCAGTCATCGAAGCGGTGATAACAAGCGTGGAGGGAATCAACAGGCCAGAAATTGTAACCACTTCGGTGGTAATCAGGGCTAAAACAATAAGAATGGACATTTCAAGAAGAGGAGATTCAACAATGATGGAAAGACGTCAGCACCAGCACCCGTTGTTAAGTAAGGAGAACGACCACCTATCATATGCTTCAAATGCGGAGGGGAGGGACACATCAGTCCAAACTGC
Organism: Panax japonicus; assembly: GCA_020205505.1. Lineage (NCBI taxonomy): Eukaryota > Viridiplantae > Streptophyta > Magnoliopsida > Apiales > Araliaceae > Panax > Panax japonicus. Next base: position 31,775,456 of record CM035105.1, read on the forward strand.
ACGATGCCGTCCAAAGCATGTTATAATTGTGGAAGAGAAGGTCACTTAGCCCGATTTTGTCATTCACCGAAGACAAGTTCAGCTAGGATGGAGGCACCAAAGGCCTTCTCAGAAAAGTCAAAGCCGGAAGTGTAAGGGAGAGCATTTGTTGTAACCTCCCAAAAAGCAAGGAACCCGAATAAGGTCATCACAGGTAAGCTTATCATAAACTCTAGCGAAGTCTATACTTTATTTGATAGCGGTTCTACCCATTCTTTTATTTCTCCTACTTGCGCTCAACGATTAAATTTGACTACGTAGAAATTAGACTTTGACTTATCTGTGGAAACTCTGTTGGGAGAAATTTTTATTACATCTGTGACACCTCCAAAATTAGGTATACATCACCCATCTTGAGACGCAAGATACATGGTAAAAAATTCAAATACAACTTAAAAATACAACTGTCGTGTACAATACGACAAAACATAAACTGTGAGTTTGAATACAAATATTGTCTACCAGACATTATACAAACTCAAAAGGAGTTCTCATTATAATTATTATCAAACTATTTCACAGAATAGTGAGGACTACTAATGCACCATCTAGGACCATCACTCTGTTCCCCGACTAGTCCCAGCTATGTTCTCATTTCCAAAAGAGAACAGTGAAAGAAAGGGTGAGCTCAACTAGCCTAGTAAGAAATATTATGACTAAGATAATGCAGAATAATTTATCGTTAGCCTTCAACAGTGTTAAACTGATAAAATATAACAACTATCAAGTTTAACTGCAGCGGAACAAGCAATCCATTAGAAGAGTCAAGTAGGAAATAAAATCTACTATCTTCTATGATTTAAAAGGTTTTTCATCCCTTTTATCGCTGGGATTCAGCTTAATAAACAATCCACATCATCGAATCACCCCTGCACTATGGCCAAGGATATTTTTTAGTATCACGACCACGAATTATCCATGCACTATGGCTTAAGATAATCATGTTTTCATCAACGGTCCGGATCATGCCATAAAACAATTCATCTTTACACTACGACCAAAGAGACTCCATAGCCATAATCATACCAAAAACTGTCCATCAATGCACTACGGGCCAATGAGGACTTTTTCCATATCATTTGTAACATTACGGTCATGATTACACCGAATAATCCTTGGTCATTATCATTCGAAGTCCATCTATGCACTACAGGCCACAGATGACTTTCAATATAATATAAACATGAGAATGATGATAATGATATAAGAATTCAATAAAACAAGTTCAAGAATTAATTTATCCAGGAACTGATAACGTACAAATTGTCAACATGATACTGCTTTGTAGAGTAAAATTCAAGAATGCTCAGAAGAATATTTCCATGAAAATATACTGGATGAAGCGCAAATATAAATGATATTCCACTAATTTCATGGGTATAGAAGTCAAAGTTTTAACCAACTGAGTATAATAAAGAATAGAATAACAAAAGAAATCACCATACATGCGATAGACCGCATAGACAGGTTATTCCAATAGAATAATATAGGATGAAACTAGGTCCGGCGTAAACGCACAAACAAGATATTCTGACAGAATAATAAATAATGGAACCAGGTCCGGCGTAAACGCACACACAGGATATTCCGACAGAATAATAAATAATGGAACTAGGTCTGGCGTAAACGCACAGACAGGATATTCCGACAGAATAATAGAGAATGAAATAACAGAAGAATTTCACCAAGTATATGGTAGCCCGCGTATACAGGTTATTCAAACAAAATAATAATTAATGGAATAACAGAGTCCTCTTCATGAATACAAAAGAAATAATAACCCTTACCGTAAAAGATATTGAATATAAGAATAGGGAAGTAGCAGAATACTTTTCTATAGGTTCTCTTATAATTCTCTCTCTAGAGTTTTAGTGAATTCGTAACAAATAATGAAGGAATGAGATTTTATTTATAGAAGAATGGACTGCATAGTAACTAACTTATGAACGGTCCAGATTGATTTACTTTTAAACGGACGATCCATATTGGTTTACTATTAAAACTTAAAACAACGGTCCATACTGATTTACTATTAAAACTTTAAACCAGCGATCCATATCGATTTACTATTATAACTCAACCAGCGGTCCATATTGACTTACTATTATATCTTCAACCAACGGTCTGAAAAATTAGCACATCTCCTCATGGAATAATATTGTACCCAAATACCCGAATGCACAATACTAGAGTGAATAGTAACTGGGTGAATAGTAACTTATGAATAGTAACTCGTGAATAGTAACTCATGAATAGTAACTCATGAATAGTAACTCGTGAATAGTAACTCGTGAATAATAACTCATGAATAGTAACTCGTGAATAGTAACTCAAGAATAGTAACTCTGACACGAAAAGTGTCCCGAATACCCAATTGAACAATATATCATAATATGCAGATGATACTGTAACAATAATTGAATCAATAATATGAGAGATATGATGCATCAATTACTGTAGCAATAATTGAGTATAACTGACTGACTTCTCACGTAAGCATCAATAATCAATACCGTGTGCTACTGTGCAACTACGCGTATTACTGTACTTTTAACATCGGGTGTTTCAACAGTTAACGGTAAAACTTCCGCTGTTATTTTTATAAATTATTTTTGTCATTTTCTCAATCCGACAATAATTCTGTTGTGGGGTCCCCCAATGAATGTGCCGTTGTACGAATATTCCCTATTAAAACGAATATTCTCCCACCAATCGAATATTATATAACAACTTGCTTACTTTGAAAAATTTGTAAATATTACCCACAACTATAACATTACATCAAATAAACACCATAATATAAAAAAAATTATTTCGAGAAAATTAAATCTTTATTAATAAAATTTAGGGTCTCACAATCTCCCCTCCTTATGAAATTTCTCCCTCAAAATTTACGTACGTACCTGGTATGCCGAACAGGTGAGGATAACTTGACTTCACTTCAAATTCTAACTCTAGAGGTATAACCTTTGAGCGTCGAATATAATCCTTCTTATCTAAGATGTTAACACGTATCTTATCATACGTTAAATTTTCTGCTATCTCGTCTAGTTTTAATTCAATAATGTGGTTCGGGTTGTCCACATATTGACGTAACATCGATACGTGAAAAAATGTTATGAACACGCGACATACTTGGCGGTAAAACGAGTCTATAAGCCACAGTTCCTATTCGATCATGGATTTCGAATGGGCCAATAAAATCGAGGGTTGAGATTTCCTCTCTTCATCGATTCTTGCTTCTAGAATAACGCCCTCTTGAACCTTCTTCTTCACATTCATCAACTCTGAGCATGTAGCTTGAGCAGCTTTAACTTTATCGATTCAATTCTATTCTAATCGTATATTTGTTATGTTCACGTGGGTCCCTAGAGTCTTTAACTCTATCTCCATCATTTGTAAGTTATACGAAATGGGTCTTTGTGTTAACAACATCACACTCATAAATGTATACGATCTTCTACTCAACGCGTCAGCTACCACGTTCATTTTTCCCACAATGATATTGAATGGTACGATCGTAATCTTCAACAACTCGAGCCAACGTCTTTGGTACATTACACGTTCGTTTTAGGTGAAGAAAATATTTGAGGGTTTTAGAAATGGGTTTTGTACTAGGGTCAATACAAAATTCGATTTCACGCTCTAGGGTAGGCTAAGAAGTCTTCAAGAATACGTCATGAAATTTATTAATAATAGAAATATCATTCAAAACTGTGACTCTCATCCAAGACTTGGATAACACGTCACATTGATACCTATCAACTTGCCATCGTCATTCACGACGTTGCCTATAGAAAGTCTGGCTTTGGTGTATTCCATACAAGAAAGTCAACAACGAAAGGATCATGGCTCTTTATTTATGGCTTGATATGACAATGATTGACTTTAGTGGTTTGGTTACTTTGAATTAGCATAACAGGTTGGTTAGGAGTATGAAAGCTAACAACCTTACGAAAAGAATGATGAGTAGTTAACCAATCGTTTCTAAAAATCACATCAAAGGTAAGTATTTTCAAAGAGATAAGATCGACAGGTAACGTGAAAATATTGATTTGAACAAGATTTATAAATAGTGGAGGTAACGAATGTTTCTCTCAACTGAGTTTAAATAGATATATTAAAGTCTAACTTCTCCGGAGTTAACTTAAAACATTGAACATAACTAGGTGCAATAAAAGAGTGAGTAGAACCGGTATCTAACACGGTATAGACTTCGCAAGAGTTTATGACTAACATACCCGAGATAATTTTTTTCAAGTTCCTCGTCAAGAAAAAAAAACGCTCTCTCTTAAACTACTGTCTTTGGCTTGTCTGGGACATCTGTGACAACCCGAGAAATTAGACAATTTATGAAAATCTTAAATGATTGATTTAAGGTTAAATAATAGACCTAGACAGAAAATGAGTGTATGCGTTTGATGTTAGTGGGATTGAATTTTGAGGATTTCAAAATTCGGTGAAGGATATAGGTGAATTATTCAGGATTAAGGATTTATGTAAATATGCTCTGTGTATATGGCTAATGATGTGTTTAGAATGTGGTTAAGGGTCATGGATTGATCAGATAAATTATATCTGTAACAAACCCTAAGTTTATATTAAGAACGACAACGTTCGGTTAGAAAACTCTAACGTCTAATAAGAAACCCTAGAAATCAGTTCTGGAAACCCTAGTTTCAGTTCCGGGAGTACGAAATCTTAAATCGGATCTTGAAAACCCTGGATTGGGAATGCAATGTATGTATAAGGTTAAACGCCAATAATTTTTATTAATTAGGGAAAAAACCCTAATGAATTACTGGAAATTCTAGTTGATTATTAGAAAACCCTAATACCAGATCTGAAAACCCTAATTTCATATTCTGATAAAATGAAACCTTAATCTGGGAATAATTAAGTATTAATTAGGGTAAAAGTTAATTAATTAACAAACCCTAATTTCCAATTTTTGGAACCCTTATTGTTCCGTCAGAAACCCTAATGCTCAGTTGTGGATTTAATTGTTATATTAGCAATGTTAATTAGGAATTATAAATCCTAATTGTCAAGTTATTAGAAACCCTAATCTAATTAGGAAATCTAATTTCTAAAATTGAAATATTATTTTTCAATTTAAAACCCTAAAATGTGGTTTTGAAACCTAATATACAAATTTGACCCTACGTGCTAAATTAGCAATTTTAATTAGGATAAATTAGTCCTAATTATTAAGATTGATTTATGATTAGAAAATTATGATATAATTAGGAAGCCCTAATTATAATTTAGAAATCAAAATTTTCTATTTTTTAATTCTAATTAGAAAATTTTTGAAAATCTAAGTTGCTAAATATTTATGGGTTAAAATTTAAACCCTAAAGGGTCAAACCCTAAACTCTCAATGATCCAAACCCTAACCCTAAGGGTTTGCAACACATGGAAAATCTAGAAATAAAATGGAAATAACCATTATACCCTTTGGTCACATTCTTTAAATTAGTTGCTTGAAGATCTTGCCAAATCAAGAGTTGGTGACCAACTCAAGTGACTTTATAGGGCCTCTATATCCAACAAATCAGCCTATGATAGTAGCTAGCAAGCTAAATGCAATGAATCAAACAATATAAAAGATTTTGAGAGAGAGAAAGTGTATGGATCTTGCTTATTTTTCTCTCTTACTCTTAACAACTCTCTCTCTCACCAGCCCACGAAATTCCAATATTATTTCAGTCTCAATTCAAGCCCCACGTGTACCAGAAACAGATCAAATGATCAAAATCAAAAATCAAAGCTAAAAGGTATAAAAAAAACCCTAATCTTGAAATCCTTTGATTTTATGTTATTTGTTGTAATTGATTTGTCAAAGTTGTGTAATAGGGTGTCAATTGATGGTCTGGGTTGATTAATCATGAACCCATAACATTAAAGTGCACGATTTTGAATTTTTAGCATATCTAGAAAATGGAAAAAAATTTGTCTAACGGCTATATGTCAGACACCATAGATCCGTGTGTATTATGTGTTTTTGATGTTTAAGGCTTGTAACATGTAGTCTGTTATGTGGTCTTTAAGATGCAAAAAGAATCAAGTCCATATCTGTTGTAGATCGAGAGTTATTATGGGTCAAATCTCGTTGACCGAACATGGTTTCTGGAATCTGGGCATCCCAGATTTGCCCAGATGGTCTGATAAGCGACTTTAGAGCCTTTGATCTTCCTACTGACAAGTGTTTTGGCAACGTTTTTGTTATGGACATGTCGTATGGTACAAGGACTACAACATCAATCCTTTAGAACACCTAGATAATGCATATAAATAAAGTTATAATCAGTCAAACAAGCGTTGACCGACTGACTGGGTAAAATTCTGGGAAACCCAGAATTCACCCAAAACAGTTTCTGGTCTCTACTTTGACCGACTAGATCTTATACATGTGATGTTAATTTGATGATCTAATGATATAGAATTTTATTCTGATATTTAATCAACAATAGTGAACCCCTAGATCACATAAATCGGACTTAGAATGAAAGCTATAAGGACCCAAAGTGGGTACCTTCGATTCTGGTAAACCTAGAAAAACGAAGAACACATCTTACAGAATGTTTGGGAGCCTTGATCTCTCGGTTATGGTGTTGTTTAGCCACGAAAAGTGTTATGTAGTTGTAGTATTACATAAATACTACAACATGAAATCAATAGCAAGCCCAGAAACACATTATCCTAAGAAATACAACCGGTCAAACCAAGCCCCTCGGATTCTGACAGATTTTCTGGAAATCTTCAAGAACACCTATAGCGACAGAAAGTGTCGCTATAGCCCTTTAGTGAAAATTTATTTTCTATTTTCTAGAAAATTAATTAAAAATAGCAATAAATGGTTTTTAATTATTAAAAATACATAATAAATTATGAAAAATTATTTTAAAGTCTGAAAAATAGTTTTTAATTATTTTAAGTATATTTTAAAAATATTTAATGTTTTTGGAATATAAATGGTATTTATTTATTTAATTATAATATTAAATAAATTATTTAAAAATAATTTTAATTCATGAAAAATCATGAAAAGTTATTTTATGGTATAAGAAAATATTTTAAGTTATTTTTGATGACTTTTAATATTTTGTGATGAAATTCATTAATTAATCAATATTAATGATAATTAGTTTATTTAATAGATATATTAAATAAATTATGGAAAAATAGTATTAATGATGTATAAATCATACAAAATTGATTTAAGTGTTATAAAAATATTTTAAGTTATAAAATATAACTTTTGAAATTTTGGCATGAAAATATTAATATTTTAATATTAATAGCAATTATCGGATAATGGATTTAATTGTTGGAAAATCATATAAAATGATTTTAAAGTATTAAAAATACTTTGTATTTATAATTATATTATAATATTATATAATGATTTTTATTAATATTTTATATTAAATAAATATTAATGATTAAGGTATTATGTGGTATTTAATTCATTTAAATACGGTTTTAAGGATTGAAAAATGTTGATAAATGGTAATAATTATCCGAAAATTTTTACGAGCCTAGGAAAAATGTTTTGTCTGATTAGAAATTATCTGTGATAATTTTTAAGTGGTTAGACAAAGTTTAATTGAACTTAAACACGATAAAAGTCCGACTAGACCGTCGGGATGTTAGAATTGTGTAGGGTTCAACTCAGACTGCAATAGTTTGACTTGATACCTACTCTTATGTGTGTTATAGACTGATAGGCTATGTGTTATGTGTTTAGGTTATTCTGTGTGTATAAATATAACAGTATTATACTGTGATGATAGTATTCTAATATTGGAGATCTATATTACTAATATTAGGTCTTCGGGGTAAAGCGTTATAAATTGCGTTGCGGTAATCAACGGTTCAGGCAAGTTTCTTTGTACTTAACTCTAATAAGAGTGTTTTATTCAAACTTATGGTTAATCATTGCTGAGTACCACGAAAATTGTATTCTGTACATCTTGCATGTATAAGTCAGTTATGAAAGGCTGATCACCTTCATTACCAGTTGGTTCAGAAATGTTTGTTCATGTATAATACTTGTTCAATTAAAAATTTGTTCGTGCTAGTTCTCAATTATATTGATAAATTATAGCAAGTCCATTATTCATACTCTTCAATCATGATATATCGTTATATTATTGTATATAAACTTGTTGGGCAACTTTCATGCTCACCCTTGCTATATCATGATAAAACATTGCAGATAAAGCGAATGCGTTCGGATTACAAGAAAAGGTTAATGCCAAGTTCAGCTTGGGACATAAAGTGCGGCTAGTTTGTAATAATATATTTTGATAAATATTATTGTGTAATAGATATTTTATAAATTGTGTATAAGTTAAGGTTACTCGATTTTGGGGAAAATAGTGTGTAATGTAATGTATAAACAATTTATGTTTATATCTTCCGCAAATAGTTATAGAAATAGTGTACCGAATTCGCGGTGATTTGGGGCCCGGATTTGGGGCTGCTACAGTTGGTATCAGAGCTGTTGGTTATGAAGCTTAGGTAGGAATACCTGAGACCAATAACCGCAGTGATTAGGATAAGATCTAACTCACATAGAGTTAGTTGGTCGGTAAGATTCAAAGATGAATCTCGTCGAGTGTAAAGACGCAGAGTTCCCTAACTCTGATAATAAAGTTGAACAGTAATGGTGAATAGATCGAGTCTAAAAGACTGAAAGTGCAGGAATAGGAGATTGTAAAATAAAACGATCATAGGCATAGAAATAAATCGTAATATATACGATAAGATCACCCCGTGATCTGATAAGGTTATGATAGTCAGAAAGAATCAATCTTATGATTGAAAAGTTTACAGCAAGATGTTGTGTGTAAGTTGTACTATGAAATTGTACTATGAAAACTAATGAAAGAGTTATGGATTATGAATATGAATTGAATTCGTATTGAAAAAGGGGGTTAAGATTAGGTGGGGATTTCAATGAGGACTCGTGTCAGCAACTGAGTTGTATGATTCCTTGTATGGGCGGGGAATTGTACTTGGTGTAAAAACTACTTAGTTGGTGGCATTGGTAATAATTGAAATGTTGTGTCACGCTAGTTGTTATATACAAATAAATAGGTCATAGGTAGAGAATATAGGATTAAGTACAAGTTCTTAGAACTCATACTTATGTGACATTCTTGACTTATAGTTATATGAAATGTTTATGAGCCACTAAGCGAACGGACGCCAAAGGTCAGACTAGGGTAAGTTCGTAAACTCATATAATTGTGGCCAGGTTATGAACTCATAAGTGTGGTTTTATGAACTGGGTATAGTTGTGTGTGAATGGAGTGTTAAGAATTATATGAACAGATAGATTGTTAAGAATATGATAATTAGTCGAGATTTAGGTTTTCCTAAACCCCTAGCTTTGCTAAACCTCAATTTTTGACATCAAGCTAAATACGCACTATGTGCCTTTTAAAAAAAATTGTTTTTATTTATCACTTATGTACCATGTGACCTGGTGCAGAGATGATAAAAAATGATGGAGTTATCAATGCAGAATTACTTGGTGTTGGATGTGATCTAAGGATCGTCAGCCCACTACATTATGATGTAGTATAACAAAGTCACAAAATGACGAAATCCTCAACGGACTGTTAAATAAAGTGCGGCATCATGACGTCATTCTCAAAAATGTTTATTGAAAGAAATTTCCCAAACCAAATTGTTTTACTGTGGAATCAAATAAGACTGAGGTAAAATTTTTGTGCCTTTGGCAGTGATGGGAAAACAGATAAAATAAGTACTTGGCCAGTACAGGGCATAACGGGCTAATCACCCTTTGTGTCCGTAAGTAATGACGGTTTGCTGATGAATTTCCATAAAACCTTTGCGAAAATGAAAAACTAACAGTCTATACGATTCCTCATCACAATTTTAAATTTTTTACCCTTGTGAGTGATGTATTGGGTAGCATGTGAAATATGTGTGAATGGTGTAATGTGCACGGTGTAAGGTGTAAGGTGAATTTCGGGGACGAAATTCTTAGAAGGAGGGGTGAATGTGACAACCCGAGAAATTAGAAAATTTATGAAAATCTTAAATGATTGATTTAAGGTTAAATAATAGACCTAGACAGAAAATGAGTGTATGCGTTTGATGTTAGTGGGATTGAATTTTGAGGATTTCAAAATTCGGTGAAGGATATAGGTGAATTATTCAGGATTAAGGATTTATGTAAATATGCTCTGTGTATATGGCTAATGATGTGTTTAGAATGTGGTTAAGGGTCATGGGTTGATCAGATAAATTATATCTGTAACAAACCCTAAGTTTATATTAAGAACGACAACGTTCGGTTAGAAAACTCTAACGTCTAATAAGAAACCCTAGAAATCGGTTCTGGAAACCCTAGTTTCAGTTCCGGGAGTACGAAATCTTAAATCGGATCTTGAAAACCCTGGATTGGGAATGCAATGTATGTATAAGGTTAAACGCCAATAATTTTTATTAATTAGGGAAAAAACCCTAATGAATTACTGGAAATTCTAGTTGATTATTAGAAAACCCTAATACCAGATCTGAAAACCCTAATTTCATATTCTGATAAAATGAAACCTTAATCTGGGAATATAACGGAGAATTTTAATGCTTTAGTGCTAATAATTAAGTATTAATTAGGGTAAAAGTTAATTAATTAACAAACCCTAATTTCCAATTTTTGGAACCCTTATTGTTCCGTCAGAAACCCTAATGCTCAGTTGTGGATTTAATTGTTATATTAGCAATGTTAATTAGGAATTATAAATCCTAATTGTCAAGTTATTAGAAACCCTAATCTAATTAGGAAATCTAATTTCTAAAATTGAAATATTATTTTTCAATTTAAAACCCTAAAATGTGGTTTTGAAACCTAATATACAAATTTGACCCTACGTGCTAAATTAGCAATTTTAATTAGGATAAATTAGTCCTAATTATTAAGATTGATTTATGATTAGAAAATTATGATATAATTAGGAAGCCCTAATTATAATTTAGAAATCAAAATTTTCTATTTTTTAATTCTAATTAGAAAATTTTTGAAAATCTAAGTTGCTAAATATTTATGGGTTAAAATTTAAACCCTAAAGGGTCAAACCCTAAACTCTCAATGATCCAAACCCTAACCCTAAGGGTTTGCAACACATGGAAAATCTAGAAATAAAATGGAAATAACCATTATACCCTTTGGTCACATTCTTTAAATTAGTTGCTTGAAGATCTTGCCAAATCAAGAGTTGGTGACCAACTCAAGTGACTTTATAGGGCCTCTATATCCAACAAATCAGCCTATGATAGTAGCTAGCAAGCTAAATGCAATGAATCAAACAATATAAAAGATTTTGAGAGAGAGAAAGTGTATGGATCTTGCTTATTTTTCTCTCTTACTCTTAACAACTCTCTCTCTCACCAGCCCACGAAATTCCAATATTATTTCAGTCTCAATTCAAGCCCCACGTGTACCAGAAACAGATCAAATGATCAAAATCAAAAATCAAAGCTAAAATGTATAAAAAAAACCCTAATCTTGAAATCCTTTGATTTTATGTTATTTGTTGTAATTGATTTGTCAAAGTTGTGTAATAGGGTGTCAATTGATGGTCAGGGTTGATTAATCATGAACCCATAACATTAAAGTGCACGATTTTGAATTTTTAGCATATCTGGAAAATGGAAAAAAATTTGTCTAACGGCTATATGTCAGACACCATAGATCCGTGTGTATTATGTGTTTTTGATGTTTAAAGCTTGTAACATGTAGTCTGTTATGTGGTCTTTAAGATGCAAAAAGAATCAAGTCCATATCTGTTGTAGATCGAGAGTTATTATGGGTCAAATCTCGTTGACCGAACATTGTTTCTGGAATCTGGGCATCCCAGATTTGCCCTGATGGTCTGATAAGCGACTTTAGAGCCTTTGATCTTCCTACTGACAAGTGTTTTGGCAACGTTTTTGTTATGGACATGTCGTATGGTACAAGGACTACAACATCAATCCTTTAGAACACCTAGATAATGCATATAAATAAAGTTATAATCAGTCAAACAAGCGTTGACCGACTGACTGGGTAAAATTCTGGGAAACCCAGAATTCGCCCAAAACAGTTTCTGGTCTCTACTTTGACCGACTAGATCTTATACATGTGATGTTAATTTGATGATCTAATGATATAGAATTTTATTCTGACATTTAATCAACAATAGTGAACCCCTAGATCACATAAATCGGACTTAGAATGAAAGCTATAAGGACCCAAAGTGGGTACCTTCGATTCTGGTAAACCTAGAAAAACGAAGAACACATCTTACAGAATGTTTGGGAGCCTTGATCTCTCGGTTATGGTGTTGTTTAGCCACGAAAAGTGTTATGTAGTTGTAGTATTACATAAATACTACAACATGAAATCAATAGCAAGCCCAGAAACACATTATCCTAAGAAATACAACCGGTCAAACCAAGCCCCTCGGCTTCTGACAGATTTTCTGGAAATCTTCAAGAACACCTATAGCGACAGAAAGTGTCGCTATATCCCTTTAGTGACAGTTTATTTTCTATTTTCTAGAAAATTAATTAAAAATAGCAATAAATGGTTTTTAATTATTAAAAATACATAATAAATTATGAAAAATTATTTTAAAGTCTGAAAAATAGTTTTTAATTATTTTAAGTATATTTTAAAAATATTTAATGTTTTTGGAATATAAATGGTATTTATTTATTTAATTATAATATTAAATAAATTATTTAAAAATAATTTTAATTCATGAAAAATCATGAAAAGTTATTTTATGGTATAAGAAAATATTTTAAGTTATTTTTGATGACTTTTAATATTTTGTGATGAAATTCATTAATTAATCAATATTAATGATAATTAGTTTATTTAATAGATATATTAAATAAATTATGGAAAAATAGTATTAATGATGTATAAATCATACAAAATTGATTTAAGTGTTATAAAAATATTTTAAGTTATAAAATATAACTTTTGATATTTTGGCATGAAAATATTAATATTTTAATATTAATAGCAATTATCGGATAATGGATTTAATTGTTGGAAAATCATATAAAAATGATTTTAAAGTATTAAAAATACTTTGTATTTATAATTATATTATAATATTATATAATGATTTTTATTAATATTTTATATTAAATAAATATTAATGATTAAGGTATTATGTGGTATTTAATTCATTTAAATACGGTTTTAAGGATTGAAAAATGTTGATAAATGGTAATAATTATCCGAAAATTTTTACGAGCCTAGGAAAAATGTTTTGTCTGATTAGAAATTATCTGTGATAATTTTTAAGTGGTTAGACAAAGTTTAATTGAACTTAAACACGATAAAAGTCCGACTAGACCGTCGGGATGTTAGAATTGTGTCGGGTTCAACTCAGACTGCAATAGTTTGACTTGATACCTACTCTTATGTGTGTTATAGACTGATAGGCTATGTGTTATGTGTTTAGGTTATTCTGTGTGTATAAATATAACAGTATTATACTGTGATGATAGTATTCTAATATTGGAGATCTATATTACTAATATTAGGTCTTCGGGGTAAAGCGTTATAAATTGCGTTGCGGTAATCAACGGTTCAGGCAAGTTTCTTTGTACTTAACTCTAATAAGAGTGTTTTATTCAAACTTATGGTTAATCATTGCTGAGTACCACGAAAATTGTATTCTGTACATCTTGCATGTATAAGTCAGTTATGAAAGGCTGATCACCTTCATTACCAGTTGGTTCAGAAATGTTTGTTCATGTATAATACTTGTTCAATTAAAAATTTGTTCGTGCTAGTTCTCAATTATATTGATAAATTATAACAAGTCCATTATTCATACTCTTCAATCATGATATATCGTTATATTATTGTATATAAACTTGTTGGGCAACTTTCATGCTCACCCTTGCTATATCATGATAAAACATTGCAGATAAAGCGAATGCGTTCGGATTACAAGAAAAGGTTAATGCCAAGTTCAGCTTGGGACATAAAGTGCGGCTAGTTTGTAATAATATATTTTGATAAATATTATTGTGTAATAGATATTTTATAAATTGTGTATAAGTTAAGGTTACTCGATTTTGGGGAAAATAGTGTGTAATGTAATGTATAAACAATTTATGTTTATATCTTCCGCAAATAGTTATAGAAATAGTGTACCGAATCCGGGTTGATTTGGGGCCCGGATTTGGGGCTGCTACAGTTGGTATCAGAGCTGTTGGTTATGAAGCTTAGGTAGGAATACCTGAGACCAATAACCGCAGTGATTAGGATAAGATCTAACTCACATATAGTTAGTTGGTCTGTAAGATTCAAAGATGAATCTCGTCGAGTGTAAAGACGCAGAGTTCCCTAACTCTGATAATAAAGTTGAACAGTAATGGTGAATAGATCGAGTCTAAAAGACTGAAAGTGCAGGAATAGGAGATTGTAAAATAAAACGATCATAGGCATAGAAATAAATCGTAATATATACGATAAGATCACCCCGTGATCTGATAAGGTTATGATAGTCAGAAAGAATCAATCTTATGATTGAAAAGTTTACAGCAAGATGTTGTGTGTAAGTTATACTATGAAATTGTACTATGAAAACTAATGAAAGAGTTATGGATTATGAATATGAATTGAATTCGTATTGAAAAAGGGGGTTAAGATTAGGTGGGAATTTCAATGAGGACTCGTGTCAGCAACTGAGTTGTATGATTCCTTGTATGGGCGGGGAATTGTACTTGGTGTAAAAACTACTTAGTTGGTGGCATTGGTAATAATTGAAATGTTGTGTCACGCTAGTTGTTATATACAAATAAATAGGTCATAGGTAGAGAATATAGGATTAAGTACGAGTTCTTAGAACTCATACTTATGTGACATTCTTGACTTATAGTTATATGAAATGTTTATGAGCCACTAAGCGAACGGACGCCAAAGGTCAGACTAGGGTAAGTTCGTAAACTCATATAATTGTGGCCAGGTTATGAACTCATAAGTGTGGTTTTATGAACTGGGTATAGTTGTATGTGAATGGAGTGTTAAGAATTATAGGAACAGATAGATTGTTAAGAATATGATAATTAGTCGAGATTTAGGTTTTCCTAAACCCCTAGCTTTGCTAAACCTCAATTTTTGACATCAAGCTAAATACGCACTATGTGCCTTTTAAAAAAAAATTGTTTTTATTTATCACTTATGTACCATGTGACCTGGTGCAGAGATGATAAAAAATGATGGAGTTATCAATGCAGAATTACTTGGTGTTGGATGTGATCTAAGGATCGTCAGCCCACTACAGTATGATGTAGTATAACAAAGTCACAAAATGACGAAATCCTCAACGGACTGTTAAATAAAGTGCGGCATCATGACGTCATTCTCAAAAATGTTTATTGAAAGAAATTTCCCAAACCAAATTGTTTTACTGTGGAATCAAATAAGACTGAGGTAAAATTTTTGTGCCTTTGGCAGTGATGGGAAAACAGATAAAATAAGTACTTGGCCAGTACAGGGCATAACGGGCTAATCACCCTTTGTGTCCGTAAGTAATGACGGTTTGCTGATGAATTTCCATAAAACCTTTGCGAAAATGAAAAACAAACAGTCTATACGATTCCTCATCACAATTTTAAATTTTTTACCCTTGTGAGTGGTGTATTGGGTAGCATTTGAAATATGTGTGAATGGTGTAGGGTGCACGGTGTAAGGTGTAAGGTGAATTTCGGGGACGAAATTCTTAGAAGGAGGGGTGAATGTGACAACCCGAGAAATTAGAAAATTTATGAAAATCTTAAATGATTGATTTAAGGTTAAATAATAGACCTAGACAGAAAATGAGTGTATGCGTTTGATGTTATTGGGATTGAATTTTGAGGATTTCAAAATTCGGTGAAGGATATAGGTGAATTATTCAGGATTAAGGATTTATGTAAATATGCTCTGTGTATATGACTAATGATGTGTTCAGAATGTGGTTAAGGGTCATGGGTTGATCAGATAAATTATATCTGTGACAAACCCTAAGTTTATATTAAGAACGACAACGTTCGTTTAGAAAACTCTAACGTATAATAAGAAACCCTAGAAATCGGTTTTGGAAACCCTAGTTTCAGTTCCGGGAGTACGAAATCTTAAATCGGATATTGAAAATCCTGGATTGGGAATGCAATGTATGTATAAGGTTAAACGCCAATAATTTTTATTAATTAGGGAAAAAACCCTAATGAATTACTGAAAATTCTAGTTGATTATTAGAAAACCCTAATACCAGATCTGAAAACCCTAATTTCAGATTCTGATAAAATAAAACCCTAATCTGGGAATATAACGAAGATTTTAAATGCTTTAGTGCTAATAATTAAGTTTTAATTAGGATAAAGGTTAATTAATTAACAAACCCTAATTTCCAATTTTTGGAACCCTTATTATTCCGTCAAAAACCCTAATGCTCAGTTGTGGATTTAATTGTTATATTAGCAATGTTAATTAGGAATTATAAATCCTAATTGTCAAGTTATTAGAAACCCTAATCTAATTAGGAAAATTGAAATATTATTTTTTAATTTAAAACCCTAAAATGTGGTTTTAAAACCTAATATACAAATTTGACCCTACGTGCTAAATTAGCAATTTTAATTAGGATAAATTAGTCCTAATTAGTAAGATTGATTTATGATTAGAAAATTATGATATTATTAGAAAGCCCTAATTATAATTTAGAAATCAAAATTTTCTATTTTTTAATTCTAATTAGAAAATTTTTGAAAATCTATGTTTCTAAATATTTATGGGTTAAAATCTAAACCCTAAAGGGTCAAACCCTAAACTCTCAATGATCCAAACCCTAACCCTAAGGGTCTGTAACACATGGAAAATCTAGAAATAAAATGGAAATAACTATTATACCCTTTGGTCACATTCTTTAAATTAGTTGCTTGAAGATCTTGCCAAATCAAGAGTTGGTGACCAACTCCAGTGACTTTATAGAGCCTCTATATCCAACAAATCAGCCTATGATAGTAGCTAGCAAGCTAAATGCAATGAATCAAACAATATAAAAGATTTTGAGAGAGAGAAAGTGTATGGATCTTGCTTATTTTTCTCTCTTACTCTTAACAACTCTCTCTCTCACCAAACCCACGAAATTCCAATATTATTTCAGTCTCAATTCAAGCCCCACGTGTACCAGAAACAGATCAAAGGATCAAAATCAAAAATCAAAGCTAAAAGGTATAAAAAAACCCTAATCTAGAAATCCTTTGATTTTATGTTATTTGTTGTAATTGATTTGTCAAAGTTGTGTAATAGGGTGTCAATTGATGGTCTGGGTTGATTAATCATGAACCCATAACATCAAAGTGCACGATTTTGAAATGTTAGCAAATCTGGAAAATGGAAAAAATTTTGTCTGACAGCTATATGTCAGACACCATAGATCCGTGTGTATTATGTGTTTTTGATGTTTAAAGCTTGTAACATGTAGTCTGTTATGTGGTCTTTAAGATGCAAAAAGAATCAAGTCCATATCTGTTGTAGATCGAGAGTTATTATGGGTCAAATCTCGTTGACCGAACATGGTTTCTGGAATCTGGGCATCCCAGATTTGCCCAGATGGTCTGATAAGCGACTTTAGAGCCTTTGATCTTCCTACTGACAAGTGTTTTGGCAACGTTTTTGTTATGGACATGTCGTATGGTACAAGGACTACAACATCAATCCTTTAGAACACCTAGATAATGCATATAAATAAAGTTATAATCAGTCAAACAAGCGTTGACCGACTGACTGGGTAAAATTCTGGGAAACCCAGAATTCGCCCAGAACAGTTTCTGGTCTCTATTTTGACCGGCTAGATCTTATACATGTGATGTAAATTTGATGATCTAATGATATAGAATTTTATTCTGACATTTATTCTACAATAGTGAACCCCTATATCACATAAATCGGATTTAGAATGAAAGTTATAAGGACCCAAAGTGGGTACCTTCGATTCTGGTAAACCCAGAAAAACGAAGAACACATCTGACAGAATGTTTGGGAGCCTTGATCTCTCGGTTATGGTGTTGTTTAGCCACGAAAAGTGTTATGTAGTTGTAGTATTACATAAATACTACAACATGAAATCAATAGCAAGCCCAGAAACACATTATCCTAAGAAATACAACTGGTAAAATCAAGGCCCTCGACTTCTGACAGTTTTTCTAGAAATCTTCAAGAACACCTATAGCGACAGAAAGTGTCGCTATATCCCTTTAGTGACAGTTTATTTTCTATTTTCTGGAAAATTAATTAAAAAAAGCAATAAATGGTTTTTAATTATTAAAAATATATAATAAATTATGAAAAATTATTTTAAAGTCTGAAAAATTGTTTTTTATTATTTTAAGTATATTTTGAAAATATTTAATGTTTTTAGAATATAAATGGTATTTATTTATTTAATTATAATATTAAATAAATTATTTAAAAATAATTTTAATTCATGAAAAATCATGAAAAATTATTTTATGGTATAAGAAAATATTTTAAGATATTTTTGATGAATTTTAATATTTTGTGATGAAATTCATTAATTAATCAATATTAATGATAATTAGTTTATTTAATAGATATATTAAATAAATTATGGGAAAAAAGTATTAATGATGTAAAAATCATACAAAATTGATTTAAGTGTTATAAAAATATTTTAAGTTATAAAATGTAACTTTTGATATTTTGGCATGAAAATATTAATATTTTAATATTAATAGCAATTATCGGATAATGGATTTAATTGTTGGAAAATCATATAAAAATGATTTTAAAGTATTAAAAATACTTTGATATATTATAATTATATTATAATATTATGTAATGATTTTCATTAATATTTTATATAAAATAAATATTAATGATTAAGGTATTATGTGGTATTTAATTTATTTAAATACGGTTTTAAGGATTGAAAAATGTTGATAAATGGTAATAATTATCCAAAAAATTTTACGAGCCTAGGAAAAATGTTTTGTCTAATTAGAAATTATATGTGATAATTGTTACGTGGTTAGACAGAGTTTAATTGAACTTAAACTCGATAAAAGTCCGAATAGACCGTCAGGATGTTAGAATTGTGTCAGGTTCAACTCAGACTGCAATAGTTTGACTTGATACCTAGTCTTATGTGTGTTATAGACTGATAGGCTTATGTGTTATGTGTTTAGGTTATTCTGTGTGTATAAATATAACAGTATTATACTGTGATGATAGTATTCTAATATTGGAGATCTATATTACTAATATTAGGTCTTCGGGGTAAAGCGTTATAAATTGCGTTGCGGTAATCAACGGTTCAGGCAAGTTTCTTTGTACTTAACTCTAAGAAGAGTGTTTTATTCAAACTTATGGTTAATCATTGCTGATTGCCACGAAAATTGTATTCTGTACATCTTGCATGTATATGTCAGGTATGAAAGGCTGATCACCTTCATTACCAGTTAGTTCGGAAATGTTTGTTCATGTATAATACTTGTTCAGTCAAAAATTTGTTCGTGCTAGTTCTCAATTTTATTGATGAATTATAGAAAGCCCATTATTCATACTCTTCAATCATGATATATCGTTATATTATTGTATATAAACTTGCTGGGCAACTTTCATGCTCACCCTTGCTATATCATGATAAAACATTGCAGATAAAGATAATGCGTTCGGATTACAAGAAAAGGTTAATGCCAAGTTCAGCTTAGGACATAAAGTGCGCCTAGTTTGTAATAGTATATTTTGATAAATATTATTGTGTAATAGATATTTTATAAATTGTGTATAAGTTAAGGTTACTCGATTTTGGGGAAAATAGTGTGTCATTTAATGTATAAACAATTTATGTTTATATCTTCCGCAAATAGTTATAGAAATACTGTACCGAATCCGCGGTGATTTGGGGCCCGGATTTGGGGCTGCTACAGTTGGTATCAGAGCTGTTGGTTATGAAGCTTAGGTAGGAATACCTGAGACCAATAACCGCAGTGATTAGGATAAGATCTAACTCAAATAGAGTTAGTTGGTCGGTAAGATTCAAAGATGAATCTCGGCGAGTGTAAAGACACAGAGTTCCCTAACTCTGATAATAAAGTTGAATAGTAATGATGAATAGATCGAGTCTAAAAGACTGAAAGTGCATGAATAGGAGATTGTAAAATAAAACGATCATGGGCATAGAAATAAATCGTAATATATACGATAAGATCACCCCGTGATCTGATAAGGTTATGATAGTCAGAAGAATCAATCTTATGATTGAAAAGTTTACAGCAAGATGTTGTGTGTAAGTTGTACTATGAAATTGTACTATGAAAACTAATAAAAGAGTTATGAATTATGAATATGAATTGAATTCGTATTGAAAAAGGGGGTTAAGATTAGGTGGGGATTTCAATGAGGACTCGTGTCAGCAACTGAGTTGTATGATTCCTTGTATGGGCAGGGAATTGTACTTGGTGTAAAAACTACTTAGTTGGTGGCATTGGTAATAATTGAAATGTTGTGTCACGCTAGTTGTTATATACAAATAAATAGGTCATAGGTAGAGAATATAGGATTAAGTACGAGTTCTTAGAACTCATACTTATGTGACATTCTTGACTTATAGTTATATGAAATGTTTATGAGCCACTCAGCGAACGGACGTCAAAGGTCAGACAAGGGTAAGTTCGTAAACTCATATAATTGTGGCCAGGTTATGAACTCATAAGTGTGGTTTTATGAACTGGGTATAGTTGTGTGTGAATGGAGTGTTAAGAATTATAGGAACAGATAGATTATTAAGAATATGATTATTAGTCGAGATTTAGGTTTTCCTAAACCCCTAGCTTTGCTAAACCTCAATTTTTGACATCAAGCTAAATACGCACTATGTGCCTTTTAAAAAAAATTGTTTTTATTTATCACTTATGTACCATGTGACCTGGTGCAGAGATGATAAAAAAAATGATGGAGTTATCAATGCAAAATTACTTGGTGTTGGATGTGATCTAAGGATCATCAGCCCACTACAGTATGATGTAGTATAACAAAGTCACAAAATGACGAAATCCTCAACGGACTGTTAAATACAGTGCGGCATCATGACGTCATTCTCAAAAATGTTTATTGAAAGAAATTTCCCATACCAAATTGTTTTACTTTGGAATCAAATAAGTCTGAGGTAAAATTTTTGTGCCTTTGGCAGTGATGGGAAAACAGATAAAATAAGTACTTGGCCAGTACAGGGCATAATGGGCTAATCACCCTTTGTGTCCGTAAGTAATGACGGTTTGCGGATGAATTTCCATAAAACCTTTGCGAAAATGAAAAACAAACAGTCTATACGATTCCTCAACACAGTTTTAAAATTTTTACCCTTGTGAGTGGTGTATTGGGTAGCATGTGAAATATGTGTGAATGGTGTAAAGTGCACGGTGTAAGGTGTAAGGTTAATTTCGGGGGCGAAATTCTTAGAAGGAGGGGTGAATGTGACAACCCGAGAATTTAGAGAATTTATAAAAATTTTAAATGATTGATTTAAGATTAAATAATAGACCTAGACAGAAAATGAGTGTATGCATTTGATGTTATTGGGATTGAATTTTGAGGATTTCAAAATTCGGTGAAGGATATGGGTGAATTATTCAGGATTAAGGATTTATGTAAATATGCTTTGTGTATATGGCTAATGATGTGTTCAGAATGTGGTTAAGGGTCATGGGTTGATCAGATAAATTATATCTGTGACAAACCCTAAGTTTATATTAAGAACGCCAACATTCGGTTAGAAAACTCTAACGTCTAATAAGAAACCCTAGAAATCGGTTCTGGAAACTCTAGTTTCAGTTCCGGGAGTACGAAATCTTAAATCGGATATTGAAAACCCTGAATTGGGAATGCAATGTATATATAAGGTTAAACGCCAGTATTTTTTATTAATTAGGGAAAAAACCCTAATGAATTACTGGAAATTCTAGTTGATTATTAGAAAACCCTAATACCATATCTGAAACCCTAATTTCAGATTCTGATAAAATGAAACCCTAATTTGAGAATATAACGGAGAATTTTAATGCTTTAGTACTAATAATTAAGTATTAATTAGGGTAAATGTTAATTAATTAACAAACCCTAATTTCCAATTTTTGGAACCCTTATTGTTCCGTAAGAAACCCTAATGCTCAGTTGTGGATTTAATTGTTATATTAGCAATGTTAATTAGGAATTATAAATCCTAATTGTCAAGTTATTAGAAACCCTAATATAATTAGGAAATCTAATTTCTAAAATTGAAATATTATTTTTCTATTTAAAACCCTAAAATGTGGTTTTGAAACCTAATATAAAAATTTGACCCTAAGTGCTAAATTAGCAATTTTAATTAGGATAAATTAGTCCTAATTAGTAAGATTGATTTATGATTAGAAAATTATGATATAATTAGGAAGCCCTAATTATAATTTAGAAATCATAATTTTCTATTTTTTAATTCTAATTAGAATTTTTTTTAAAAATCTAAGTTGCTAAATATTTATGGGTTAAAATCTAAACCCTAAAGGGTCAAACCCTAAACTCTCAATGATCTAAACCCTAACCCTAAGGGTTTGCAACACATGGAAAATCTAGAAATAAAATGAAAATAACCATTATACCCTTTGGTCACATTCTTTAAATTAGTTGCTTGAAGATCTTGCCAAATCAAGAGTTGGTGACCAACTCAAGTGACTTTATAGGGCCTCTATATCCAACAAATTAGCCTATGATAGTAGCTAGCAAGCTAAATGCAATGAATCAAACAATATAAAAGATTTTGAGAGAGAGAAAGTGTATGGATCTTGCTTATTTTTCTCTCTTACTCTTAACAACTCTCTCTCTCACCAAACCCACGAAATTCCAATATTATTTCAGTCTCAATTCAAGCCCCAAGTGTACCAGAAACAGATCAAAGGATCAAAATCAAAAATCAAAGCTAAAAGGTATAAAAAAACCCTAATCTAGAAATCCTTTGATTTTATGTTATTTGTTGTAATTGATTTGTCAAAGTTGTGTAATAGGGTGTCAATTGATGGTCTGGGTTGATTAATCATGAACCCATAACATCAAAGTGCACGATTTTGAATTGTTAGCAAATCTGGAAAATGGAAAAAATTTTGTCTGACAGCTATATGTCAGACACCATAGATCCGTGTGTATTATGTGTTTTTGATGTTTAAAGCTTGTAACATGTAGTCTGTTATGTGGTCTTTAAGATGCAAAAAGAATCAAGTCCATATCTGTTGTAGATCGAGAGTTATTATGGGTCAAATCTCGTTGACCGAACATGGTTTCTGGAATCTGGGCATCCCAGATTTGCCCAGATGGTCTGATAAGCGACTTTAGAGCCTTTGATCTTCCTACTGACAAGTGTTTTGGCAACGTTTGTGTTATGGGCATGTCGTATGGTACAAGGACTACAACATCAATCCTTTAGAACACCTAGATATTGCATATAAATAAAGTTGTAATCAGTCAAACAAGCGTTGACCGACTGACTGGGTAAAATTCTGGGAAACCCAGAATTCGCCCAGAACAGTTTCTGGTCTCTACTTTGACCGGCTAGATCTTATACATGTGATGTTAATTTGATGATCTAATGATATAGAATTTTATTCTGACATTTATTCTACAATAGTGAACCCTTAGATCACATAAATCGGACTTAGAATGAAAGTTATAAGCACCCAAAGTGGGTACCTTCGATTCTGGTAAACCCAGAAAAACGAAAAACACATCTGACAGAATGTTTGGGAGCCTTGATCTCTCGGTTATGGTGTTGTTTAGCCACGAAAAGTGTTATGTAGTTGTAGTATTACATAAATACTACAACATGAAATCAATAGCAAGCCCAGAAACACATTATCCGAAGAAATACAACCGGTCAAACCAAGCCCCTCGGCTTCTGACAGATTTTCTGAAAATCTTCAAGAACACCTATAGCGACAGAAAGTGTCTCTATAGCCCTTTACTGACAGTTTATTTTCTATTTTCTGGAAAATTAATTAAAAATAGTAATAAATAGTTTTTAATTATTAAAAATACATAATAAATTATGAAAAATTATTTTAAAGTCTGAAAAATAGTTTTTATTTATTTTAAGTATATTTTGAAAATATTTAATGTTTTTGGAATATAAATGGTATTTATTTATTTAATTATAATATTAAATAAATTATTTAAAAATAATTTTAATTCATGAAAAATTATTTTATGGTATAAGAAAATATTTTAAGTTATTTTTGATGACTTTTAATATTTTTTGATGAAATTCATTAATTAATCAATATTAATGATAATTAGTTTATTTAATAGATATATTAAATAAATTATGGAAAAATAGTATTAATGATGTAAAAATCATACAAAATTGATTTAAGTGTTATAAAAATATTTTAAGTTATAAAATGTAACTTTTGATATTTTGGCATGAAAATATTAATATTTTAATATTAATAGCAATTATCGAATAATGGATTTAATTGTTCGAAAATCATATAAAAATGATTTTAAAGTATTAAAAATACTTTGATATATTATAATTATATTATAATATTATGCAATGATTTTCATTAATATTTTATATTAAATAAATATTAATGATTAAGGTATTATGTGGTATTTAATTCATTTAAATACGGTTTTAAGGATTGAAAAATGTTGATAAATGGTAATAATTATCCGAAAATTTTTACGAGCCTAGGAAAAATGTTTTGTCTGATTAGAAATTATCTGTGATAATTGTTAAGTGGCTAGACAGAGTTTAATTGAACTTAAACTCGATAAAAGTCCGACTAGACTGTCGGGATGTTAGAATTGTGTCGGGTTCAACTCAAACTGCAATAGTTTGACTTGATACCTACTCTTATGTGTGTTATAGACTGATAGGCTATGTGTTATGTGTTTAGGTTATTCCGTGTGTATAAATATAACAGTATTATACTGTGATGATATTATTCTAATATTGGAGATCTATATTACTAATATTAGGTCTTTGGGGTAAAGCGTTATAAATTGCGTTGCGGTAATCAACGGTTCATGCAAGTTTCTTTGTACTTAACTCTAATAAGAGTGTTTTATTCAAACTTATGGTTAATCATTGCTGATTGCCACGAAAATTGTATTATGTACATCTTGCATGTATAAGTCAGGTATGAAAGGCTGATCACCTTCATTACCAGTTGGTTCAGAAATGTTTGTTCATGTATAATACTTATTCAGTCAAAAATTTGTTCGTGCTAGTTCTCAATTATATTTATGAATTATAGCAAGCCCATTATTCATACTGTTCAATCATGATATATCATTATATTATTGTATATAAACTTGCTGGGCAACTTTCATGCTCACCCTTGCTATATCATGATAAAACATTGCAAATAAAGCGAATGCGTTCGGATTACAAGAAAAGGTTAATGCCAAGTTCAGCTTGGGACATAAAGTACGGCTAGTTTGTAATAGTATATTTTGATAAATATTATTGTGTAATCGATATTTTATAAATTGTGTATAAGTTAAGGTTACTCAATTTTGGGGAAAATAGTGTGTGATGTAATGTATAAACAATTTATGTTTATATCTTTCGCAAATAGTTATAGAAATAGTGTACCGAATCCGCGGCGATTTGGGGCCCGGATTTGGGGCTGCTACAACATCCTTTGGTGCCTCCATCCTAGCTGAACTTATCTTCGATGAATGAAAAAATTGGGCTAGGCGACCTTCTCTTCCACAATTATAGCATGCTTTGGACGGCATCGCGCAGTTTGGACTGATGTGTCCCTCCCCTCCGTATTTGAAGCATATGATAAGTGGTCGTTCTCCTTCCATAATAACGGGTGCTGGTGCTAACGTCTTTCCATCATTGTTGAATCTCCTCTTCTTGAAATGTCCATTCTTATTGTTTTAACCATGATTACCACCGAAGTGGTTACCATTTCTGGCATGTTGATTCCCTCCATGCTTATTGTCACCGCTTTGATGACTGTTATCACCGGTATTATCATTTTTTTGGCTGCTCTATTTTGGTTTCTTTGACTCGTTGTCACGCTCCACTAACTGAGCCCTATTTACAACATCTGAATACAAACAAAGTTTATGAGAAATAAGATATTGACGTATCTCCAACTTCAAACCTCTTAAAAACATCCGCGTCATTCTCACTTCATTATCGACCAAGTGGGATGCAAATCAGGACAACTCGGCAAACTTGGCTTCGTACTGCAACACGATCATTTTGTTTTGCTTCAACTTGATAAACTCCACCTCCTTCATGTGACGAATGCTTTCGTGAAAGTACTTGTCATTGAACAGCTCTTGGAACTTTGCCTAAGACATCTTGAGTGCGTTAGGCTTGGTACGTTATACAGATTATCACCAGTATATGCCTCTTCACGCAACATAAAGGTGGCAAAGGGAACCTTTTGCTCTTTGGAGCATCCCAAGACATCAAATATCTTGGTGATCTGTTTTAACCACGTCTCTGCCTTAAGTGGTTCTGGCTTTCCCAAAAACTCTGGTGGTCCTAGCTCCTTGAATTGCTTAGCGGTGACCAACCGTGGGTTGCCATTGTTTCCTCTTGCATTATGAATAGGAGCCGCTTTCGCCTGATGTTGCATAAATTCTAAAAAGCTCCTAAATGTACCGTCATTCGTCAATTGATCAGTGTTTTTGTTTACAAGAGGATTATAGCCATCCTGTTGCACATTATCCTGATTATTGATCTGTGGAGAATCAACGGTCACCTGTGCCCCATTGCTATTCTCAACATTCTCAGATGTCATTTTCAGATACTGCCATAAAACAAAAGGTTAATTGACATGTAACATATTATCCCTATATTTTGACCGACCAATTAAATTCCAAAAACACTTAGTTACATCATACTAGCGAAGGAATTCCCCGTCTCTCCCCTCCTAGTTCTATTCTCACATCCTTGCTAGGGATCATATCCCTAAGCTTTGATACCAACTGTGATGCCCCCAAAATTAGGTATACATCACCCATCTGGAGTTGCCATATACATGGTAAAGAATTCAAATACAACTGTCATGTACAATACGACAAAACATAAACTGTGAGTTTTAATACAAATATTGTCTACCAGAGATTATACAAACTGAAAAGGAGTTCTCATTATAATTATTATCACACTATTTCACAGAATAGTGAGGACTACTAATGCACCATCTAGGACCATCACTCTGTTCTCCGACTAGTCCCAGCTATGTTCTCATTTCCTAAAGAGAACAGTGAAAGAAAGGGTGAGCTCAACTAGCCTAGTAAGAAATATTATGACTAAGATAATGCAGAATAATTTATCGTTAGCCTTCAACAGTGTTAAACTGATAAAATATAACAACTATCAAGTTTAACTGCAGCGGAACAAGCAATCCATTAGAGGAGTCAAGTAGGGAATAAAATCTACTATCTTCTATGATTTAAAAGGTTTTTCATCACTTTTATCGCTGGGACTCAGCTTAATAAACAATCCACATCATCGAATCACCCCTGCACTACGGCCAAGGATATTCTTTAGTATCATGACCATGAATTATCCATGCACTACGGCTTAAGATAATCATGTTTTCATCAACGGTCCTGATCATGCCATAAAACAATTCATCTTTGCACTAAGGCGAAAGAGAATCCATAGCTATAATCATACCAAAAACTGTCCATCAATGCATTACGGTCTAATGAGGACTTTTTCCACATCATTTGTAACATTACGGTCATGATTATACGGAATAATCCCTGGTCATAATCATACCAAGTCCATCTATGCACTACAGGCCACAGATGACTTTTAATATAATATAAACATGAGAATGATGACAATGATATAAGAATTCAATAAAACAAATTTTCAAGAATGCTCAGAAGAATATTTCCATGAAAAGATACTGGATGAAGTTCAAATATCAAAGATATTCCACTAATTTCATGGGTATAGAAGTCAAAGTTTTAACCAACTGAGTATAATCAAGAATGGAATAACAAAAGAAATCACCATGCATGCGATAGACCTAACAGACAGGTTATTCCAACAAAATAATAAAGGATGGAACCTGGTCCGGCGTAAACGCACAGACAGGATATTCCGACAGAATAATAAATAATGGAACCAGGTCCGGCGTAAACGCACATACATGATATTCTGACAGAATAATAAATAATGGAACCAGGTCCAGCGTAAACGCACAGACATGATATTTCGATAGAATAATAGAGAATGAAATAACAGAAGAATTGCACCAAGTATAAGGTAGCCCGCGTATACAAGTTATTCCAACAGAATAATAATTAATAGAATAACAGATGTTCTCTTCACGAATACAAAAAAAATAATACCCCTTACCGTAAAAGAAACATAATATAAGAGTAGGGAAGTAGCAGAATACTTTTCTATAGGTTCTCTTATAATTCTCTCTTTAGAGTTTCAGTGAATTCGTAAGAAATAATGAAGGAATGAGCTTCTATTTATAGAAGAGTGGACTGCATAGTAACTAACATAGGAACGGTCCAAATTGATTTACTTTTAAACGGACGATCCAGATTGGTTTAGTATTAAAACTTAAAACAACAGTCCATACTGATTTACTATTATAACTTTAAACAATCGATCCTTATTGATTTACTATTATAACTCCACCAGTGGTCCATATTGACTTACTATTATATCTTCAACCAACGGTCTGAAAAATTAGCACATCTCCTCATGAAATAATATTGTACCCAAATACCCGAATGCATAATACTAGAGTGAATAGTAACTGGGTGAATAGTAACTCGTGAATAGTAACTCGTGAATAATAACTCATGAATAGTAACTCGTGAATAGTAACTCAAGAATAGTAACTCTGACACAAAAAGTGTCCCGAATACCCGATTGAACAATATATCATATTATGCAGATGATACTGTAACAATAATTGAATCAATAATATGAGAGCTATGATGCAGCAATTACTGTAGCAAAAATTGAGTATAACTGAGTGACTTCTCACGTAAGCATCAATAATCAATACCGTGTGCTACGGTGCAACTACTTGTATTACTGTACTTTTAACATCGGGTGTTTCAACAGTTAACGGTAAAACTTCTGCCGTTATTTTTATAAAGTATTTTTGTCATTTTCTCAATCCGAAAATAATTCAGTTGTGGGGTCCACCAATGATTGTGCCATTGTACGAATATTCCCTGTTAAAACGAATATTCCCCGGCCAATTGAATATTATATAACAACTTGCTTACTTTGCAAAATTTGTAATTATTACCCACAACTATATCATTACATCAAATCAACACCATAATATAAAAAAATTATTTCGAGAAAATTAAATCTTTATTCATAAAATCTGGGGTCTCACAACATCCACTGTTTATAAGTCTTGTTTGGTTCAAATCGGTACCCTCACATTACCTATCAATCTTATTTCATTGAAAATACTTATATTTGATGTGATTCTAGGGATTGATTGGTTAACTAGTCATCATGCTAAAATTGATTGTTTTCATAAGGTTGTTAGCTTTCATATTCCTAATCAACCTATTATGCGAATTCAAACAACTAAACCATTAAAAGCAATCTATGTCATTTCAAGCCATAAAGCTATTCGTTTATTGAAAAATGAATGTCAAGCTTTTTTAGCTCATGTCACGGATTTAAACAAAAATATGTCAGTTTTGAATGATATTTCTGTTGTTAATAAATTTCCTGACGTATTCCCCGAAGAACTTCCTAGCCTACCAACAGAGCGTGAAATTGAATTTTGTATCGACCTTGAACCCGGTACAAAACCCATTTCTAAATCCCCATATCGAATGGCTCCTATTGAACTTCTGGAGTTAAAGACCCAACTGCAGGAATTGTTAGACATTGACTTTATTCATCCTAGTACTTCTCCTTTGGGTGCTCCTGTTCTATTCGTGAAGAAGAAAGATGGGAGTATGCGACTTTGTATTGATTATCGGGAGTTAAATCATGTCACCATCAAAAATAGGTACCTATTGCCACGTATTGATGACCTGTTTGACCAGTTGTAAGGAGCCAAATTCTTTTCAAAGATTGATCTTCGTTCCAGATATCACCAATTGAAGATTAGAACAGATGACATTCCAAAGACAGCTTTCAGAACTCGGTACAGGCATTATGAATTCCTAGTCATGTCCTTTAGATTGACTAATGTTCATGCTGTCTTCATGGATATGATGAACTGAGTATTCAAGGAATATTTTGATCACTTTGTGGTCGTCTTTATTGATGACATCCTTATTTATTCCAAAAGCCGTGATGATCATGAGCAACACTTGAGGCTGGTACTCCAAAAGCTTCGTGAATACAAGCTTTATGCCAAGTTGAAGAAATGCGAGTTCTGGCTTGAGGAAGTAGCATTTCTTGGGCACGTAGTATTAAGTCATGGAATATCTGTTGACCCGACAAAATTTGAAGCAATTCAAAGTTGGGAGCAACCTAAATCAGTGACCGAAGTACGTAGCTTTATCGGTTTAGCTGGTTATTATCGGAGATTCATGGAAGGATTTTCTTGGATCGCTACTCCATTAACTCAGCTGACTCAAAAAGATACAAAGTTCGGTTTGAGCGAAGAATGTGAGAAGAGTTTTCAAGAACTCATGAGGAGACTCATTGCAGCACCTGTTCTGATAATACCATCTAGCTCGGAGGGATTTGTCATCTACAGTGATGCTTCGGGCTAAGTGTTGGGATGTGTTCTTATGCAACAAGGGAAAGTCATAGCCTATGCCTCATAGCAACTCAAAGAATATGAGAGGAATTATCCTACTCATGATGTAGAGTTGGCAGCTGTTGTCTTTGCACTTAAAATATGGAGGCATTACTTGTATGGGGAGAAAGTGGAGATCTTTACGGATCATAAAAGCCTCAAATACTTCTTCACTCAAAAGGAACTCAACATGCGACAACGACGTTATCTTGAACTGTTGAAATATTATGATCATACCATCCAATACCATCCTGTAAAAGTTAACGTGGTAGCTGACGCATTGAGTAGAAGATCATATGCAAGTACGAGTGCGATATTGTCAACACAAAGGCCCATTTTGTGTGACTTGCAAAGGATGGAGATAGAGTTAAAGACTTCAGGGACCCATGTGATGATGGCGAATATACGAGTAGAACTGACTTTAATCGATAAAGTTAAAGCTGCTCAAGCTACAGATCTGGAACTGATGCGTATAAGGAAGAAAGTGAAAGAAGGTGCTATGCCGGAAGCAAGAATCGATTAAGAAGGAATACTTTGAGTCAACTCTAGACTTTGTGTTCCTAACGACCCTGATTTAAAGTATAAAATCACGATGGAGGCGCACAACACACCATTTGCAATCCATCCTGGGAGTACCAAAATGTATCATGATCTTTGTCATACATTTTAGTGGAGTAATATGAAGAGAGAGATAGCGATGTTTATCTCAAGTTGTCTAACTTGTCAACGAGTTAAAGCGGAGCATCAAGTACCAAAAGGTCCATTGTAACCATTTAAAATTCCATAATGGAAGTGGGAGTACATTACCATGGATCTTTTTACTGGTCTTCCCAAGGTTTCTGATGGCATAGATGCAATTTGGGTCATTCTTGATAGATTGACCATGTTTGCTCACTTCTTACCTATACCAGAAACTTATACACTTGAACGTCTTGCTCGTATGTACATAAACGAGGTTTTAAGATTGCATGGTATGCTAGTATCCATAGTATCTGATCGAGACCCAAGATTATCTTCATGATTTTGGGTTAGTTTGCAAAAAACTATGGGCACAGATTTACGATTTAGCTCGGCATATCATCCTCAGACGGATGGACAGTCGAAAAGGACTATTCAAACTCTTGAAGATCTATTAAGATTTTGTGTCCTTGATTTCAAGGGAAGTTGGGACAAGTTCTTACCATTGGTGGAGTTTTCCTACAACAACAGTTATCAAGCAAGTATTGGCATGGCTCCATTTGAGGCGTTGTATAGAAGAAAGTGTCGTTCTCCAGTATGTTGGGATGAGGTGGGTGAAGTAACATTGTTGGGACCGAAGTTGGTACGTATGACTACGAAAAAGATTCAAACGATCCGACAACGTATAAAAACCTCACAAGATCGACAAAAGAGTTATGCTGATCTTCGTCGAAAGGACGTGGAATTCGATATTGGAGATCATGTGTTGTTGCGTGTTGCTCCATGGAAAGGAGTTACGAGATTTTGAAAGAGAGGAAAGCTCAATCCTCAATTCATTGGCCCATTTTTAATCCTAGATTGAGTAGGAACTGTGGCGTATAGACTCGCTTTACCACCAAGTATGTCTTGTGTTCATAATGTTTTCCACATATCTATGTTACGTAAATATGTGGAAGACCCGAACCACATTATTGAGTTAGAACCGGACGAAATAGTGGAAGATTTGACGTATGAAGAGGTTCCTGTTCAAATCTTGGATAAGAAAGAACATATTCTATGCTCCAAGGTTATACCTCAAGTCAAAGTTTTGTAGAGAAACCACGATGTTGAGGAAATGATCTGGGAGTTAGAATCTGAAATGAAATCAAGGTATCCTTACCTCTTCGACATACCAGGCACGTACCCTAATTTCGAGTGTAAAATTATATAAGAAGGGGAGGTTGTAAGACCCCACTTTTATAAATAAAGATGAATTTTCTATAAATATCATTTTTGAATTTTATGGAATGAATTTGATATAATGTTATAATTATGGGTAATATTTATAAATTTTGCAAAGTATGCAAGTTGTTATATAATATTTGATTGGTCAGGGAATATTAGTTTAGCAGGGAATATTCGTACAACGACACAATTATTGGTGGACCCCACAACGGAATTATTGTCGGATTGAGAAAATGACAAAAATACTTTATGAAAATAACGACGGAAGTTTTACCGTTAACTATTGAAACACCCGGTGTTAAAAGTACAGTAATACGCGTAGTTGCACAGTAGCAGACGATATTGATTATTGATGCTTACGTGAGAAGTCACTAAGTTTTTTTCAATTATTGTTACAGTAATTGCTGCATAGTATCTCACGTTATTTGATTCAATTATTGTCAATATTTTATGATCAATAATTGAGATGACAAAGTTATTAATATTAGTATTTGCAATATTAACGATGTCTAGAAGTTCTGTTAAGGAGAGGTTTGGTCACCTAATTGCATCCCAATGGGGAGAAATCTTTATTGGAATGCCCCATTTTTCCTGGGAACGATCTGGTCGATTAATATTGTGAATTATAATAATGATGATGAGTTTTGTTTTATTAGTATTATTAATGTAATAAAACAGAAAATCTTTTTATATAAAATAGAATACTTTTATAAAGTTATTCATTTTATTAGACAATAAATAGAATATATTATATTTTATTTAAAAGTTTTTGCTTTAAATATGGACCGTCCGATTAAAAGTAAATCAATCAGGACCGTTCATGAATTAGTTAATATGCAGTCCATTCTTCTATAAATAGAAGCTCATTCCTTCATTATTTTTTATGAATTCACTGAAACTCTAGAGAGAGAAACTATATAGAGAGTTCTTCTTCTATAATCTTGAACGTATTTCTTTAGAGTTTTAAGAAGCTTTGAGCGTAGTATAAGTTTTCTTCAAGAATATCCTTGCCCTACCAGTTGGAATACTATTCTTTTACGGTAAGGCATATTATTTGTTGTACTCGTAAGGGGTATTCTTTCTTTCTTATTCATGAAAAGAACTTTTGTTATTCCATTATTTATTATTCTTTTGGAATAACCTGTATACGCGTGATACCTTATACTTGGTGAAATTCTTCAGTTATTCCATTTTTTTATTATTCTGTTGGAACATACTGTCTGTGCTTTACGCATGATCTAGTTCTGTTAATTATTATTCTGTTGGAACATCCTGTCTGTGCTTTGCGCATGACCTGGTTTCGTTAATTATTATTATGTTGAAACATCCTGTCTTTGTGTTTATGCATGACCGGGTTCCATTATTTATTATTTTGTTGGAATAACCTGTCTGTGCGGTCTATCGTATGCCTGGTAATTCTTTTGTTATTCCATTCTTTATTATACTCAGTTGGTTAAAGTTTTGACTTCTATACTCCATGAAATTAGTGGAATATCCTTGATATTTGCGCTTCATCCAGTATCTTTTCATGGAAATATTCTTCAGAACATTCTTGAATTTTACTCTATAAAGCAATATCATGTTGACAATTTGGACGTGATCAGTTCCTAGATAAATTAATTCTTGAACTTATTTTATTGAATTCTCATATCATTGTCATCATCCTCGTGTTTATATTATGATGAAAGTCATATGTGGCCTGTAATGAATAGA
Source organism: Panax japonicus (assembly GCA_020205505.1). Taxonomy (NCBI): domain Eukaryota; kingdom Viridiplantae; phylum Streptophyta; class Magnoliopsida; order Apiales; family Araliaceae; genus Panax; species Panax japonicus. The sequence goes on from CM035105.1 coordinate 31,809,929, forward strand.
TGGACTTGGTATGATTATGACCAAGGATTATTCGGTATAATCATGACCGTAATGTTATAAATTATGTGTTAGAAGTCCTCATTAGCCCGTAGTGCATTGATGAACTGTTGTTGGCATGGTCATGACCATTGATGAATACATGAATATCCTTGGCTGAAGTGCATGGATAATTTGTGGTTGTGATACTAATGAATATCCTTGACCGTAGTGCAGGGATGATGTGGATTATTTATTTAGCTGAGTCTCAGCGATAAAAGTCATGAAAAAACCTTTTAAATCATAGAAGATAGTAGATTTTATTCTCTACTTGACTCTTCTAATGGATTGCTTGTTCCACTGTAGTTAAACTTTATTTTTATTATATTTTATCAGTTTAACATTGTTGAAGGCTAATGATAATTTATTCTGCATTATCTTAGTCATAATATTTCTTACTGGACTAGTTGAGCTCACCCTTTTGCTTTCATTATTCTCTTCAGGAAATGAGAACGTAGCAGGGACTAGTCGGGAAATGGAGTGACGGTCCAGATGATAGCATTAGTAGCCTTCACTATTCTATGAAATAGCTTGATAATAAATGTAACGAGGACCCCATTGTGTTTGTATATTATATAGATGACAATATTTGTATTAAAACTTACATCATATATTTAGTTGTATTTTACACAACTGTTGTATAATTAAGTTGTATTTGAATTTTGTACCATATATTTGGCGACTCAAGATGAGTGATATATACCTATTTTGGGGGCGTCACAGTCCTTCCCAGAGACATCTCCCTGTTCCGCCTTAACTGAAAGGTTTTAAAAAAGTAAGAATGAGCACTAATTGCCCAGTAAGTAATATACAACAAGGGTAAAGAGTTTTATAACACGAGTTTGAAATATCGAAGTATCATCTTAAGATAGTTCAGAGTTTCTGTAAGACCCCAACTTATTATAAATAAAATTGAATTTTTCTTTATTCATTATTCTAAATTAATAAGGGTTAATTTGATATAATACTTTGATTATGGGTGAATTGTGAAAATTTTACAAAATAAGCAAGTGGCTACAAAATATTCTTTTTGTCGGGAATATTCGTACGACGGCGCAGTCAATTGTGGGCCCCATAACGGAAAACAATTGGATGAAAGAAGACGACAAAGATTGAGTTTTATAAATAACGGCGTAAATTGTTACCGTTAACACTGCTGGGTTACCTGGTGGTTAAAATACAGTAATACGCGTGGTTGTACAGTAGCACACGGTATTGCACAGTATGGTTAAATTATTTATTCGTACGTAAGAAGGCACTACTCAATAATTGTTACAGTAATTATTGTTCATTATTTTATTATATTGATTCAATAATTGCTGCATTGTTAGTTTATATTATTATTGTTTCAATAATTGTCACTGCACAGTATTTTCCATTATTAGATCAATAATTCATATTATTTGAATAATATTATTAGATAACATTATTGGTAATGTCTAGAAAGTTCTGTCAAGGAGAGGTTAGGTCATCTAATTGCGCGCCAGTAAGGAAAAATCCTTATTGGAAAGCCCCCTCTTTCCTGGGAACGGCCTGGTTGTCATAATTGTGATTCTGTAATATATTTAAGAATAATTATTTATTGATTCATATGATAAGAAAATATTTATTTGACGTGGATATAATTGATGGATATATTTATTTTTATGTGGATAAAAATGAAAGAATTAATGCTAAGGTGTTTTATCAGTATTTTGTCGGTGTAGAGGTATTAAAAATCATCCGTTTATGGATTTTGGATATCTTATGTTTGGAATTTGGAAAAACTTTCTTCTACAAAGTTGTAGGGAATTCGATTTCAGGCAGAATGGATATAAAATTCGTATTTTTCTGATAAATGGTCTATTTTCTATGAATTGTTGAAGTTTCAAAAAATAAAATAATTTTTATTAAATTTATGGGTGGGACCCACTTTGGTTGGTGTCAACAACACATGGGCTGCTGAATTCTTCAAACATGGCTACCCAAAATATTCAAAGCATGCGTGGTATTTGAAAAAAATAAATAATATATTTTATTATTTTAGTCTCCTTTGGCGTTCTAGCATTTTCCTATAAATAGAGGGCTATGTTAGAATTGAAAATCACACCTGAAACAAGTTTTCTCTCTTTCTCTCTCTATATTATCGAGCGTATTCTTGTGAGTATACTTTGAGTGTTGCTATACGGTGCGAGTTTCTGTCAGCCCTATATCGAAATTCAGTCAGAAGTACGGTTATTTTGAGGTAAGGGATGTTGTTTCTTCTTAAATGATATTATTTTCTTCAATATCATTATGCTGAAATATTGGTTGAACTTTTTATCAATTTTGGAACTTGTTGTGTCGGGGTTACTATTCACGTATACGATACTATTCACGTATACGACACTATTCACGAATACGACACTATTCACCGAAAAATAAAAATTTTCCTTTTTGTCCAAGATGTCTATTTTGGCTACTATTTTTGATTGTATCCATGTTTTGATCGTTATTTTTGAATTCTGCTTCAAAATTGGTTATTATGAAGTATTATTGATCTTGGATAAAATTTTTATACGAATCCCTAATATTTATCCTTCTATCTCACTGGATTCGTTCTTAAAAATATTTTTCATCATCCTCAGTCTTTAATGATGGTATTATTGAATATCTTTGGGCTGTAGTGCAAAGATAAATGATTACTGATGAATATCTTTGGCCTGTAGTGCAAAGATGAACAGGTGTTGAGATGAACATGACCAACCGGTGATATAAATGAATATCTTTAGCCTGTAGTGCAAAGATGATTAAAGATGTATATTAATTATTATTACAGGGATAAAATATTGATGATGGACTCTTAAATATTAGAAGATAGTAGAATTAATCCTCTACGTGACTCTTCTAATGGATTGTTGTTTCCGCTGTATTTGTTGATCTAAAACTTGTTGTCTATTGTATTCTATCAGATTTTTCCCTGTTGAAGACTAACGATAATTTGTTGTATATTATCTTAGTCATAATATTTTTTACTGGGCTAGTTGAGCTCACCCTTTTCCTTTTTGTTCCATTTTTCTTCTCAGGAGGTGAGAACATAGCAGGATCGAGTCGGGGTATGGATTGAGGTTTCTAGAAAGATGTTTTAGCAGTCCTCACTATTTCTGTAAAATAGTGTTTGAATAATTGTAATGAGGACTTATTTGCATGTGGATATTGTCTAGAAGACAATATTTGTATTTAAACTCACAGTATGTATTGTCGTATTTCACACGACATTTGTATTATTAAAGTTGTAGTTTGCTTTATGTACCATGTATTTGGCAACTCAGAATTGGTGTTGTATACCTGTTTTGTGGGCGTCATAGTTTCAGAATAATATCATGAATAATGAGTGTCAACAATTCTTGGAGTAAGAACGATAATTCAATATAAATTAATAGATATATATATATGAATTCAAAGACTATCAAGGTATCCGACTGGATCACAATTTATATAGAGTAGTCACTACGGGCTATTGAACATCTACTAGAATTACCAATATTAACTGATAACCCAAAAGAATCAAGTATTATAGATGACCAGTCTAAAATACTTTAAGTTATGCATAACACCACATTAATAATATACTTATGTGTCGGGGTTTCCAACAACATACATTCCCCTCACCTTAAGGGTTGTCCAACTCAGTTTTCAAGATTTTCGCACCAATCAATTGGTTTGGACAGTTATTATAAACATGCATGTAGTCTAGCCGAATCAATAGCATAGACCCTTTCACAATATTCGAGAACAATGTTTAGTTCAACATGAATAATAGTTTCCACAATAGTTTTAGACGTACTAGCTCAATTGAACGAGTAAATACGATAACTTGCATTCAATGAGATAAGCTTTACGATATCCGTTGGATAAAGTAATGCAAGAGTTAGAATACTTTCATAATGAAAAAGGGTAATTCAGATACTTGCCTCAAGCGTAGATTATCCTCGTTAAGAAATCAATACTTTCGAATCCTATTTATAGTGTATTATAAGTATAGGATGCCCATTAGTTAAATGTGCTCATGCTTGATATGTAAGTTTAAATGCATACTTAAACATTTAACTTAGTTATATACTCTTCACATACTTCATTCCACACCTTGCATACTTAAAACACAAAGTCAGTTTATAACTCACCATGAAATCAAATAACATAGTCTTGAATTGTTCCTTTATAGTTTGCAAATACTTTTTTGACTTATCACTTTGAAGTCTATAATCACATCATTAAACATTTACTCCTATTACCTAGCATGCTTCTTAACACATTGGACATGTACTGGTCATATAATACATGCTAGAGTTATAATACAAGTGTGCAACTCCTACAAATTAATAGCAAAAAATTGATCCTACTGCAGACTGGCACGGTCGCGCCTGATTTATACTAAGGAGACGCGCGGCCGCGCGGCTCCCTGTTCAAACCAGAGCTGGCTACCCCTACAGAAGGCCAGTGAATACTCGGCTTGTACGTACATAAATAATCATATAATACACACATGTTAGTAGGTGGATAACCAAGTTTGACCTCATATCATAGCATTATCATAGGTCACCATCTATTCTCATTTAATCAAGACTTTAAAGGCTCAATTCATAATTTTCTTACGTTTAATCGTTGAACACGTAGTATATGATCCATATGTCTCAACAACTCACGCTTACATTAGATTAGACATGTATTACAAGTTATGACGTTCTAGTTCATTTATGCTTGTTCTAAGCCACATTTAACTAGATTATTATGCATAAGACTCACTAGGAATTTATATTAATCATATCTACATGCATAATGTAGACACTCAAAATTTTCTGTACACCTGACACTAACGTTGCAGGAGGACAGAATCATCTTTGAAGAGAGAACCCTGGAAGACAGTTCATATCCGTTTCGAATACTACCGAAAATTCAGCATCAACCCCGGAACACACACTGGGAGTAACAATACCAACCTCGGAGATAACCCCGAGGCATGCAGATCGAATATCGGAACACACACCAGAGTAGACCGATTAATCTCGGAGATAACTCCCAGGTATCCAATTTCAGTCACAATCATGGGAATAGCCACCAACCTTGGTGACCACCCCAAGGAATGCAGTTTCGGTGATAACCCCGGAAATGCTTGTTTCAAATGCAACCAGCTTCAATCTCGGCACTCACAACGAGATACTCAGTACCAACCCAGAGATAACACCTTGAGGATGTTGCCTCTTTTTTACAACTAACAAAAGAGCTCTAACTCATGAAAGCATACACGCGTCAACAAGTAATACAGAGCAAGTAAAGTATCGATCCCACAGAGAAAGTTGTTTAACTTAAACTATTATTCATTAATTAAATCACTATATTTATATGCTCAAACTAATGATTAAACTTGGTTTATTCTCGAATTGCCAATAACAACTAAAACAATAATAATGATAGAATAAATGATACTAGAAATAATGGGATAACTTCATTGAATACTTCATTTAATCTCCACTATCATGCATGACTTGCTAACATATCACAGGAAAGTAGCCAAGAGCACTAAAAGAGTATTAGCCATTTTTCAATGCAGTAAGACCTACTTACACAGCATCCACAGATGATAGACTCTATGTAATCATCAATATAACCAACATCACTATATGTCTATGTGAAATTCCAATTATATTGATTTTAAGTTCAAGCCTTTATTCTAACTTATACGGTGAAATAATATATGTCTATCTGGTTCATGAAATACATAAGCCATATAACACAGCCCTATATACGTATACTATCATGATTACAGTCCATATTTGCATGTTCATTGTTAATTCCATACAAATACTGAAACGAATGGCGATCAAGCATTCATACATGCAAAACAATCATGATAGACATCCCATATGATATGCAAAACAATCCAGCATTTAAACATGCAATCAAACTACATATTAAAATACGTTAGAATCCCAAAATGGAGTTTAGTTCATGACTGAACCAAAAGCCATTATGGGATCAAATCTAAAAATGATTAATAAACGACAATTGAAAGATGAAAGATGAAACTAACAAACCCAATTACTGAATACGAATCAAAATTCAAATCCTCATACGATTCCAGCAAAACTAATAATTATAATCCCACTCTGGTAGAAAATCCCAAGAAGGAACAGAAAGATAGAGTTGTGGCCTCCTTCTACGTTGGAATTTCCCCCAGAGAGTCAAAACCTAATTATAAATTAAAGATACGTAAAAACTAATTAAAATGTCACATGATACCCCTGAAACCAGTCAGGAATCATTTTAAATCAATTACAACCTTTAAAATTTGGAAATAAAATAAAACAAGTCAGCAGCTTTAGGCCTCGCGCGCAGCCGCGCATTCCTCTAGCTTGATATTCTCGCGGTCGCGAGACTTACAGTAGGTTTGTATGTTTGGCCGGTCTCGTGAGTGGGCGGACGCTCCCTAGGCTTATCCTTCTCGCGGCCGCGCAACTTGCAGTAGGTTGTCTTGGTTTGGTTGGGAACTCGTGCGGGCGCGCACTTCTAAGCTATCTTTGCCGCGCGACCGCGCGGCTTGTAGTTGTTGTCTTCTGATTCTGCTGCCTAGCTTGGTTCTGTAATGTTGATGCTGCTACAGACATGTCCTATGTATATCCATGTTTGTCCATCCATGCTCCACTCAATCCTCTGCACATCCTATCTTTTTCCTCGGCTTACGCTTTCATTAGCCTCGTGCCCGATATCACCACCAAATTAGGCCAATTCCTGCACTTATTCGCCAAAAGGAGTTTTAAGTATGCGAAATGCAATTTAACATAAAATGCAGCTAAAACAGACTAAAATGTACTTGAGATGGGCATAATTCGCGTGAATTGGTACTCCATAAGTAGGTGTAAATCCTACTTTTCAAATACCCCCAAACTTGAACCATTGCTTGCCCTCAAGCAATGCATACTAATGAACAATAAAAATGCAACTAATTCTCACATTGTCCCAACCATCATAAAAATTCAGTCTAATTTGCCTCAACGATTTTTTTTCTAGATTCGAGAATACAGATTCAAACCAAACTGCAGTCATAATGTCATATACTCATATAATTCAAACATGCTATACAGATGTTGTGTGTGTGTGTGTTGTGTTCACCCAATACTTGATTTCGGTGTAGAATGCTCATGCTATCTTACTCAAACCAGAAAAATTATAGCTTAAATCAAGACTTAAATATATATATATATATATATATATATATATATATATATATATATGCGACTAGGACTATTTCAACATCTTAAAATAAACTAAGGTTCAACAATGGGCTTAACTTCTTTATTCTACTCACGAGGGCGAATTTCGTACTTTCTCGCAGTGTTTATTGCTATTTTTCTTTTCTTTTCTTTCTTTTTCTTCATGACTGTGCAATGTCTTACTCCATTAGTGTGACGCCCCCAAAATTAGGTATACATCACCTATCTTGGGTCGCCAGATACATGGTACAGAATTCAAATACAACTTACTAATACAACTGTCGTGTACAATACGACAAAACATAAACTGTGAGTTTGAATACAAATATTGTCTACTAGAGATCATACAAACTCAAAAAGAGTCCTCATTACAGTTATTATCACACTATTTCACAGAATAGTGAGGACTACTACTGCTATCCTCTGGACCATTACTCCGTTCCCCGACTCGTCCCAGCTATATTCTCATTTCCTGAAGAGAATAGTAAAAGAAAGGGTGAGCTCAACTAGCCCAGTAAGAAATATTATGACTAAGATAATGCAGAATAAATTATCATTAGCCTTCAATAGTGTTAAACTGATAAAATATAATAAACATCAAGTTTAACTGCAGCGGAACCAACAATCCATTAAAAGAGTCAAGTAAAAAATAAAATCTACTATCTTTTATGATTTAAAAGGTTTTTTATCACTGTTATAGCTGAGACTCAGCTTAATAAATATTCCACATCATCGAATCACCCCTGCACTACGGCCAAGGATATTCGTTAGTATCACGACCACAATTATTCATGCACTACGGCCAAGAATATTTGTGTATTCATTAATGGTCATGATCATGCCAATAACTGTCCATCAATGCACTACGGCAAATGAGACTTTTACCATATCATTTGTAACATTACGGTCATGATTACACCGAATAATCCCTGGTCATAATCATACCAAGTCCATCCATGCTCTACAGGCAACAGATGACTTTCAAAAAAAATATAAACATGAGGATGATGACAATGATATAAGAATTCAATAAAACAAGTTCAAGAATTATTTTAACCAGGAATTATTAACGTCGAAATTGTTAACACGATACTGTTTTGTGGTGTAAAATTCAAGAATGCTCAGAATAATATTTCCATGAAAAGATACTGGATGAAGCGCAAATATCAAGAATATTCCACTAATTTCATGGAGTATAGAAGTCAAAGTTTTATCCAACTGAGTATAATAAAGAATGAAATAACAAAACAAATCACCATGCATGCGATAGACCGCACAGGCAGGTTATTCCCGCAGAATAATAATAACGAAACCAGGTCAGGTGAAATTCACACCGACAGGATGTTCCAACAGAATAATAAATGCTGAATAGTAAATGATGGAACCAGGTCCGGCGTATAGCACAGACAAGATATTTTGGCAGAATAATAAAGACGAAATAATAAAAATGGAACCAGGTCCGGCGTATAGCACAGACAGGATATTCCGACAGAATAATAAAGACAGAATAATAGAAGAATGTCACCAAGTATAGGGTAGACCGCGTATACAGGTTATTCCAACAGAATAATAAGAAATGGAATAACAACAGTTCTCTTCATGAATAAGAAAGAATAACACCCCTTACGAGTACAACAAATAATATTCCCTACCTTAGAAGAACTGAATATTGGAAAAGTGAAGTAGCAGAATACTTTTCTTCTTTCTCTCTAGAGTTTCAGTGAATTCGTAAGAAATAATGAAGGAATGAGCTTTCTATTTATAGAAAAACTGAGGGTGGCTCTTGGTCTTAACGAAGGGTCAAAATGACTCTTGGTAATATTGAAGAGACAACTACTATTTGTGAAGGGGTAATTAACCCTTAGAACACCGAAGAGGCAATTAACTCTTGGTAATATTGAAGGGACAACTACTATTGACGAAGGTAATTACTATTTACGAAGGTAATTACTATTTACGAAGGTAATTACTATTTACGAAAGAGACTCTTAGATGACGACATATGGCCCCCCATAAATAATTAAACTTATCACCAACGTCTCATAATAGACTCTTTATATACATCAAGGATTGAATAAAAATTACCAGAAATCATTTTATTTTTTTAATCAACACATATTTAATCTTTCAACAATTATTAATCATTATAACTTGTCGTCTCAATTATTGTTTAAATAGTATAACATATTATACAGATGATACCGTGACAATAATTGAATCAATAATATAAGAGATATGATGCAGCAATTACTGTAGCGATAATTGAGTATAGCTAAATGACTTTTTACGTAAGCATCAATAATCAATACCGTGTGCTACTATGCAACCACGCGTATTACTGTACTTTTACTACCGAGTAGTTCAACAGTTTTAACGATAACACCTCCGCCGTTATTTTCATAAAGTATTTTTGTCGTTTTCTCAATCCGACAATAATTCAGTTGCGGGGTCCACCAATGATTGTGCCGTCGTATGAATATTCCCCGACAAAAAGAATATTCCCTGACCAAACGAATATTTTATAACAACTTGCGTACTTTGCAAAATTTATAAATATTACCCATAACTATTATATCAAATCCACACCATAATTTTCAAAAATATAATTCGAGAAAATTAAATATTTATTCATAAAATCTGGGGTCTCACAATCTCCCCTCCTTATGAAATTTCGCCCTCGAAATTTACGTACGTACCTGGTATACTGAACATGTGAGGATACCTTGACTTCACTTCAATTTCAAACTCTTGAGGTATAACCTTTGAGTGTCGAATATGATCCTTCTTATCAAAGATGTTAACACGTATCTCCTCATACGTTAAATCTTCTGCTATCTCGTCCGGTTTTAAATTAATAATGTGGTTCGGGTCGTCCACATAATTACGTAACATCGATACGAAAAAAAAAATGTTCTGAACACGCAACATACTTGGCGGTAAAACGAGTTTATAAGCCACAATTCCTACTTGATCAATGATTTCAAATGGGCCAATAAAATCAAGCGTTTAGACTTCCTCTATTCGTCAATTCTTGCTTCTAGAATAACAGCCTCTTGAACCTTCTTAATTCTTCACATTCATCAGCTCTGAGTGTGTAGCTTGAGCGGCTTTAACTTTATCGATTAAAGTCGATTCTACTCGTATATTCATTATCTTCACGTGAGTTCGTATATTCGCACTTATAAACGCATACGATCTTCTACGCATACGTCAGCTACCATGTTCGCTTTCCCACGATAATATTAAATGATATGATCGTAATCTTCAACAGCTCGAGCCAACGTCTTTGGCACGTGTTACGTTCGTTTTAGGTGAAGAAAATATTTGAGGGTTTAAGAAATGGGTTTTGTACTGAGGTCAATACAAAATTCGATTTCACGCTCCAGGGTAGGCTAAGAAGTCTTCAAGAATACGTCAGAAAATTTATTAACACTAGAAATATCATTCAAAATTGTGACCCTCATCCAAGACTTGGATAACACTTCACATTGATACCTATCAACTTGTCATCGTCATTCACGACGTCTCCTACGAAAAGTCTGTCTTCGGTGCATTCCACATAAGGAAGTCAACAATGAAAGGACTGGGGCTCTTTATTTATGGCTTGAAATGACAATGATTGACTTTAGTGGTTTGGTTGCTTGAATTCGCATAACAGGTTTGTTAGGAATATGAAAGCTAACAACCTTACGAAAAGCATGATGAGTAGTTAACCAATCGATTCCTAAAATCGCATCAAAGGCAAGTATTTTCAAAGAGATAAGATTGATAGGTAACGTGAAAGTGTCGATTTGAATCAAACAAGATTTATAAATAGTGGTGGTAACGAAAGTTTCTCGGAGTTAACTTCAAACATTGAACACAACTAGGTGAAATAAAAGAGTGAGTAGAACCGGTATCTAACATGGTATAGACTTCGCAAGAGTTTGTAATTAACTTACCCGTAATAACTTCGTTCGGGTTTCGCAACAAATGCTCTTATTTAAACTATCAGATTTGGTTTTGCTATAGAGTATATTCCACCTTTAGTTGCTTCGTCGCATTCCTGATCCATGATTCGAATCATTATTTTCCGATCCATATCGAATTGGGGTTGACCGTTATGCACAGGATAATTCTGAATTCGATGTTGGATTCTCCCAATTGTTGTCCAAAAAGCAAAATCCATTTCATCTATTTTGGCTTTATTAGATCGGTCGTCTTTTTCTACACTATCAACGTGTCGTACGGCTGTTACCCACGCATCATCTATTCTTCTTCGTTCAGTTGTTTCTGCTTTCATCAGAACTTTGATCAGTGCGTTCTTAGATTCCAGCTCTAATATCTTATACTCTGCCAAAGAGTGCTTTTGTTCAAGCATCGCACATCGGGTGACACAATTTTGAATTGTTGTATCTCTTTATTCCACGACCGCCTGTCGTTCTTCAGCCTGCTCTTCTAACTCATGAACACGATTTTGTAATTCTAAGTTTCGATTATAAAATTCATCTAACCAATTCTCTTCAGGTTCCTCTTCTTCGTCTTCTTCCTCTTTCTCCTCACTCTCAGCTGCTACCTCTGCAACTAGCTCGGGTGCAACTATTAGTTCTTCATTCACCACGTAAATATCTCTAATTTGTCCTTCGTCTAACACCGCATTATCCTGATTAGTGATTAAAGGTGTCTCGACGGTCTCATTCACTCTATTGTGAACATTTTCAGCTGCCATTTCCAAACACTGCCACAAAACAAGGATTAGTTAACATATCACATATTATCCCTATACTATGACCGATCAATTAAATAACGAATAAACTTAGGTAGGTCATACTAGCGAAGGAATTCCCCGTCTCTCCCCTCCTAGTACTATTCTCACATCTTAGCCAGGGTTCATATCCCTAAGCTCTGATACCAACTGTGACGCCCCCAAAATTAGGTATACATCACCCATCTTGGGTCGCCAGATACATGGTACAGAATTCAAATACAACTTACTAATACAACTGTCGTGTACAATACGACAAAACATAAACTGTGAGTTTGAATACAAATATTGTCTACTAGAGATCATACAAACTCAAAAAGAGTCCTCATTACAGTTATTATCACACTATTTCACAGAATAGTGAGGACTACTACTGCTATCCTCTGGACCATTACTCCGTTCCCCGACTCGTCCCAGCTATATTCTCATTTCCTGAAGAGAACAGTGAAAGAAAGGGTGAGCTCAACTAGCCCAGTAAGAAATATTATGACTAAGATAATGCAGAATAATACATCATTAGCCTTCAACAGTGTTAAACTGATAAAATATAATAAGCATCAAGTTTAACTGCAGCGGAACCAGCAATCCATTAAAAGAGTCAAGTAAAAAATAAAATCTACTATCTTTTATGATTTAAAAGGTTTTTCATCACTGTTATAGCTGAGACTCAGCTTAATAAATATTCCACATCATCGAATCACCCCTGCACTACGGCCAAGGATATTCTTTAGTATCACGACCACAATTATTCATGCACTACGGCCAAGAATATTTGTGTATTCATTAATGGTCATGATCATGCCAACAACTATCCATCAATGCACTACGGCAAATGAGACTTTTACCACATCATTTGTAACATTACGGTCATGATTACACCGAATAATCACTGGTCATAATCATACCAAGTCCATCCATTCTCTACAGACAACAGATGACTTTCAAAAAAAAATATAAACATGAGGATGATGACAATGATATAAGAATTCAATAAAACAAGTTCAAGAATTATTTTATCCAGGAATTATTAACGTCCAAATTGTTAAAACGATACTGTTTTGTGGTGTAAAATTAAAGAATGCTCATAATAATATTTCCATGAAAAGATACTGGATGAAGCGCAAATATCAAGAATATTCCACTAATTTCATGGAGTATAGAAGTTAAAGTTTTATCCAACTGAGTATAATAAAGAATGGAATAACAAAAGAAATCACCATGCATACGATAGACCGCACAGGCAGGTTATTCCCGCAGAATAATAATAACGGAACCATGTCAGGTGAAATTCACACCAACAGGATGTTCCAACAGAATAATAAATGCGGAATAGTAAATGATGGAACCAGGTCCGGCGTATAGCATAGACAAGATATTCCGACAGAATAATAAAGATGAAATAATAAAAATGGAACCAGGTCCGGCGTATAGCACAGACGGGATATTCCGACAGAATAATAAAGACAGAATAATAGAAGAATGTCACCAAGCATATGGTAGACCGCGTATACAGGTTATTCCAACAGAATAATAAGAAATGGAATAACAACAGTTCTCTTCATGAATAAGAAAGAATAACACCCCTTACGAGTACAACAAATAATATTCCCTACCTTAGAAGAACTGAATATTGGAAAAGTGAAGTAGCAGAATACTTTTCTTCTTTCTCTCTAGAGTTTCAGTGAATTCGTAAGAAATAATGAAGGAATGAGCTTTCTATTTATAGAAAAACTGAGGGTGGCTCTTGGTCTTAACGAAGGGTCAAAATGACTCTTGGTAATATTGAAGAGACAACTACTATTTGTGAAGGGGTAATTAACCCTTGGAACACCGAAGAGACAGTTAACTCTTGGTAATATTGAAGGGACAACTACTATTGACGAAGGTAACTACTATTGACGAAGGTAATTACTATTTACGAAGGTAATTACTATTTACGAAGGTAATTACTATTTACGAAGGTAATTACTATTTAAGAAAGAGACTCTTAGATGACGACATATGGCCCCCCATAAATAATTAAACTTATCACCAACGTCTCATAATAGACTCTTTATATACATCAAGGATTGAATAAAAATTACCAGAAATCATTTTATTTTTTTAATCAACACATATTTAATCTTTCAATAATTATTAATCATTATAACTTGTCGTCTCAATTATTGTTTAAATAATATAACATATTATACAGATGATACCGTGACAATAATTGAATCAATAATATAAGAGATATGATGCAGCAATTACTGTAGCAATAATTGAGTATAGCTAAATGACTTTTTACGTAAGCATCAATAATCAATACCGTGTGCTACTATGCAACCACACGTATTACTGTACTTTTACTACCGAGTAGTTCAACAGTTTTAAGGGTAACACCTCCGCCGTTATTTTCATAAAGTATTTTTGTCGTTTTCTCAATCCGACAATAATTCAGTTGTGGGGTCTACCAATGATTGTGCCGTCGTACGAATATTCCCCGACAAAAAAGAATATTCCCCGACCAAACGAATATTTTATAACAACTTGCGTACTTTGCAAAATTTATAAATATTACCCATAACTATTATATCAAATCCACACCATAATTTTCAAAAATATAATTCGAGAAAATTAAATATTTATTCATAAAAGACCATGAAAGACCCCATAGCGAGCTTCTGACCAACGACTCCTAGACCATGAAAGACCTTAGGGCGCTAGGTGTAGAGGCAATCCCCTCGGGCGTACTTACTCAAGTAGCCAGGGCCCCGAAATAAGACTAGCCATGTTATTTCCATTTTTCTTTCTTTTTCTCGTTTTTTATACACAGATACTCATGTTTTCCCAATGTTTAAAAATCAATGTTTTATACAGTCCAAAAGTCACTTTTCACATATTTCTCTTTTTAAGACTACGTTTTTCTATCGCGCAAGGCACAACGTACTTCTTATACCTACAAGTTCTTGTGAACACATTTGTGCAAACTGAAAGCATTTAAACAGCATTAAGAATTTCATTGTATAAAACGTTACATCTCAGATCATGTCATCCAAAATTTTAAGAAATTATTTAAAAACTTCACTCTCATTATTGGCTAGACAAAATTTTTCTATACAGTAAGAACTGTGAGGTATGCAATTATATGCTAAACTGTAACCTAAACATGCAAATAAAAATTAAACTAACCATGCAAAACTATATGAATCATGCAAAACTATAAGCAAAACTAAAAATACTAACTACTACCCAATACCCCAAACTTAAAATATTCAATGTCCCAATTGAATTAAGGTAAAGGGTACGAAAACTCCCCTAATTATCGGTGGTGCCACCCTCCTCAGGTGGTGAATCCGGTGGTGGATGTCGACGTCGGGATTTTTGGATGTCCCTTTCCGTTACTTGTTCTTTGGTGTTCTCATTTTAGGTGAGATTTGTTTGAAAAAACAAGTGAAAAAGGTTCGACATGTATAATGTCGACGATGGACTGTTAAGAGTTTCCAGTTGGTTTTTTAAGTGGTTGTACCAACATAACCAAGAAAAGGTTTGCACATTGACCAAGAGATGTGACACTGCTAAACGGGTCGGTGAAACCGAGATTTATTAGGGTCCGGGGACTTTATTATAAGGAGGGAAGGTGTTAGGCACCCCCCCCGACATCCATGTTACCACGGTGACTGCCTCTTTTCAAGAAACTATTATCTGAATATTTATGTGTGGATCAATGTGCTGTTATTTGGAAGTAGTACGAGGTCTCGTTCGCACTTATATACACAGGGTTTGAATTTATGTAAAAATTCAATTTTAGCAAGATATGGCAGTGATGTTTTATAAAAGAGGTTTTTTCAAACCTTGATGCTCAATAGTAACTGAGACCTTTTATACTCCTAATTTATTAAGTGTTCGGCTTGATTGATTTTATTTGACAGATGTGAGGCATCCGTACGAAAATAATGTACAAAATAATGTTGATTTCCTTGTGGTTATGGAAACCATCTGAGGAAATTTAGACACTGCAGACTAATTAACAAGCTGCTTACAGTTGAAAATGTCCATCACGGGAACCTAATATAGATTCAATGGGATAAATCTGTGATCACATGATTCCTAGGCGCACAGAATATTTCAATTTATATGAAAGCAGTAAGCACGTATATATATAAGAGTTGTAAATATATATATATATATATATATATATATATATATATATATATACATGATCATCAACCACGAAGCACCTCCACGGGGGATCAGAAAATGTAAATAAAGCTGTTAAAAGCTATCAACCGCCACAGAGGAAACTCCAGGCGGGACAAAATGTAAATTAAGCTGTAAATACGGTCAACCGCCACGAAGGAAATTCCAGGTGGGACAAAATGTCAATAAAGCTGTAAAAGCAAACAACTGCCACGAAGGAAACTCCAAGCTGGACGAATATATATATATATATATATATATATATATATACGCGAGTAAACGCTCCAGACCGAAGTCTAGGCTCATCGAACAAAGTTTGACACACAATTAATATATATAAATGTATATATATATATTAAAGCAAATAAATGCTCCAGACCGATGTCTAGGCTCAATCGAGGCATAACTCGATAATGTTAGTCTATATATATATATATATATATAGAGACTAAAATGAAACCATGAACTGAAGTCCGAGCAAAAGCTAGAAACACGACTCTCAACGTGTAGAAGGGTGTGTGCAGAGATGAAGAGAAAGACTGTAAAGTGTGTGAAAAGGATTACAGCTGACTGCCAAAGAAGACTTCTATATCTTTAGAGTGGGTAAACACTGACTTTTCTAGATACAAAAGGGCTATATATGAGCTCACAGGTGTTTAAAAGGGGAAAGTACAATGCATGGGGTGAGTGTAGAGCAAATTGGGTATGGCTTTCTCGCCTTTTTCTCTTACAAAATGGGCAGCCGAAGCCCTCTATTT
This sequence comes from Panax japonicus, assembly GCA_020205505.1. Lineage (NCBI taxonomy): Eukaryota > Viridiplantae > Streptophyta > Magnoliopsida > Apiales > Araliaceae > Panax > Panax japonicus. The sequence continues at coordinate 31,826,875 of CM035105.1, forward strand.
AAAGGCAATTTAGCCATAGGTATACCTGCGGCTTAGTCACAGGTGTACCAGAGGCAACTCGGGTGGGCCTAGGTTGTTTGGGTCGGGTCGGGTCGTCTCGAAGTACGTGCACTCAGGCACTGTAATGTCCACTCGAACTTTTAGAAGTGCAATCCGGGCATCCGTTTGAGGTATACAAGACCTATTTTGGTCCGCTATTGTCGAGAGTTGTACAATGGCATGGGATTAGAGTTTATACGAAGTCATTGAAGTTGGTACGATGCCCTCCGGTCTTCAAGCTTCAATTTTTATTTGTTACCCCGCACAATAGTCACTCGGGATTGGTTAGTCTTATGGGACATTGTTGCATAGAGATGTTAAGATGACGTGATGTGGCATCGTGTGGAAGAGAAGACGATGTTGCCCCTCACTGGTGTTATCACCGGATTGGGCTGATAAAGAAGACATTGCTCAGACTTCACTGAGATTGGGCTGCTGTAATTATTGAAGGTCCTCATTGTCACCTTAGAGGTGTGCTTGTCTTCTAGATATTATTGCCGAGTTGGTACAGTGCATCTTGTTGTGAGCATCGAGATTGAAATTGGTTGTATTTGAAACAAGCATTTTTAGGGTTATCACCGAAACTGTATCCCTTGGGGTTATCACCAAGGTTGGGGGCTATTCGCATGGTTAGGATTGAGACTGGATATCTCGGGGTTATCTCTGAGATTGATTGGTCTTCTCCAGGGTGTGTTCCGATATTGTATCTACAGGCCCTGGGGTTACATCCGAGGTTGGAATTGTTAGTCCCAGATTGCGATCCGGGGTTGATGCTGAACTTCCGGTATGGATTTGGATTATCTTTCAGGGTTCCCTGTTAAAAGACGAATCTTTCCTCCTGCAATGTTAGTGACAATAGTACAAAATATTTCGAGTGTCTACAGATGCCCCTCTTTAGTATACTCATGCATAGCGATGCATTGGGTAGGATAAAGAATCCTAGACACTTGAAACACAACAAGACAAACATGGTATTATGGATAGCAACATGATGCAAATGTATGATGCATGTGTACGGAGTTGTAGCCCATCAAGCTGGGGATGATTGATGGCTCCTTGTTGCTTCAACTGGGGATTGGCAATGATGACTAGATTTGATGTGTAATCTGAATCTGTTAGGATGTTGATGTTGGAGTTATCACCAAATTCCTGGGTCTTCGATTATGACTTGATCCTGAAGATGTACCTGTTATGTGTAAGAGATATGTGGGGATAAAGCTTGATCTGTTTGAGGATGTGTATAACATATTCCATCATTTATCCTCTTTGATAACATTGACTTTTTCTAGTTAGTATCCTCAAAAGAACGGATATGTCTTATATATATATCAAAAGAATATTTATATTACCCCAGGTTCTTTACAACCAATACATTGTCTTTGTCATAATATCACTATTATTTCTTACAAAATCTATACTATTACATAATCAAGCTATGGGTTCTCCTTTTCCTTCCCATTATCCTTGCCGGATCCATCAGTTTGTTCTGTATTAGCTACATTCATATGGTTCAAGCAAGAATGAGCCTAACTATCTCAGCAAGTAAAACAATTCAAGGAAAATAGCATGCTTAAAACATATGAATCGTATATCTTCAATAACTGGAAAATAGTTATGAAGTACTATTAAAAATTCAAAATAGCACTTCTTTTCATTCAAAATGTTTTACAACTACAATATTCAGTAAAACATCAATTCTGGTTCAAGACCGTAAGCATCTCATAAGTACTTTGAAAAGGACATCCCGGTACAAAGTATGTAAGTCCGGTATAGCTTACGAGCACGTCTAGGTGATCAGCCTATAGTTCTCTATGTTGATCAACACTACATTCATTAAACGTGTATACATTTAAGTTGTGGCAACCTCATGTGCCTATCGTTTGACGACAAAACATTTTTAGCATACTCAATCTACTTTTGAAAACCACAACAATATTAGTTTGGTAAATCCTTATCAACACTTGATAGAATAACATAGCATACATCTAACCAAAAGGATATACACGTGAATCACAAAGACTTGTCCAGATCGAACTGGAACAAGGGTTAGAGTACTTGCCTTTAGCGTCTGCTACGGTTTATACACATGCACTTTACGTCTTTAAGGTCTCTACATTAGATGATAGCATAACATAGAATATTAGGTCATAATTGATCACACATGGTTCCTAAAGAATCTTACCCTACTTCTCAATCTAATTACGTATTAGAATTGTTTTTTATAGGTTCCGGCTTTCCATTACGTCCTTCTTGTATACATAAGTAATTGACTTAAATTAACTCTAAGTGTTCATGGTTAAGACTTAATCATGTCTTAACAATGTTTCTTTTAAGATCTTCCTTTAATTGTTTATCAATTACTAACCATGTTCTATTTGTAAACATTCATTATTATCTACGTCTTGAGGCTGGCGCTGCAGCGCTAGCTATTGCACTTGGTGCCGCGCTGCGGAGTCGCCACTTACACCTCAAAAATCCGGACTCGGCGCCGTCGCGCGAGTCTCTGTATTATATGTCGTGCTGAAGCATGACTCTCCAGGGGCTGATGGCCACTTTGGCGCTGCAGCATGGGTTAATTTGCCTTGTGCTGGCACCGCGGTGCCAGCTCTGTGCACCAAACACTATGGACATATTTTTGACAAGTTGAGATTCCTAGACTCGTAACTTCTTCGTTATAAGTCTGAATTGGTTTGTTCAATATCCTGCGGGTCACAAATTATGTACTCTATGCATTCATGTAAGAATTTTATCTATTTTACTTCCTTTGCTAAAATTTCGCCTATTGGTTCATTTTAACGAAAACGATAAACATTCGCGAACGTTCAACACTCGTTTCTTCGTTCTTAGTCGTAATCCGGCTATTTTCGAGTCCGTAACTCTATAATGCAAACTATGACTTGTCTCCATTGAAAATTATCGTCTCCAATGCCAAACACAAAATATGACTTCCATTCCAAGAATTTCACGAATTCGACGATTATCGTCCAACCGTGTCAATTATGGCAAAACGTTATTACTAGTGATTTGTTTATCACTCTAAACACATTCATTCCATTATCTAGACATCTCAACTTATGTATTACAAAACTTATAGTCCAATTTAGTTATGGCTTATCTATAAGTTCATAACAATAATTCTTAATACATGATTTTTCATTTCCATGTGACTTATTCGGCTTGGTCCATTGCTTATTAACCTCTCTTATGTTCTCAACATCTATGTTCATTATTTTACAATTCTCTTATCAACTTATAATGATAGAGATAAAGAAGACAAGATCATTTACCTTAGATGATTACTTCCCTTCTCTTTGCAAAGTCTAACAAAAGTTGAAAGGGCTTATAAGTGCTTATGGGCTCTAACAAATAAGTTGCTTTGAGAGAGAGTTGTTGGATGAAATTAATCAACCAATTAATGAAGTGAAACCTTTCTATTTATAGGCAGTACAAGGTTAGGGCATTAAGGTCATTTAGGCCATCCCACCTCCTTAGTTAACCTCCTTATTATTCATTACTTGTTGCCCACAACTCTTATCCATTCCTTGGTCATTACTTAAATCTCTTTCTCACCACTCCAAGTGCTTGGTTACCACATCACCCATGGGTTGCCCCATGGATCTTGCTTTACCCATTGGATCATCCTTTGAGCTTAATAGTTAACTTAATTAACTTATCTTTGGGCTTGCATTAATCTACCCGGCTTTATGTTCTTACTACATGGGCTTTAAGGATAATCTCACATAAGTTTACACCTTAATCTTATTGGACTTATATTTCATACAAAGTTACCTTAATTTATTTCATTAGGTTTTATTACCTATATTCCCAAATTAAGTCCACATGCAAATTATTGCATTTTCCATACTTAGATTATTATTACATAATCCATCTCGCCTTGATATTCTAACATTACGTATTTCTCGAAAATTCAAAAATAATTCCCGAGCGATAAACGGTGAATAGTGTTTTTCGTAAACTTTCTCGGAAAATATTTATTTTCGTCTTGGAAAATCAAACACTTTAATTCTCTCACGTGGTTCGAATACTACGATATTTCGACGTTTCTAGGTTATAGAACGACATACATCATATTAACACATATAATAACAATTAATATTATTTTATTCAATATTTAATTCTTTCAAATATTTTTACAAAGGATCCGAATTTCTCGGGCATTACATTCTTCCCCCATTATAAAGATTTTGTCCTTAGAATCTCACCCTATATTACTCAAACAAAAGAGGATAATTCCTTCTCATCTTTTCTTCAAGTTCCCACGTTGCTTCCTCCACAACGTGATTCTTCCATAACACATTTACTGACGGTATTACTTTGTTTCGCAGAACTTGCTCTTTTCTATCGATAATTTGAATCGGCATCTCTTCATATGTTAGATCCTTCTCAATTTGAATAGGCTCAAATTCTATGACGTGTTTGTAATCCGGTTTGTAAGAACGTAGCACTGAAACATGAAATACATTATGTATTCGCTCTAGGTTTGGAGGTAACACTACCCTATAAGCTAACTCACCTAACCGTTCTAATACCTCAAAAGGTCATATAAACCTTGGGCTTAGTTTTCCCTTCTTTCCAAAGCGTATCTTTCCTTTCTAGGGAGATACCTTTAGAAATACGTACGAGCCTAACTCAAACTCTCTATTCTCTCGATGTAAGTCTGCGTATTTCTTCTGTCTGTCTTGAGCTGCTACAAGACGCATTAGAATCAACTTCACCACTTCCGCTGTTAGCTGCACCAATTCTGGTCCTAGCATTCGGCGTTCTCCCACTTCCACCCAATACAATGGTGTTCTGCATTTCCTTCCATACAAAGCTGATAAGTCGGTTTTATACTTACTTATCCGGCATCTATTACTTAAATTATTTTCTTAATCTCATGTTTCTTAGTTACATTTCATGCATTTTGTTTCCATTTTGTAGATTATATGCTTGGAAGCGGCATGAGCGACTATTGGTATAAAATTTGCAAGGAAAAGTAATTCCGGATAAAGTTCGGGTTTTCATGTTCATTTTATGTGCATTTCTTGTTTGTGGTGTGGAACTTGGATTATGTTAAGGAACTCTTTATTGGCATCCCAGAATGTCTTACATCATTTTAATTGGAATCTCGGATGCGAGAGTATGGTTTTTAGCAACAAAGACAAAGTTTTGAGTTGTTTCGGTTGTCGTTGCACAGTAGCAGCTGTTTCCGATGCAAATTCGACAGTAATTCATTTGTTATTTCTGAAAACTCAAAGAATGAAAGTTGTAGATCTCGTCGATAGCTTCGATTTGATAGGTCACGGGCCCCGTAATTCCTCCCGGTTTGAAAGTTATGGCAGTTTTAGCATAGAAGGTTCTTGCAGCAAAATTGGTTGACAGCTTGGTGCCCAGCCGGGGCTGGGCCTTTTTATGCTTTATTATCCAGCCGGGGCTGGGGGTCTGGGAGCTGTAGAAGAATGGTACCCAGCCGGGGCTGGCTTGTGCAAAGGGAAACATCCAGCTGGGGCTGGGTACTCGGAAAATCAAGACTCCTAGTTGGTTTCTAGTGCTACAAGTGTGGAGTTTTAGAGGTAATGACTTGGAACTTGTATATGCATGGAATTATAGTCAAAATACATGTGGTAATATATAAATGGAGATAAAACTCTGAGATTTAGAGACACACAAGGAAAATTACGAAGATTAATCTCAGTTTTTCTAGCATGCATTGGAGGAGTATTTCAAGGCGATTTTCGAGACGATTGCGATTCTAGGCTACGTGAGGGGTGTTTTTCAATATTCTTCATCTTTGTTTATTATTTGTAATTGAAAAGATGATTTCCATGATTTATTCAGTGCTTATTTCATTTATTATGAACTAATTCACTTTTTAGGCTTATGATGGATCTTTGAGTGAATCTATGGTTTTGTAAACTTTGATTTCCAATTTAATAAGCTATCTTCCAGTTTATTTATATTGATTTGTACTTGAATCTATGAATTGCCTGATCAACAATTCTTTTTGGAGTTGGATGGAATCGAAAGAGGATATTCAAATCCAGACCTAGTTGATATAACATGTGTTCAGGATTTTGTTAATAGCTTAAACTTGATGTATGTTAAGGTAGAGATATGCTTGACATCGCATGTAATCGGATAGAGAACTTATTCTTCAACCTTCTTCAATTGTAATTCACATAGAGATATAGTGAATTAGTTGTTTAAGGTGTTTAATGGATTTCTATCTTAATTGTGGATTGACGTTAATACGGTATTAGTGCATCGAGAGGTGGTTAATACTACGTTCGTGTTCTTGATTAATAAACTGGGATAGTGAATTGAATTGGAATAAAGGTGTTAAAATCAGAGTGAAGCTTAGGGTGAAATCATAAGTCTAATTCTCCATTAATTGTTTGAAATTCCAGATTTTGATATTTGTGATTGGTTTGTGATAGTTTAATTACTTTTTAATTTAGAATAGTTATTTTTAATCATTGAATTTGATTTGTTTAATAAAATTAGGATTAATAGGAAATTGATAATTGTGAAGTTAAGATTTTTTGCTAATAAGTCTCTGTAGGAACGATACTTTATTCATCACTTTATTACTTGTTGACCACGTATACTTGCGTGTTGTGCGTATATAGATTTTACCCAACAAAAGCTTCATATGGCGGCATACCTATGCTTGCATGATAACTGTTGTTATACGCAAATTCTACTAATGGTAGATGATCATCCCAACTACCCTTGAAATCCATGACACAAGATCTCAACATATCTTCTAACGTCTGAATTGTCCTCTCGCTCTGTCCATCGGTTTGTGGATGATATGATGTACTCAACTTCAACTGCGTCCTCAACTGCTCTTGAAGACTTCTCCAAATGGTTCGATGTGAATCGTGGGTCACGATCTGACACTATCGAAATAGGTGCTCCATGTCTGAAAATAATTTCCTTAACATAGAGTGTAGCTAACTGATCTAAGTGTACTTAATTCGAATTGGCAATAAGTGAGCCGACTTCGTCAACCGGTCCACTATTACCCAAATCGCATTATATCCCTTCTGAGTCGTCGGAAGTCCCACCACAAAGTCCATCGTGATATTTTCCCACTTCCACACTGGAATCTCTAGTGACTGTAACAAGCGACTCGGTCATTGATGTTCGGCTTTAAATCTTTGACAAGTCAAGCACCTACTCTAATACTCGGCTATTTCTCTCTTCATGTTCGTCCACCAAAAACTTCGTCGAAGGTCTTGATACATCTTCGTGCTACCAGGATGAATCGAGTAACTCGAACTATGAGCCTCTTGTAAAACTTTCTCCTTTAATTCTGTCTCATTCGGAACCCAAATTCTTCCCTCAAATCTTAATAATCCCTCGTTATCAAGATTAAACTTAGTATCTTTTTCATTAGTCAACCGCTTCTTCATCTGGTCATACTCATCAGTTTTGAGCTGCACCTCCTTTACTCTCTATACAATGGTACACTAAATCTTCGTCGTAAGTAGTCTCTGATCCGCCTCAATTGGCAACTTCACCTCCAACTCCATCCTTGTCATCTCTGTTATTAACTCCGTTTGAGCTGTTAACAAAGATAACTTTTCCCAACCCTTTCTACTCAAGGCGTCGGCCACTACATTGGCTTTTCCAGGGTGATACAGGATTTCACAGTCGTAATCCTTTATCAACTCCAGCCACCTTCTCTGTCTCATATTCAACTCCTTCTGTGTGAAGATATATTTTAGACTCTTGTGGTCCATGTATATCTCACACTTTTACCCATAAAGATAATGTCGCCATATCTTTAAGGCAAACACCACCGCGGTCAGTTCTAGATCATGAGTAGGGTAAACTTTCTCATAATCTTTCAATTGCCTAGATGCATACGCAATGACCTTGCCATGATGTATGAGCACGCAACCCAGTCCTTTATGCGAAGCATCGCTATAAACTATGAAATTTCCTGTGTCATCGGGTAATGACTAAACAAATGCTTCACTCAACTTCTTCTTCAGTTCTTGAAAACTATCTTCGCATTTCTCAGTCCATACATACTTCACCATCTTCCTCGTCAAGTTAGTCAGTGGAGTAGCTATCCTTGAAAAGTCCTGAGTGAATCTTCGATAGTAACCCGCTAATCCTAGGAAACTCCGTACCTCAGTCAGTGTTTTCGGTTGTTCCCAGTTCATCACGGCTTCCACCTTCGCTGGATCTATGGAAATCCCTTCGTGGTCAATAACATGACCTAAAAACTGCACCCTCTCTAACCAAAATTCACACTTAGTGAACTTCGCATATATCATCTCCTTTCTTACTGTCTCCAACACTATTCTTAGGTGTTTAGCATGATCTTCTGGCGTCTTAGAGTAGACTAGAATATCATCGATAAACACTACGATGAACTTGTCCAAATATTGTTTGAACACTCTGTTCATCGTGTCCATAAATGCAGCAGGTGCATTAGTCAACCCAAATGATATCACCAGAAACTCGTAATGACCATACCGAGTCCTGAATGCTGTCTTTGGCACATCTTCATTCCTAACCTTCAGCTGACGATACCCCGTCCTTAAATCTATTTTGGAAAAATATTTTACCCCCTTCAACTGATCAAAAAGATCATCGATCCTTGGCAATGGATACTTATTCTTTATCATTAACTTGTTCAATTCTCTATAGTCGATACAAAGTCTCAACGATCCATCCTTCTTTTTGACAAACAAAACTGGTGCTCCCCACGGCAAAACGCTCGGTTGAATGTACTTCTTATCCAATAATTCCTGTAATTGTACCATCAACTCCTTCATTTCCACTGGCGCCATACGATACAGTTCCCTGGAAACTGGTGCCGCTCCTGGCACAATATCTATTATGAACTCGGTTTCCCTATCCGGCGGAAGACCCGGTAACTCACTTGGAAATACATCCATGAACTCACTCACTATAGGTATTTGTTCCATGGTCGTTCCCACTCTCGGGGTATCAACCACATGACACAAATAGCCTACACACCCCTTCCTCAATAATTTCCTAGTTTGTGTCATGGTAAGACAACACAAACGTCCCGGCGATTTATTCCCGTAAAATATTACATGAGTCTGGTTTAATGTTTTAATATTTACACATTGCTTTTGATAATCTATCATTGCCCCGTGATTTATCAACCAATCCATTCCGAGAATTACATCAAATTCTTTTAACTTTATCGATATTAGATCTGCCGATAATTTCCACCCTCGAATGTCTACGCAACAACTTCTATGAATATCTTCAATACGAATTATCTCTTCGTTTGCTAACTTAATGTCCAAAGGTATAGGCAACTTTTTGGGAAGTAGTCCTAGTCGTCTAGCAAAATCGCATTCGATAAACGAACAAGTAGCACCCGAGTCAAACAGTACGTATATATTTAAGTCGTTGATCGGAATAATACCTGCAACTACATCCCCCGAAGCCATCGCATCTTGGATAGTCATATTAAAGGTACGGGCCATCGGCCTACCCGACTGCGCTGGGCTCCCAATAGTTAACTTACCACTATTGGGGCCCTTATACACGTCTGTCCCCTTCTTTGGGCAGTTCTTTACCATGTAGTCCGTAGACCCACATACAAAGCACCCATGATTCTTCTTCGGGCTTGGACAATTTCGCTCAATATGCCCCTCCTGTCCATAGTTATAACACGCGGCCTTACCTTTGAGACAGACTCCTAAATGAGTCTTCCCTGTGACAACCCGAGAAATTAGACAATTTATGAAAATCATAATTGATTGATTTAAGGTTCAATATTAGGACCTACACAGGAAATAAGTGTATGGAATTGGCAGTTATGTAATGAAATTCCAAGAATTTCAAAAGTTTTGGACAAGACTTGAATTATGTGATAGACTCTAAGTGATAGTCTAGTAATGAGCTATAAGATTATGGTAGATTTAAAATTCTTTTGAAGAATTAACAAGGATAAGTATCGAAGCGAATACTAGTCGGTATATTTGGTTACATATGTGAACCGTAATGATTTGAGATCAAGGATTGATCAGATAAGTTATAACTTTAGAAAACCCTAAAGTTATGTTGGTCATACGTTTATTAAGTTAGAAAAATCTAACGAATTGTTAGAAAACCCTAACAATGGATGAGAAATCATAGAAATCGGTTCTGAAACCCTAGTTTCTGTTCCGGGAATCCGAAACCCTAAATTCATTATATGAATATGGTGATTAAGTTAGAAAACTCTAACGATATGTTCAGAAACTCTAATTTCAGTTACGAGAATTTAAACCCTAATTTGGGAATCCTAATGCGAAGTATTAACCCTAAGGGTTAAAAAGTTGTGTGTAAGGAATGTGAACATTCTGTGATGGTTTATATTTGTTTATTATATAAATAAACAAAAGAAACTAGTGTAACCCTAATTATATATTAGGAATGAAGGATTTAATAACTTAAGGGTTATGGGAAAAGAGAATTTTGGTATTTAGAATACTTACTAATTCTAGGAGATTTATTTTATATATCTTAAATGATTAATTTTATAACCTAATTATAGCAAGTCTAATTGGGTTAAGAAAATAAGTGTGCATGAGCAAGGATTGGTGTTATAATTGATGAAGTAAAAACCCTAAGTAAATGATTTGGGTTGGATAAGAATTTAAGGTATTGAACTATGTATATTTTATAGCTCAAGAGTTGACCCAATTTATTTGGTGGAGGAGTCCAAGTTATTAGCTAATTAATTTCAAGCTCAAAAGATGGAAGTGGTAGCCCAATTTTTAGCCCAATTGTGGAGGAACACTTTAGACTTTTGGTACACTAGATATTACATTAAAAAGTGAAGCAAGACTTGGAGCATTCAATGGCCAAGTGGCTGGCCATACAAGAGAGAAAAGAGGGGGAATGAATGTGTAATAATTACTTGTTTTAGTTGGTGACCAACTCTCACCAACTCCTCACATGTGTTATTTATTTATTTGCCCACATCTTTGTTTATTTTTCCAAGTAATGCTTAGGTATTGATTGCTAAGGAATGAAAAAGAGAATGAGTGGAGAATTGGCAAGGCATGGTCGGATTCTTGGGAGAGAAAAGGAGAAGGATGGAGATAGTGTTATATAGATATATCTAATATATCTTATTTTGTTTCTCTTTCATCTCTTTTATTTTCTAACCAAATGAACCAGAGAGAGAGAGAGAGAGAGTGAGAAGGGAGGCTTCGGCTACTTCAAGAGAAGAATGAGAGGAGATTTTGATATTCATATAGCCAAGATCCATCTCATATGGTAGAAGGAGAAGGAGGAAAAGCTATGGTATAGCAAATAAATTTCTACTTATGTAGTATATTTCTTTTGTGGTTTGATTTGATTTTTGACAACTTGAAGTTGGGATCTTGAGGTTTAAAACCTTAGATCTATGTGTATATAAGTGTTTCATGTTTAGATATAATTTTTTTGAAGATCAAAAGTTAGATCTAAAGTGTGGAATGGAAGCTAGGTTTTTCAAAAGATAGAAAACCTAAAATATTCTTAGCTTTGATTTTGTTTGAAGCTTGTTTGAGGAAATAAGAAACTTTGTTTCTAAACTCAAAAACTATGTATATACATGTTAATAAGTGTTTATTGTTTGGATCTACCCATAATGGGTGTTAATTTGGCGGAAATCAAAAGGAATTGAAGAATGGAATTTTCCGGAAAAGTTAAACTTTTAAAAAGTGTGATCAAGCTTTTGGATCTTTGAAATATATGATGGATATTTATGATTTATATTCTTGGGATGCTAGATATATGTGTTAAGGGTAAAATCAATTTGGAATTACTCAAATAGGTTGAATATTGAACAAGTTATGGGATTTCTCCCAAACTACACAAAGATAAGAAAACTGTTAAAAGGACAGTTTTGTAATAGCCACTTCCGGGCTAAATTCTGGGAGCTTGACATGTCCAGATATGGACTGTGATAGATGAAAACTGTATATCGGAAAGATACGAATCCAACAAAATTGACGGATCGTTAATCGGAGTTACAGATTTCATTTTATTTAAGTTTTGGTGAAGGACTCCAAAACTGCCAAATGATAAAAAGTTTCTGTCCAAAATTTCCGGGGGCTGTTTTGGACATTTATTTAATAAGAAAAATTCCAGGCTTTTGGAAAATGAAAATATATGGTATTATGTAGCTCGTGTCCAAAAATAAGCAGATTCTGAGTTAAAACGACCAAGTTATGACCATTATAATTTTTGTGATTTTCCAACGGAAATAGCTATAAATGGAGTTCTAAAACTCCGATTGCCACGAAATTTAAAATGGAGCATCACGTTAATATATATAAGATCGTGTCAAAAGATGGGCATTACTGGAGTTAAGCACAAGGTAGCTAATTTCTTAAGCTACGCACTAGAAATTAATTTTTGAAAAATACCAAAGGAAGTTGGAAAATTGTGGAAAAATATTTTTTATGCATGAAATACATGTATATATGTTTGACCAAAGGATACGAGAATAATTCACTGATTTGGTATTTTCATGATACGGATATATAATACAGTTTGCTGAATTGAAAATGTGTTGAATCCGGTTTGCTGGATTGAGGTTTAAATTGATGGATTTGGAATTCAAGTTGCTGAATTATAAATTTGGTTGTTAGATATAGAATCCAGGGTACTGGATTAGTGTTTGCCTTATTACATGTTAATGAATAATTTATGAAATGAAAAGCGAGTATTAAATCATATAAGATATGATATAGTGATTGAATAATTATCAAAGGATGATAATAATATTGATGTGTTAAGTTGTTATCTAATATTTGATTAAGTATTAGATAGTATTATGGAATAAAGTATGTTATACTGATTAAAAGATCAATCTTATAGCTGATATTTCTTTCGTGAGAGATTAAATTAAATTGCGTTGCAGTAATCAACGGTTCAGGCAAGTTTCTTTTTACTAAACTCTAATAAGAGTTTTTTCTTCAAGCTTATGGTTAATCATTGCTGATTGCCATAAAAATTGTACTCTGTACATCTTGCATGTATAAGTCAGGTATGAAAGGCTGATCACCTTCATTACCGGTTGGTTCAGAAATGTTTGTTCATGTAAAATACTTGTTCAGTCAAAATTTTGTTCCTGCTAGTTCACAATTATATTGTTGAATTATAGCCAGCCAATTATTCATACTCTTCAATCATGATATATCGTTATATTGTTGTATATAAACTTGCTGGGCAACTTTCATGCTCACCCTTGCTATATCATGATAAAACATTGCAGATAAGGCGAATGCGTTCGGATACAGGAAAAAGACTAAGCCAAGTTCAGCTTGGGATAAATGTGCGGCTATTTTGTAATAGTATAGTTTGATAAACTGTTATATGTTAGAAAGTTTATATATGGTGTTTAAGTTAAGGTTACTCGACCTTGGGGAATAGTGTGTAATGTATTGTATAAACAATTTATGTTTATATCTTCCGCAAATAGTTATAGAAATAGTATACCGGATCCGAGGTGATTTGGGACCTGGATTCGGGGCTGCTACATTCCCGCAGGTCTTGCAGGCCTCCACCTTCCTTTTCAGGTCCCTTAGTTTCACTTTGGGATTTCCTGAACTACTCACTTTCCTCTTATACCCTTCACCACTCCCGCTGGCACCTTCAACCTTCACTCCCCCATCCATCTTTCCCTTTCTTTTCATGTCCTTGTGGTATTGTCTCAACGCCTCGCTACCACCTTCGGCAATTATTATCTTCTCTAACACAATCCCAAAGGAAGTACTTTGGAATACAGAGATACGATTATAGAGTCAGGGTTTCAAGCCCTGCTCGAATCATCGAGCTTTCCTCACCTCGGTATACACTTGATGTGGAGCGAACCTTTCCAGTTCATTAAACTTGGCGGCATACTGGGGAACCGTCATGTCCCCTTGTTTTAAATCTAGAAATTGCATCTCCATCCTTCCCTGCATGCTTGTGGGAAAGTAGTTCTCGTAAAATATTTCCTTGAATATCTCCCACGTTATAGCATCTATTCCGGTCCTCGCCTGATTAGCCTCCCACCAAAAGTTGGCCTCTCCCTTCATCATGTAGGTTGTAAATGCAACCTTTTGGGCCTCGTTGATATTTGCTATTACAAATGTCTTCTCAATCTCCCTAACCCACATTTGGGCTTCGATAGGGTCCGTAGTTCCTTTGAACTTCCACGGACCCACACTCTTAATGTTCTTAAATGTAGTAGCTCGTATTACACCAGGAGTTACGGGGATATTAGCCCCTATTTGATTAAACGCTACGGTTAAAAGGTTCAAAAATTCTTGCATGGTGTTAACCGGACCTCCCTTCGGTTGATTCGTGTTCGCACCTTGGGTACGTGGTACTCTTTTTGGTGGCATTCTGCTGTTACAATAAACCCATTTTTCGTTATTATGCATTTCCTATCAGTTAGTTATTATTCAATGCTAAAAAGTAACTTAAACATTCATTACTCAACATTTTCGAAAATGGAAACTTATATTAATTCATTGTAGTATAATACTACATCGGTTTCATAACACAGCCTATGCTGGATACATTACTTTCCCGCTATTGCTTTCCAAAAATTGGGATTTACAAAAGACTACCTTTGATTATACAAAAGAGGGCTTTACGTCACTACTAGATACACAAATATGTACATACCTAACTATTCTTATAACTACTCGATCATATCTGCCTTAAGGCATTCTCAAAATCTGCTTTGGCAAGACCGGTAATAATATCACGACTGATAGTATGCCGTGTTTGCCCTGACTCCACCGGATACCCAGCTACCTGCAACTGGAAATCCTCATGAGAACTCCTATGAATATAGGATATTCTCCCTATCTTCTGTTTCTTGGTCTTTAGCTCACTCTTAAGCTCAAAGACCTCCTATTTTAGCTCATGGACCTTATCCTTAGCCAAAACTCTCTCGTCATGTTCCTGCTCCCACATGGACTCCACGTCCATCTTGTCCTCTATAACCGCTTGGAGCTCTATCTTTAGCTCCTTGACCTTCTGACAGTAGTGTACGTTCCTATCTATCACTGACATGAACAGTGACATCATCGACTCCCCTGGAGTTATCTCTGCTGCTATAGCCACTGGATTGAAGGATACTACCTCCACTTCCTCTTCCAACATGCCGTCAAATACCGATATGAGGTCTAAGCTTTCGGAGTCTCCAGACTCCACCACAACTATCTCAGGATCTGCTTCTATAGGGTTCGGTATGATTTCTATCCGGTTTACCGACCCTTCGATGACTACCTGTACATCTCTATTTTCACCTGACATCTATAACAACAAAAGAGTTGATTAGTAAACGTCAGTATAATAAATCACATAACATATATGATGCATTTTTATAAGGTTAACTTCCATCTTTTATTCTTTGACTTTTCTTAAGGTTATGACTTAAGATTTTATTTCCCCCCTTAAGTTTTATAACCTATTGCTTTGATACCAACCTGTGATGCCCCCAAATCTGGGTTTCTTCCAACCCGACAGATGGTACTACACGGTGCTACAGTTCACATAAACATTCAATTGAAATGCCTCAAAAGAACGGATGTGTCTTATATATATATATATATATATATATTTATATCAAAAGAATATTTACATTACCCCAGGTTCTTTACAACCAATACATTGTCTTTGTCATAATATCAATATTATTTCTTACAAAATCTGTACTATTACATAAGCAAGCTACGGGTTCACCTTTGCTTTCCCTTTATCCTTGCCAGATCCATCAGTTAGTTCTGTCTTAGCTGCATTCATTTGGTTCAAGTAAGAATGAGCCTAACTAGCTCAGCAAGTACAATAATTCAAGGAGAATAGCTTGTTTGAAACATATGAATCAACTATCTTCAATAACTGGACAATAGTTACGACGTACTATTGAAAATTAAAAATAGCACTTCTTTTCATTAAAAACGTTTTACAGCTACAATATTCGGTAAAACATCAATTTCGGTTCAAGACCGTAAGCATCTCATAAGTACTTTGAAAAGGACATCCCAGCACAAAGTCCGTAAGTCTGGTATAGCTTACGAGCATGTCTAGGTGATCTGCCAATAGTACTCTATGTTGATCAACACTACATTCATTAAATGTGTATATGTTTAAGTTGTGGCAACCTCATGTGCCTGTCGTTTGACGACAAAATATTTTTTGCATACTCAATCTACTTTTGAAAACCACAACAATATTAGTTTGGTAAATCCTTATCAACACTTGATAGAATAACATAGCATACGTCTAGCTAAACGGATTGGCTTTGACATTCATCAGATACTAACTCATGTGAAGAATACATGAATCACAAAGACTTGTCCAGATCGAACTGGAACAAGGGTTAGAGTACTTGCCTTTAGCGTCTGCTACGGTTTATACACGTGCACTTTACGTCTTTAAGGTCTCTACATTAGATGATAGCATAACATAGAATATTAGGTCATAATTGATCACACATGGTTCCTAAAGAATCTTACCCTACTTCTCAATCAAATTATGTATTAGAATTGTTATTTATAGGTTCCGGCTTTCCATTACGTCCTTCTTGTATACAGTAGTAATTGACTTAAATTAACTCTAAGTGTTCATGCTTAAGACTTAATCATGTCTTAACAATGTTTCTTTTAAGATCTTCTTTTAATTGTTTATCAATTACTAACCATGTTCTATTTTTAAACATTCATTATTATCTACGTCTTGAGGCTGGCGCTGCAGCGCTAGCTATTGCACTTGGTGCCGCGCTGCGGCGTCGCCACTCTGTATTATATGCCGCGCTGAAGTATGACTCTCCATGGGCTGATGGCCACTTTAGTGCTGCAGCATGGGTTAATTTGCCTTGTGCTGGCGCCACGGCGCCAACTCTGTGCACCAAACACTATGGATAGATTTTTGACAAGTTGAGATTCCTAGACTCGTAACTTCTTCGTTATAAGTCTGAATTGGTTTGTTCAAGATCCTGCGGGTCACAAATTACGTACTGTATGCGTTCATGTAAGAATTTTATCTATTTTACTTCCTTTGCTAAAATTTCTCCTATTGGTTCATTTTAACGAAAACGATAAACATTCACGAACGTTCAATGATCGGTTCTTCGTTCTTAGTCGTAATCCGGCTATTTTCGAGTCCGTAACTCTATAATTCCAAATATGACTTGTGTCCATTGAAAACTAATGTCTCCAATGCCAAACACAAAATATGACTTCCATTCCGAGAATTTCACGAATTCGATGATTATCGTCCAACCGTGTGAATTCCGGTAAAATGATATTACTAGTGTTTTGTTTATCACTCTAAACACATTCATTCCATTATTTAGACATCTCAACTTATGTATTACAAAACTTATAGTCCAATTTGGTTATGGCTTATCTATAAGTTCATAACAATAATTCTTAATACATGATTTTTCATTTCCTTATGACTTATTCGGCTTGGTCCATTGCTTATCAACCTCTCTTATGTTCTCAACATCTAAGTTCATTAGTTTACAATTATCTTATCAACCTACCATGATAGAGATGAAGAAAACAAGATCATTTACCTTAGATGATTACTTCCCTTCTCTTTGCAAAGTCTAACAAAAGTTGAAAGGGCTTATAAGTACTTATGGGCTCTAACAAATAAGTTGCTTTGAGAGAGAGTTGTTGGATGAAATTAATCAACAAAATAATGAAATGAAAGCTTTCTATTTATAGGAAATACAAGGTTAGGGCATTAAGGTCATTTAGGTCATCCCACCTCCTTAGTTAACCACCTTACTATTCATTACTTGTTGCCCACAACTCTTATCCATTCCTTGGTCATTACTTAAAGTTTTTGCTCACCACTCCAAGTGCTTGGTTACCACTTCACCCATGGGTTGCCCCATGGATCTTGCTTTACCCATTGGATCATCCTTTGAGCTTAATAGTTAACTTAATTAACTTATCTTTGGGTTTGCATTAATCTACCAAGGCTTTATGTTCTTACTACTTGGGCTTTAAGGATAATCTCACATAGGTTTACACCTTAATCTTATTGGACTTATATTTCATACAGAGTTACCTTAAATTATTTCATTAGGTTTTAATACCTATATTCCCAAATTAATTCCACATGCAAATTATTGCATTTTCCATACTTAGATTATTATTACATAATCCATCTCGCCTTGATATTCTAACATTATGTGTTTCTCAGAAATTCGAAAATAATTCCCGAGCGATAAATGGTGAATAGTGTTTTTCATAAACTTTCTCAGAAAACATTTATTTTTGTGTTGGAAAATCAAACACTTTAATTCTTTCACGTGGTTCGAATACCACGATATTCCGACGTTTCTAGGTTATAGAACGACATACATATTATTAACACATATAATAACAATTAATATTATTTTATTCAATATTTAATTCTTTCAAATATATTTACAAAGGATCTGAATTTTTTGGGCGTTACAGAGGTTGACCTTATGTGTGATGATTTTAATTTTTAATGTATATATTATGTATATAACTTTGGGGTAGGTGCGATACTGAATGGCCACCTAGACATGCCTATGTGCATGTGGATAGTCCTATTTTCAAAGGGGACTATGGCTAAAAAAAATTCAAACGCAGGCATTGGGTAGTCATGCATTTTAACTCTAGTATAAGTTAAAGTAAATGCATGCATGCATATAGTTATAAATGCATTTTTAAAATCTCCAGGTAAGGAAATACCACACCCTTTCTGAGGTGATTTGGAGACTTGTTGTCCAGCTATCATGGATCCAGATCAGCTGAGCAATTCTCACAGGACCACTTCTGGCATACGGCGGAGGGCTTCCAAAGTGCCTCATCCCCGTTTTGTCAGACAGCCTCGTCGGTTGGTGGAGGCTGTGATTCGTCCTGTTAGGGAGATGTGTCAGACGTTGAGGATGAGGAGGCGAATATTCCGATTGAGGATCCCGCTCCTGCTGCACATGTCCCTCGTAGGGATCTTCCGAGTATTCAGGTGGCAAACCCAGAGTTGCTGGGTGATTTGAGAAGACATCCATCGATGTACTTGCATGCTAACGAGGTATGGCGTTAGACTTTGACCTTTCTTCTTTCCTATTGATGAGGATTAAAGGGTTTTGATGTTGATCTGCATTTCTTGCAGGTTCCTAGTTTTACACAGCCTCGAGGGAACTGGTTCAGCATTCACTCCATGTACCAGGTACTTCATCCTGACTATAGAGCGGTAGTGCATGAGTGGGGATTCGAGGCATTCTTCTCCATCCTTCTCCGTTGTTGTCCCTAGGGTTACCTCAGGGCATTTTCTGAGCGATGGTTTCATCAGACTCAGTCACTCCATCTGCTGGATTACGAGGTGATGATGACACCTATGTATTGATGATTTATCACAGGTATGGAGTTTGGAGGGGAGCCAGTGCCTTGCATGGCGAATATTACCCCTACTGCCGTCAGATCCTTATTAGGAGTTTTGGCGGAGGCGCTTAAAGGCAGGACTGTCCGTTCAAGTCCTTTGAGCGTAGATGCTATGAGTGGGCTTTTGAGTGAGCCCATGCCTAATGATGTCAGAATTAGGGAACGTATTCTGCGGTGATTGTTCCTGATGATCATTCGAGGCTGCTTCATAGCAGATAACTCTTCTATGGTATCCTTTGCTTTGATCAGCGCCACACGTTATATGGACCGTATTGGAGAGTATGATTGGGGCTCCTATACCTTTGCCTATTTCCTCCGGGGCATGCGTATACGCTCACAGAGTTTGACCGAGGCTTGGCTAGGATTTTACCCATTTCTGCTGGTGAGTATTTCTCTTGTCTTTTCCCATTCATAGGTTAAGAGTGTTTACTGATAGCAGATGTTTTGCCATTGTGTTGGCAGTTTTGGACCTATGAGAGGCTCCCATGTTTGCGTCCTGTGAGTGTATTAGGTTTAGATACTTATCCACGAGGACGATGATGGCAACATTCTATTTTGCCGGAGTTCCATGTATCTGAGGGCTTTGCTCACTACCGTATGCAGATGGAGTTGCTGACGGGTCACTGGCCCTACCACCGGTGGTGCTCATAATAGCACGCTCTCCTAAATAGAGCTCCCAGCCTCCATCTGTGAAGAGAGGAACTCTCTTGGTGGAAATCAAATAATCAACTCCAGTCGGGTGTCCATCCTTAAAGCCGATGGTCAAATGTTCCCCTGAATAGGGAATCCATGTAATGGTATCAGCTGTCAGTAACTCCAGCTGCATACGGCAGTGAGTTAATCTTTCAGTTACTGGGCCTCCTGCCAGGCGTCATTGGCCCGTATCACAGTCACCCGTCACTGATATCCCATTGTTGGGGGTTGACAATTTTGCATTATCAGATGGTCCATGTACTCGGGAGATGTTCCAGCGTTGGTGGTTTCCTCGTATTATTGGGGCCCAGTCCTGCGCCACACAGTTTATGGGGGATATGGTTCCAGGATCCTTGATGATGACGGATTGGGTAGTTTGTGTCTGAGCTCCGACTCATATGACCCAGATTGATAGTTACCATCTGTTAAGACTCCATCTATTAAGACTCCAGCTACCATATATTCAGAGGATAAGACCGCAATGTGCAACGACTTGCAATGACCGGTCCCTTTGGGTGGTATGTCATCATCAGTGAAGGATATCACATTGTTGTTGAAAATGTGATCAACAAGATTTTGAAACTTTTCCGTATCCACTGATGTCGGGAGATAGGCTTCTTCTAAAACCTTTAACAAGACCTTCCGGTGATTCTCGGAAGTTAGGACCAAGTCCAAAATTGATATTTGTTGTGGAGCTTCTTTCAAGCTTAAAACCACCGTAGCTTCATTATGACCCACAGCGCGGAGGAATTTTTCAATCTTCTCAATGCGTATTTTCCCCTTTGATTTGGTGGTGGGCTTCATCACCCGGTGGGGAAGATACAGTGGATTTTCCTTCACCGCTGTAACAGATGTATGTGAGGTGGATACTTCACCTTCTCCATAATTCCACAGAACTATGCACAAGCTAACAATAAGATATTGTGCTCTGCACGGCAAGTTGATTGGCTCGGGAGCGGTCACTTTCAAAGGATTGTTGCCTCCCTTGAGTTGAATTATTGGCGTTGTGAGTAATGTATTAATCCCATCAGTTTCAGCAGATATGACTGCTACCACATTTTTCCACTTAGTAGGGCATGCATTCTCACTTGCACGTAACACAGTATCGTCGTCCGCTAGGCGTAGGACACTACTGTCGATTAGATTTTGAATAAGGTGGCAGAGTGCCCAGCATTCTTCTGTACTGTGACCGCGAGACTAGGAATGATATTGACACACTCCATCAGAGTTGTACCGTCCTGAACGGGGGTTGATTGGAGGTAGAAGGGACCTGATCCTTCCTTCATTGATTAACATATAAAGGATTTCCTCCATAGGTTGGCCCAGATAGGTGAATTCCCTTTTGTTAGCGAAATCCCGACAGGCTTTGGTATTTGCTCTCTTTGTCACTTTGTCTTTTGGCATTTCATTTTCTAAAAGTGACGCGGGAATATTCATGACAATATGTAGGAGACTGGCATGCTCCTGGTTGATTAACTGACGAGTCACTTGATGCCGATAAGTCACCAGTTCTGCCAATTGCTCAATTTGTTTGCAGAGAGCTTTCATCTTTTGTTCCATTGTGAACTGGAACTTAGCATAATCCCATTTGTCATCTCCGTCTTTGAGGGTCTGGGAATATTCACAGCTGAAATTGGAACTCTGTCCATTTCTCCAATTAATCATGTTGACCTCTTCTTCTTTATGTTGAGGAAGAGGGTTATCTTGATCATGAGGCTGATCTGATTTGGTTACCACGATCTCTACGTTGTCTATCACGTCCTGGATCTTGTGTTTCAAGGCCCAACAATCCTGAGTATCATGTTCAGGTGCCCCGGCATAATAAGCACATTTTCTAGGAGCATTGAAACCCCGTCTATTAGGGCTGTCTGGTGGAAGAAGATGCGTAATTTTCTTCTGTGATGTCAGAAGATTTAAAATGTTCTCGAGGGTATACCCTAAGGGTGTAAACACTCAAGGGCGTTTGACTTCTCCACCTTTTGGTATTGGAGGGTTTACAGACTGTGCTTGAAAAGGAGTGTAGTTTTTCCTTTGAATATGCATGTTCTGATTGCCTTTTTGCCCCTGTAGTATCAGGGAAACATCTTCTTCTTTCTTTTTATGGACCCTCCGGGGGTTGTTCCCATAATTTCTAGATTAGATGTGATCAGCAACATCTTTGAGTGCAGCTAGGTCTTGAATCTTTCCGGACTTCAATCCCATCTCATCCATCTCCCCATGTTTGACCATTTTAGAAAATGGTTTGCCGATGCTGGCTAAAACTCTCTAATAGAAGGGAGCTTCTTGTATGTCTATGAAAGTCATGACCAATTCTGAATCTATCATGGAAGGACTAACTTGGGCAGCGAGGCGTCTCCACCTTTGAGCATACTCTCTGAAAGACTCGTTACACTATTTCTTGATCTTGGTAATTTGATACCGATCAGGAGCCATCTAAGTTTGAAAGCTGTATTGAAGGAGGAAAGCATGTGCTAGCTCTTCCCAACTATGGATCTTTGAACTGTCTAATCTTGTGTACCATTATTGGGCTTCTCTAGTTAGACTTTTCTGGAACAATTGCATTCTAAGCTTTTCGTCTTCTGCATAAGATCCAAGTTCTCCAATAAACACCTTTAAATGTGTGTAAGGATCTCCTAATCCGTAATATTTTTCAAAGTCAGGAGTTTTAAATTTTTCTAGATAATGAACACCAGGAAAAATACACAGATCAGTATATGAAACACTCCCGTGTATTCCAATTTCTTTGATAGCATGAAGGGTCTCTTCCATTTGGAGGACTTTCTTTTTGAAGTCACCAGTGTCAGGATCTCCAGTGGGATGGGCAGCATCATGAGTTTTGTTGGTCGTATCCAACTGTAGTTCAGGTATGGTAATGACCGGGATTCCTCCTTGTGTGGAGGATTCAGCATGTACGGGTATTTTTGGACCCTGATTAGACTGGTGTAATTCTTTGAGTAGAACAGCCAAATCTGTAATTTGTTTTCTTAATCTGTCGAATTCTTTACGAGAAACTGGATTAAGTTCAGTCTGGTCAGATGACGACATGATTGACTGTAGGCCTGTTGCCTTTTTGGACTTTGAACGGGTAGTAGGTCTGATTGATTCCCTGCGATATGGAGATAGATATGGAATGTAATTACAAGTAATTGTGTTTACAAGTAATTTGAAATGAGTGCATGAAGAGACTTTCCTTCGTTTTGGGTTTATCAGAGGCTGACCTATCTTAGGTTATTCTCGAGGCTTTTTGGCATGAAGGTTCCCAAATCATCACAATTTACTTGACAAGAAGTTAATCTGGTCTTTTAACTGGATTGAATTTGGGTGGTGCCTTTCTTGAGCCTCGGAGAATTAGTCTTCTCACGAGTCCAGTAATCAAACTCCGACGGGATAGCCTCCTGGTGGAGGGACCACATAACATACATTCACATACATCGCGTCTCACCATATGAAAATGATGACATGTGCGAAGCACTAATATCGCAAGCAGTTATGGTGTGAAGCACTAAGTGCAATAAGTAAATGCATTCATACACATTCATCAAATGTAAATGCAACATCCACACACAAACAAATAACTATTTTGAAAAGATTGTAATAGCGGCTTAAGTCCTCTTACTGGAGTCCATAGCAGAGTCGCCACCTGTCGACGTCGAGATTTTTGGATGTCACTTTCCGTTACTTGTTCTTTGGTGTTCTTATTTTAGGTGAGATTTGTTTGAAAAAACAAGTTTAAAAGGTCTGACATGTATAATGTCGATGATGGACTGTTAAGAGTCGCCATTTGGTTTTTTAAGTGGTTGTACCAACACAACCGAGAAAAGGTTTGCACATTGACCCAGTGATGTGACACTGCTAAACGGGTCAGTGAAATCGAGATTTATTAGGGTCCGGACACTTGATTATGTGGAGGGAAGGTGTTAGGCACCCCTGACATCCGTGTTACCACGGTGACCGTCTCTTTTCAAGAAACTATTATCTGAATATGTGTGTTTGTGTGTGTGGGTCAATGTGTTATTATTTGGAAGTAGTGCGAGGCCTCGTTCACACCTATATACACAGGGTTTGAATTTATGTAAAAATTCAATTTTAAGCAAGATATGACAGTGATGTTTTATAAAAGAGGTTTTTTCAAACCCTGATGCTCAATAGTAATTGAGACCTTTTACACTCCCATTTTATTAAGTGTTCGGCTTGATTGAATTTATTAGACAGATGCGAGGCATTCGTACGAAAATAATATACAAAATAATGCCGACTTCCTCGTGGGTATGGAAACCATCTGAGGAAATTCAGACACCGCTGAATAATTTACAAGTTGCTTACAGCTAAAAATGTCCATCACGGGAACCGAATCTAGACTCAATGGGATGAATCTATGATCACATGATTCCTAGGCGCACAGAATACTGCAATTTATATGAAAGCAGTAAGCAGGTATATATATAAAAGCTATAAATATATATATACAGACATGATCACCAACTACGAAGCACCTCTATGGGGGATCAAAAAATGTAAATAAAGTTGTTAAAAGCTATCAACCACTATGGAGGAAACTCCAGGCGGGAAAAAACGTAAATAAAGCTGTTAAAAGCTATCAACTGCCACGGAGGAAACTCTAGGCGGGACAAAATGTAAATAAAGCTGTAAATACGGTCAACCACCATGAAGGGAACTCAAGGCGGGACAAAATATAAATAAAGCTATAAAAGCGATCAACTGCCACGAAGGAAACTCCAGGCAGGACGAAGATATATATATATATATATATATATATATATATATATATATATTCGCAAAAGCAATAAACGCATTAGATGTAAAATCCAGGCTCATCGAACAGAGTTCGGCAACAGTTCATATATATATATACAAAAGTGAGTAAACGCTCCAGACCAGAGTCTAGTCTCATCGAACAAAATTCGACACACAGTTAATATATATGAATGTAAATATATATATATATATATATATATATATATATATATATATATATATATATATTAAAGCAGATAAACGCTCCAGACCGAAGTCTAGGCTCAATCGAGGCATAACTCGATAATGTTAGTCAATATATATGTAAATATATATATATACTATATATATAGACTAAAATGAAACCACAGACCGAAGTCAGGGCAAAAGCAAGCAACACGACTCTCAATGTGTAGAAGGGTGTGTGCAAAGATGAAGAGAAAGACTCTAAAGTGTGTGAGAAGGCTTATAGCTGACTGCCAAAGAAGACTTCTATATCTTTAGAGTGGGTAAACACTGACTTTTATAGATACAAAAGGGCTATATATGAGCTCACATGTGTTTAAAAGGGGAAAGTACACTGCATGGGGTGAGTGCAGAGCAAATTGGGCAGGGCTTCCTCGCCTTTTTCTCTTGCAAAATGGGCAGCCCAAGCCCTCTATTTATAGGCAATTTAGCCGCAGGTGTACCAGAGGCAACTCGGGTTTTTCGGGTCGAGTCGTCTCGATGTATGTGTACTCAAGCACTGTAATGTCCACTCGAACTTTTTGAAGTGCAATCCGGGCATCCGTTTGAGGTATACAGGACCTATTTCGGACCGCGTTGTCGAGATTTATACGATGGCATGGGATTAGAGTTTGTACAAAGTCATTAAAAATGGGACGATGCCCTCCGGTCTTCAAGCTTCAACTTTTATCCGTTACCCCGCACAATAGTCACTCGGGATTAGTTAGTCTTGTGGGACCTTGTTGCATAGAGATGTTAAGATGACGTGATGTGGCATCGTGTTGACGAGAGGACGATGTTGCCCCTCATTTGTGTTATCGTCGGATTGGGCTGATAAAGCAGACATTGCTTAAACGTCACTGAGATTGGGCTGCTGCAATTGTTAAAGGTCCACATTGTCACCTTTGAGGTGTGTCTGTCTTCCGAATGTTATTGTCGGGTTGGTACAGGGCATCTTGTTGTGAGCGCTGAGATTGAAGCTGGTTGCATTTAAAATAAGCATTTCTAAGGTTATCGCCGAAACTGCATTCCTTGGGGCTATCACCAAGGTTGGGGGCTATTCCCATGGTTGGGACTGAGACTGGATATCTCGGGGTTATCTCTGAGATTAATCGGTCTTCTACGGGGTGTATTCCAGTATTGTATCTGCAGGCCTCGGGGTTACATCCGAGGTTGGAATTGTTACTCCCAGATTGCGATCCGGGGTTGATGCTGAACTTCCGGTAGTATCCGATATGGATTTGGATTGTCTTTCAAGGTTCCCTCTTAAAATACGAATATGTCCTCCTGCAATGTTAGTGACAGTAGTACAAAAATATTTGACTGTCTACAATGGATATGGTCCTGCTGTTCCAAACTGAGGCCATTCTTGTGTTGTTCCTTGTTGCGCAAATGCTTCGGCTAAAGCCCTTGTGAGTCCCGTTGCAAATGTGCCCAAATTATCATATATGGCATCGACCTTGCGCTCCAACCTTCGGAGCTGGCCATCGCCATGGGTGGCATGCGCGTGTGTGGACGGGCTCGTCTCGTCTGTTTGCGGGGGTTGTTGTGGTGGTTCTGGAAAAATAGGCTGAAGGATGAATACTAGTCCGCGTGGGTGCGGTACAACACCTGCCAAGTCCTCAAATTTTTCAATCGTGGCATGAATAATGTCCTGGCTTGGGTATTGCATCTGTTCATTGCCCCAAGTGCATCCCTGATTTGCACAAAGCATGGCGACCACGAATGCGTGTGGAATGCTCCCAATTGTTACTCCCCATAAATAGTGCAACATATTCTCGTGAATGAGATGACCAATGTCGATGTACTTTTCGGTGATTATGCCCCATAGAAGACATGCCCTCTCTGCTGTTATTTCGTGCTGATGGGCGGAAGGCATGAGCTTGGCACATATGAACAAGTTCCACGCTTTTGCATAGTGATTTAGGGCTCCAGCTGGGAATATATGCGGCTGTGTTGTGCCAACTTTATATGTCTATTTCTTACCCAACACACATAACTCTGCAATAATCAACTCCATGTCGGTCTCCAAATGAGCGCCGATTATCCAATTAGTAGCCCCTACTGGCGGTGCATCAGTAATTTTGAAAATTAGTCGGATGGCACGGGGTCTGTAATCTACCTCGATACCACGAACCAGAGATATCCCGCTCATAGTGACCTTGGCATTCGCATAGAATTCACGGACTACGCTCATAGGAACGGGTATTGGAGTAGTCGTCAGCCCACCCCAGCCTCTCTCTCGAATCATGGCGCCCAACTGGCCATCCTGCCCCTCCGGTTTGAATCCTCGCTCCTTGAAAAAGGTCTTCGCCACAATGCGGTAGTATTCTTGTTGAGCTTCCAAATTGAGGAATTTGGTGTTATCCACAATGTCAGCCTCTTGACTGCCTGACGAGGAAGAAGAAGATGACGTAATATACATTGTTCGCTTAGGCCCCATTTATGTTTGATAGAGGTTGCACAGATTATATGATGGAGAATGAAGAAAAACTTGAAGAATTTCTACCCCCAATACTGTTTCTTTAACCTAACTTGAAACCCTAGCTTTATAGTAAATTTTGGAGAAGTTGAGGAGATACGGACTTTGATTGACGAGAGAATCGTGGCTAATTGATTGAGAGATGTATGACACAACTTGTAACTGATGAAGAGATAGCGGCGTGAGTTATGGAGAGTGAGATAATTTTGCTTCTGTTAATATCCCAAATGAGAGTCCAAATGGTCCACAACTCTATTTTTAAACTAGTCAGCTCGGTCTTAACTCGGTGTCGCGTGCGGTCACGCGCATTTTTATTAAGCTGGGCGCGCGGGCGCGAGACTTTCAGAATGCTTTGGTGGTTTTCTTATCTTGACGCGCGGGCGCGCAGGTTTTTGCTTCATGGGTCGCGCGGTCAAGCGATGCTGATATTTTCACTGCTAAAATTCATTTCTACTCTGCTTGTCAGTGGTGCCGTCCAATGATGGTTCCTGCATAGATATTAATGCATCTTGTTAAGGCATGACTTAGTGTTCTCATAACACTAACATTGTGACGCCCCCAAATCTAGGTACTTAAAACCCGAACTCGGTGCTTCACGATACCATTTTTATAAGCTGAATAATGCTAATGCTAATAATAAAAATAATATAAAGTTTAAACTTAATTTATATATGCATCAAAGTTTACTCCCAGGCACGAGACCTTTAAACATTCATTACAACATAGATAATAAGTATCATTGTCTTAATAAACTATAACTATTACACAACATATTATAAATCTTATTCGTACAGCTTTCCTTTCCCCTTGTTCTTACCTGAGCCTTCAGGTTGATCATACTTAACTGAAAACATTTAAATTTAAATCAAGAATGAGCATTTAATTTGCCCAGCAAGTAGTAACAATAATATATATTAGCTGGAAGAATTAAATGTTTTCTTTGAAAGACACTTCTACAACGAATTAACAGTTTTGAAGTAAGCTGAACCAATAATAACAACATATCATTTCAATATGAAATTTTTGAAACTACGTACAGACTATAGCTGGATATCTATCAACATACTATGAACATTGTTTTCTATTTTTGAAAAGGTTAAACAGAATTTCATCTGTAAACCGTCATAACTTATAGGCACGGGGGGGGGGGTGATTAGTCCGTTATGCCCTATATTGATCAATACTACATGCAAGAACGATATTATCGTTAACTCTATCCACCTTAGGTGCACAAATTTTTTCCAATATTCAGGATGTTATAACTTAGTCGGGAATCCGAACCAAAACAATCTGGTTGGATACAATAACTTCTATCTTGTTCAATAATATTTTTATGTCTAGCTGAATCAAATAGCTTAGACGGCTTTTAAGTCAACGTATACATACTTGAAATCAATAAGTATGTATCAACATATGATTAAATACAATGGTTATCCAAGTGGGGACACTTGTCTAACCCTATATACGAATTAACGAATAGAATAAATATCTGAATTATACAATAATACAATGATCGGATAATGTAAGAACTTGTATGGATACAAAGATTAGATACATAATCAATAATAATAGAGTTAACAATCTGGCACAATAATAATATAATTCTGAAACTCTCTTACTCATGTCCATTGCATAAAGTAAATGCAAAAGAAGGATACTTCCCTGATGCGCTGGTTACAGTTCACAACTTAGTTTTATCGTTTATACCTCAACCTATCATTAATCAGATCATTCGTTCAATTAGAACAATATACTATAACACATAGTACTGTATTTCGCAGTCAGCGCATAACCTAATCACATTATTACCAATGTTTAACAACCATTGAATAACAAATAATCACATATCTAATTATATTATCTAAGTCCAGATCAATTTCTGAAACATGTCGGTGTACCAACAACTTTATTGGGTAATTATCGAGTCTAAGACTCTTTCCTATAACTTAGTATCAGTTATATTATTTTTAAATGACTTATAATAATTTTAAAACATTTATTATAATTTATCATGAATTTTCAAACATCGGAATCATCATTATTAAATGATTTAAATATTAATCAATTCTATTATCATTAATATTTAATTACTATTAAACTATTAATGAAATCATTTTTAAAATATTAAAGTTATTTGTAATAACTAAAAATACGTTTAAAGTATTAATATTACCATTAAATGATTTTTAAAATATTTAAAATCATTCTAAAATATTTACCATTATTATTAAAGTATTAATGTTTTATTTGTCAAAATATTAAAAGTCATTAAGTATAACTTAAAATATTTTTAATTCATTTATATCCCTTTTAAATAGTTTTTAAATTAATAAAACCATTTATAAACAATTTATTTAATATAATTATTAAATAAATTTTATATTATTAATAATAAATTAAAAATTATTAATATTAAATTATTAATGAAATTATCATTTAAATATTAAAATTTATATTTTATAACTTAAAATATCTTTAAACACTTTATTTTTATTTAAAATGATTATTATACTATTAAAACCATTTTTAAACTAAATTATTTAATATAATTATTAAATAACTTTAATATCATTAATAATATTTAATTAATAAAATTTACCTTTAAATATTAAAAGTTATATTTTATAACTTAAAATATTTTTAAATACTTTATTATTATTTAAAATGATTTTTAATATAATAAAATCATTTTTAATTAATTTATTTAATTCATTTAGTACATAACTTAATTATCATTAATATTAATTAATTAATGAAATTTATCACAAAATATTAAAAGTCATTAAAAATAACTTAAAATATTTTATTATATCATAATATAATTTTAAATGATTTTTGAAGTATAAAATCGTTTTTAACTAATTTATTTAATAATATAATTAAATAAATAAAATACCTTTAATATTCCAAAAATATTAAATATTTATGAAATATATTTAAAATAATTAAAAACTAATTTTTAGAATTTAAAATAATTTATTTTGTATTTTTAATAATTAAAAACTGATTTTTTTATAATTATTTATTAATTTCAAGAAAATAAAATACTATTTGTCGCTAAATAATGCTTATAGCGACAGAACCGTCGCTATAGGTGTTCTTCATGTTCTTAGCCAAACCCAGAAATTCAAGTGCAGTTATCTAGTGGCCTATTTTGACCAAGAACTGTGATCTGTGTATTGTGTTTCTAGGTATGATATCTGTTAGAGATTGTAGTACTAATGTTAGACTACAAGATGCAACAACAAAAATGATCAACAAGCATGAAACGAACAAGAACTGAGTCTTCAAAGGGGCTATCAGACCTGTTCTTCATTTCTGGGTTACCCAGAAATGAAGAACAGTTCGACTGCCCTCCTTTGAGCTTCTAAAACATGAAATCTGTGCCGGTTTTTGGAGCTTTAAGGATTGCAGTATGTAAACAACATGTACCTGAAGAGATTAATTACTTAACATCTCTATAAAAACAACAGAATCACTAGAGATCGAACGGTCAAAGGATGTCAGACGATACGTTCATCTGTTTTCTGGGTTACCCAGAAAACAGAAAACGTGTTCGTGATACCTACTTTGACCAGACTCTGTGATCATAATATTTGATGTTTAGGTGATCTTAAGGCATGAGATTGTAGATCATACTACCTACTACAACATAGATGCAACAAAAACCATAAATCAACAAACAATGTAAAGATCAGAGCCCAAGAACATCTTATCAGACGTTTCTGAGCACGATCTGGGTTTTCCAGAAATCCGATAGTCATGGTCGGTTAATGAGGTTTGGCCACGAATAACTTTCAAACTAGACATCAAATGACTGTGATTCTTTTTGTCGATTAAATATGACATTACAATCAACAAATAACAGCTTAAAAACAACAAAAATCATAATCAAGCAAAGATATGTGGCCACTGACATTCGTTGTCAGACCTCAGTTGAACTTTTTTCCAGATTTTGCAAATCTTCAAATCCGAGCCTCTAGATGTTATGGATTCAACATCTAGCAACCCATATCATCATTAGACATTATAACCAACATGTTTTAACATTAAATCATAATATCTAACATGGCCTTCAAGATCAGATTGTAAATTAGGGTTTTGTACCTCTTTAAAAAATCTTGATTCTTAGCTTCTGATCTGTTTGTGGATTTTGTGGGGCTTGTTTTGTGACTGATCTAACAAGGAAATTTCATGGGTTTTAGAGAGAGGAGTTCTAGGATGAGATGTGACAACCCGAGAATTTAGACAATTTATTAAAATCTTAAATGATTGATTTAAGGTCAAATAATAGACCTAGACAGAAAATAAGTATATGCGTTTAATGTTATTGGGATTGAATTTTGAGGATTTCAAAATTCGATGAAGGATATAGGTGAATTATTCAGGATTAAGGATTTATGTAAATATGCTCTGTGTATATGGTTAATGATGTGTTCAGAATGTGGTTAAGGGTCATGAGTTGATCAGATAAAATATATCTGTGATAAACCCTAATTTTATATTTTGAACTTCAACGTTCAGTTAGAAAACCCTAACGTCTAACAAGAAACCTTAGAAATCAGTTCTGAAAACCCTAGATTGGGAATGCTATGTATGTACAAGGTTAAACGCCAATAATTTTTATTAATTAGGGAAAACCCTAATGAATTATCTAAAATCTTAATCGATTGTTTGAAAACCCTAATACCAGATCTGAAAACCCTAATTTCAGATTCTGATAAAATGAAAGTCTAATCTAGGTATATAACGGAGAATTATAATGCTCAAATGATTTAAATTATAAGTCTAATTAGGGTAATGGTTAATTAATTACCAAACCCTAATTTTCAATTTATGGAACCCTTATTGTTCCGTCAGAAACCCTAATGTACAGTGTGGATTTAATTGCTAAAATTAGCAATGCTAATTAGGAAACCCTAATCCTAATTATTTCAATTTATGGGTAATTAGAAAACTCTAATCTAATTACGAATATTTAATTTCTACTTTAGAAAATTATTTTCTATTAGAAAACCCTAATTTGTGGTTTGAAAACCCTAATGACCATTTTGAACCCTAATTGTGCAGTGGTGGATTTAATTGCTTTATTAGCAATGTTAATTAGGAAATATATATCCTAATTGTCAAGTTATTAGAAACCCTAATCTAATTAGAAAATCTAATTTCTAAAATTGAAATATTATTTTTCTATTTAAAACCCTAAAATGTGGTTTTAAAACTTAATGTACAATTGTGGCCCTAAGTGCTAAATTAACAAATTTAATTAGGATAAATTAGTCCTAATTAGCAAGATTGGTATGTGATTCGGAAATAATATTATAGCTAAGAAACCTTATTTATAAGTTAGAAATCAAGATTTTCTATTTTAAAATTTAATTAGAAAATTTTGGAAATGCAAGTTGCTAAATCTTAAAGGATTAAAACCAAAACCCTAAAATGATCCAAACCCTAAAGATTAGGGTTTCATCAAATGCAAATTCTAGACATTTAAGGAAAGGACAATTATGCCCCTTTTGTGTATGATTTGAGATAGCTTGCAATCTTGGCCAAAAGATGTGGGTTGTTGAACAACCCTAACCACTCCTAGCCCTAGCTTATGACTTTTTGTCCAACACTCAGCAGCTATATCAGCTCCATGCAATGAATCAAGCAATTTATAAATGGATTTGGAGAGAGAAAGTTAATAATTTTAGCCATTTTGCAAACTTTTCTCTCACCAACTATATCTCTCACCAAACCTCCGAATTTACTAAGTAATTCAGTCCCTAAACATGATCTTTATCAAGCCAAGAACAAACATCAAGGATCAGAATCATTGATCAAAGCTCAAAGTGGTATTAACCCTAATTTTCGAAATCCTTAAATTTTATGTTAAATGTTGTTTTTGTAGGCTAGATATGTGTTAGAGGGTGTCATTTGATGATCTGGGTTGTCAAAACTCAGATCCATATCATTTTGATGCTCAAAATTAAAGTTTATAAAAATCTGGAAAAGTGGAAAAATGAGAGCTGACAGCCGAATGTCAGGGCCTCTAGATCTTTATGTGTTATATTTTTTGTGTATGTTATGTTTTAGATGTGTTCTTTGTCATGAGGACTAGGATCTGAAACTGGAAACAGGGTCTAATCAAGTCTAGATCGTAGTTTATACTCGGTCAAACCACGTTGACCGTTCAGAGAAACTGGAAATCTGGGCAACCCAGAATTTCCAGAAAACTCTGACAAGTTTTTGCAGGCGCTAGTTCTTGTAGTCTGTTTGTGTTTATGCCATGTTTTAGGTTGGTTATTGTAGCCTGCCATGTATATTACATTCTGAAGACTTTAGTTCATCCAGATCATCAACATAATCGTGTAGAATCATTGTCAAACATCGTTGACCGAACTGCTTGATGAACAATCTGGAAAACCCAGATTTGTTCTTAAGCATGTACTTAGCAGGTACTTTGACCAGCCTTAATCAGTAAATATATTTGATGTTATAATGATATGATGAGTTGTTGTTGTACCTTGTCATGTGTTCTTCAAGATCAAACCTCTAGATCACATAAACCGAACATGAAATGAAAGTTATAAGGATCTAAAACAGGCACCTCGATTGTTCTTCAATTTCTGGGTTTCCAGAAATTGAAGAACAGCATTGTCAGAGTTTTTGATGACCAATATCTCTATGATATGATGCAGGATGGCCATGAAACTTGATATGTAGTTGTAGTATTACATAAATACTACAACATGAAATCAATTGCAAGCCCAGAAACGTAATAATCAAGGAATTATAATCGGTCAAACCACCCACCCTCGAACACTGACAAGAACGCTCAAGAACACCTATAGCGACAGAAAGTGTCGCTATAGGCCTTTAGCGACAGATTATTATAATTTTTCCAGAAATTAATTTAAAATTAGAAAAAAATGGTTTTTAATTATTAAAAATACAAAATAAATTATAAAAATTTATTTTAAAGTCTGAAAAATAGTTTTTAACTATTTTGAGTATATTTTGAAACTATTTAATATTTTTGGAATATAAATGGTATTTATTAATTTAATTATTGTATTAAATAAATTATTTAAAAATAATTTTAATTCATGAAAAATCATGAAAAAATTATTTTATGGTATAAGAAAATATTTTAAGTTATTTTTGATGACTTTTAATATTTTGGGATGAATTTCATTAATTAATCAATATTAATGATAATTAGTTTATTTAATAAATATATTAAATAAATTATGGAAAAATAGTATTAATAATTTATAAATCATATACAAATGATTTAAGTGT
The DNA here is from genome assembly GCA_020205505.1 of Panax japonicus. Classification (NCBI taxonomy): domain Eukaryota; kingdom Viridiplantae; phylum Streptophyta; class Magnoliopsida; order Apiales; family Araliaceae; genus Panax; species Panax japonicus. The sequence continues at coordinate 31,861,759 of CM035105.1, forward strand.
TATAAAAATATTTTAAGTTATAAAATATAACTTTTGATATTTTGGCATGAAAATATTAATATTTTAATATTAATATTAATTATCGGATAATGGATTTAATGGTTTAAAAATCATATAATTATGATTTTAAGGTATTAAAAATACTTTGTTATATTATAATTATATTATAATATTATGTAATGATTTTCATTAATATTTTATATTAAATAAATATTAATGATTAAGGTATTATGTGGTATTTAATTCATTTAAATACAGTTTTAAGGATTGAAAAATGTTGATAAATGGTAATAATTATTCGAAAATTATTACGAGCCTAGGAAAAATGTTTTGACTGATTAGAAATTATCTGTGATAATGGTTAAGTGTTTAAGCAGAGTTTAACTGAACTTAAACTTGAGTTTTGTCCGACTAGACAGTCGGGATGTTAGAATTGTGTCGGTTTCAAGTTAGACTGAAATATTTTGACTTGATGCTATGTCTTATGTGTTGTATAGACTGATAGGGTTATGTGCTATGTGTTTAAGTTATTCTGTGTGTATAAATATAACAGTAGTATACTGTGATGATATTATTCTAATTATTGGAGATCTATATTATTAATATTAGGTCTTTGGGGTAAAGCGTTATTAAATTGCATTGCGGTAATCAACGGTTCAGGCAAGTTTTCTTTTACTTAACTCTAATAAGAGTAGTTTCTTCAAGCTTATGGTTAATCATTGCTGATTGCCAAGAAAATTGTATTCAGTACATCTTGCATGTATAAGTCAGGTATGAAAGGCTGATCACCTTCATTACCAGTTGGTTCAGAAATGTTTGTTCATGTATAATACTTGTTCAGTCAAAAATTTGTTCGTGCTAGCTCTCAATTATATTGATGAATTATAGCAAGCCAATATTCATACTCTTCAATCATGATATATCGTTATATTATTGTATAAAACTTGCTGGGCAACTTTCATAATCACCCTTGCTATATCATGATAAAACATTGCAGATAAGGCGAATGCGTTCGGATACAGGAAAAAGACTAAGCCAAGTTCAGCTTGGGATATAAAGTGCGGCTAGTATGTAATAGTATAGTTTAATAAATGTGTTATATGTTAGAAAATTTATGAAATGTGTATTAAGTTAAGGTTACTCGACTTTGGAGAATAGTGTGTACTGTATTGTATAAACAATTTATGTTTATATCTTCCGCAATTAGTTATAGTAATAGCGTACCGAGTCCGCGGCGATTCGGGGCCCAGATTCGGGGATGCTACATGAGAGTTGTAAACAATTTAGCATAGATGTGACTTTTTCTCTGTCTTGATCTATACAAATAATGGTTCAAGGCACATGGGTGGTGCACTGAATCAGATTGCTGGCAATGTTATAGCTCTTAGGTAGGTTTAGTGTAGGGTGGCTACAAGATTGGATAAGATTTGCTAGCAATAATTCAACTAATGGGACAAAAGGGTATTTTGGCAAATATTTTTAATTTCAAGGGTATTCTTGTCCAATGTTATTAAATCTTGGGTTTAATCACTAGATTTTACATCTTAAAGTTTCCCAAATAATTTCTAGAATTTGGACAATTAAAAATTAAAGTGTAATAAAATTTTAATTTTAAACACACTAATTAAATTAGGGTTTTTAAAAGAAATTAGGGTTTTTAATAGAAAATTAGGGTTTAAATAATTAGGGTTCCTTAACATCATTAGGGTTCCGAAATTAATAATTAGGGTTCCTAATTATCATTATAATTTACTAAAACAGTAATTAGGGTTTTTAATTTTAGCAAATTAGGGTTTTCAATTAATAATTAGGGTTTTTCCTAATTACAGAAATTATATAATACACAGTAAAATTCATATAACACAAGTACTACACCGTCTCAAACTCATAACCGAGTTTAGCAATTAGGGTTTAATAATACGACATGAGGGTTATGACCTAATTTACCATATTTGGCCCAACATTATCAGTCTACACATTTACAGTACATATTTATAGCTCTAAAAAATTAAAATATACTTAATATTATATTATTATTCTCATCCCTTGATAAAAATCCAAATTTAGGGTTTTGATTTCATATCTGATTTATCCTTCATATACAACATCAATAATTAAGCTAAAATAATTAACTTAAATATTCTGAACAAATTCATATAATAAAATATTTATTATTATACTTCTAATAATTATTTCATATATTATTTAAATAATATAAAATCATGTTTTCATGGAAAATAATTAATAAAAATATTTCTGCTTACAAAAATTAATTACTATAGGAAAATAATTTGTGGTGATTAAAAATTCTAAAATTATTTATAGGTAATAAATATATTTGCATTTATCATACATTACTTGACACATATTCTCATCATTAAAATAATAAAAAAAAATTATATGAAAAATTTCTTATTTATATACATAGAAAATATCGGGTAATTACATTCACCCTCCCTTATAAGGATTCCGTCCCCGGAATCACCATTCTAAAACTCATACATACAAGGGTACATAGCTTACACAATCATTGCCAATAGATCTTGATCATAATTACTCGAACAAATCTTGAACTATTCATATAAAGCTTATCTTTCTAATTAAACGAAAATTTTATTTCTAAAAGAACTCAAATTCCTCCCTCAAAATTTTATTTATAAAATAATTTTCTATATAAAGGAAAATCATATATATCAGAATATACAAGTTATTCGAATAATACCTGGAGTTCCATTCCTAGCTACCACAGTATCCTGGACCGTCATATTGAAGACTCGTTCGGTTGGTTTGTTGGTTGAAATCGGTCCTGTGATTGACATAGTCCCGCTTCCTTTTCCCGTGGTTACACTCCCTGCCTCCATTTTCCTCTTTGGACAATCCCTCACCTTATGTTCAGTCGATCTACATAGAAAACATCTATTGTTCATCCTTTGGTTGGGGCAGTTGGGAGAGATATGACCCTCCTACCCGCACTTGTAACATACAAACTTACCGTTCAGACACTCACCAGAGTGATTCTTCCCACATTTCCCACACTGAACTATCTGCTTCTTCACACCTTCTTCTTTCACCTATACATTCCCAAAATAATTCCCCTTTCTTTTCTCACCCCTATTCCCACTATTAGTTTCCACCTTCACAGCTCCTACAGTCTTGCCTTTGTTCCTCTTCTCCTTGTTATAGAGGCTTATGGCCTCACTCCCCTCCTCAGCTATGATAGCCTTTTCCATGAGTGTTGTAAAAGTATTGATCTGCAACACTGCCACCTTATTGTAGAGCCAGGGTTTTAATCCCAGCTCGAACCTTCTTGCCTTCCTAGCCTCCGTATCAACTTGATGCGGAGCAAACCTAGCCAACTCATTAAAATTTTCGGCATACTCCGCAACAGTCATGTTCTTCTGCTTTAACTCTAGAAATTTTACCTCCATCCTAGCCTGCATGCTAGCTGAGAGGTAGTTTTTGAAAAACAAAGTTTTAAACCTAGCCCAAGTAATTATTCCCTCTCCTGCCCTAGTTTGATTTACTTCCCACCAAAAGTTCACCTCTCCTTTCATCATATAGGTGCCAAAAGAGGTCTTTTGCCCCTCATCTACCCTAGCAAATACAAATGCCTTTTCTATCTCGTTAACCCATGTCTGGGCTTCTATAGGGTCAGCTGTTCCCCTGAATTCTGGTGGTCCTACTGCCTTGAAGTCTTTAAAATTTGCCAAGCGATTGTCTGGTCGGTTCCCTGCGGCTGGTATTCCCTACATCATGGCCTGAGTTACCATGTTCGCAAAGTTTTGCATTTGGTCTTGCGGTTGTCCCTCAACGTTGTTGACAGATTCTTCTGCCCTTTGATTTCGTGTTTGACGTCTTGGCGGCATTATCTGATTACATAAAATCATAAATTTAACTTACATTCTAAACCTTATTAATTGTATAAGGTTAACATGTAACACAAAGTTTTATACAAAACTTATTCCATTAATGAAACATTGATTAATTCAAAGTATTTTACATAACGTAGCACATACTGTTATCCCCTTGTGACAACTGATGAGTGAGTTTTATACACATGAATTGGATACATTCGGGCTTAATTTATTATTGTCTCAAGTCTTTTAGGATGTATTTATGTTTTTGTGACTATTCATGCATGTTTTATATTGTTTTGTAGGAATTGGGACAAAAGTTACTTGGATCAACGTTTGGGGTGGCTAGATTCGCGTTTTTGGCTTGCCATTTACACAGCAGTCACTTCAGAGACAATTTGACTATAGCTCCGGACATTATTTCGAAAAACTCAAAGAATGAAAGTTGTAGATCTACTTATCCTCTTTCTGGAACATCTTGAATCATCGAAATCGGAGTTCGGACAAAGAGGTTATGGCCATTTTCTCAAATGACGTCAGAGCAGAAAATGTCAGAACTTGTAACAGCGCCGGGGCACTAATTTGAAGCCTATTTACAGCGCCAGGGCACTATAAGGCAGATTCTCAGCGTCGTGAACAGTGCTGGGGCACTGGGGAAGAGGTTGGGTGCGGCCTGGATGCGTTTTAGGTGAATTTTGACACCTTTTTGATTTCAAATTGGATTGGGTTTGTTCCTATGCTCAAAATTGGACTTGTAATCTATAAATACATGATGTATGGCATAAAATAAAGGGAGATTACATAGATTAGACTAGATTAAACACTCCTTTAGATTAGAACATAACCCTAGTTCTTATTAGTTTCGGAGATTGAATCTACTTGGAGACCATTGAAGATTCAAAGCAGGAGCGAAAGAGGAGTCTCAAGGCTACTGACAACATATTATATTCTCTTTTCTTCTCTTACTTTTATCTTTTAATGTCTATTCAATTGTGGATTCTTGGTTTTAATTCATTAATTATGAACTAACTCTTTCATTAAGATTTCAATTGAACTTTTTATGGCTATGAATTAGTTATTCATTATATTCCAATTATTTACGTTGAAGTGAATTGTTCATCTCGCTTTGAGCTTATTGATTAATTATCTGATCTGTAATTACCTTGTTACTCTAGAAGAAATTGAGAAAGGAATTCTAGGGTTAGAACTGTGTATGGTGACATGTGACTTAGTTATTTGTACAGTGAATAATTAGGTTTGTGAATAGAATGAGAATATCTATTTACCGCATGTAACACATAAGGAATTGGGATTGTAACGAGTTTAATTCAATTGTTTTGCATAGAGATATAGCAAAATTAATCTGGGTTAAATAAAAGGCAATTGATCACTCGAGAGAGGGCTTTTGGCATTTGAGAATTCCTGTTAACAATTCAGTAGACATAATAATTTGGATAATTGGTTTATAGTTCATAATTGGGGATATTGGAGTCTTAGCCTTTATTTATTTGAATTCATTTATAAAGTAACCTAGTTTTAATTACTTAATTTACTTTTCTTAATTATAAAATTCACAATTTGCTATTGTTTAAATAAAATTGATTTGGTTAAGAGTTAGTAATTGGTAATTTTTATTAAATAATTCCTCGTGGGAACGATACTCTACTTTTACTTTATTACTTGTTGACCGTGTATACTTGCACGTATTCATTGATTGCGAAATCGATCAACAAGTTTTTAGCGTCGTTGTCGGGGAATTAATTTAATAATTATTTTTCAATATTAATTTCAATCAAATTAGTCTTAATTTAAACATTTTTGTTTTTTTTTTATTTTTAATTCTCTTCCTATATTTCTCTCTTTTTAGGAACCATGGATGACTTTGCGTATTAATGGCTATACACGAACATGACTCAACCAAGGGAAGCGGAGATTGACAGACTTGAGAAACTTTCTGCATTGTCAGCACAGGATGGATACACTTTCGAAGATGGTCAACGCTTTTGTAGCTCAACGTCGTCAAAGTGTTGCGGTTACTTGTGATTATTGTGTTGGAAATCATATGAGTCATCAATGCGCCATCAGTTTCGAGCCGGTACAGTATAGGGGCGATTATCCCAACAGTTATGTCTATCCCAACAACTTTCATCAGAATTGGGGGTATCACTCGAATTTTTCACGGATTAACAATCAAGATCAATTTTATGCTCCAGGTCCAACATACCCACCGTATTTTTCATGTCCACCTCCACTACAACAGGTAGAACATTCAAATTGGGAGGAAGCCTTGGAAAAATTTATTACATCTTTTGAAAAAGAGTACGAGGAACAAGAAAAAAGATTTAATCAAATTGAGTTGAATATACAAAGCCAAGGTGAGTCAATAAAGAATCTGGAAAATCAATTGGGGCAGATAGAACATGCGTTGAACAACCGTCCTTAAAACACTTGGCTCTATAACATGGATAACGAGACTGATGAAGAGCCCGATGGTGAGCCCGAGCCAAATCTACAACTGGATGATCCACGAGATGAAAAAGAGGAGACAGGTGGGGATAATGACAACAAGGTCGGTGAAGAACTAATTGTGAGAACCAATGATGATGAGCCAATTATATTTATGCCTCAAGTGCCTTCTCCTCCACAGTTCAAGAGTCTGGTTAGATTTGGAAAACCTTGTCCGCTAGGTAGTCATGTCGTCGGCAATAATCCTTGTGACGTAAAAGCGAGTACAACTTCGAAGCCATGGTTCAATGAGTTGGAGAAGATAGAAGAAGAGATTGTTGTGTCTGACAAGCCTCAATGCCAGAATCTATTCGCAGACACAATGGAAAAATGCATAGATGTTGGACGTTCTTGAATGTGATCTTATCTAAAGAAAGCATGCTAGGTGACTTTAATACAATGGCTATCGTAAATGGGAACCTACCAAAAGATATATTATTTCCGATGGATGGAGGGTTCCTCAACTTTCGAAGAGGAATTGGATAGCATTGACCAGACAAAGTCAGGCTGAGACTATAAAACAGGCGCTTATTGGGAGGCAACCCAAGTTTAATTTTTATTTTTAGTTTTTATTAAGTTTTATATTAGTAGTTTTGAATTTGCATTTATTTAGGATTTAATAAAATTGCTTATATCATGGTTTTACAGGTTATTCAAGTCAAATTCAAGTATGGTGCCCAATTTGTTCCATGTTCTTAGCCTATTCTCCAAACTTAGCGTGCAAGGAGGAAGATTGCTATATTTTCAGGGAAGTCCTCTGCTTTAATTTTTTCTATTTCAGTCATTGATGACAATGTCTAGTTTAAGTTTGGGGCATTTTAGTGTCGTATTGCATATAGTTAGTTATTTACATTGTAGTTCATTATATTTTCGGGTTATTTACATTTAGTTTTTGCATTCAGTTTTTTGTTTAAAAAAATTAAAAAAACTACAAAAATAGTAGTTAGTTTACTATGTTTGTTGCGGTTAGTTTATATTTGCATGATTCCAACTGTTAGATATTAAAGTCTATTTTGGCCAATGATGAGACTGGAGTTAAGTAGATAAGTATAGTATTGAATATTCAAGCTTTGATGTTATTTCTTGTTATGAATTGAATCTTTTACTGTTTGAAACTGGTATAATTAAGGTTAGCACGTTAATAACAGCTATGTTGACTGATTAAGTTTAAATTGATACATAATAGATTTCTTAAGGATAATACTAGTGTGAAGGAATGAAAGACATGAATAGGCAGAGATGGCTAAATTTTGATAAAAACTTAAGTTTGGGGGGAAAATCTGGGATATATAAGCTTCGCTAAAATAAAGAGAAAAAAAAAAGAGAAAAAGAAAAAAATTTACCGTGGCTAGTTTTGTTTCGGGGCCTTTGTTACTTGAGTAAGTACGCCCGAAGGGGTATCTTAAAACCTACCGCCCTAAGGTCTTATATGGTCTCGGAGTCGTTGGTCGAAAGCTCGCTAAGGGGTGACACTGTTAGCCTAATGGAATGAGAAATTACACAGTCATGGTTAAAAAAAAGTAAAAAATAAATAAATAAAGCGTGAAAAGAGCAAAAAGCCCCCGTAATGAAAAGTAAAGTATAAGTATCCCGGATTGGACTCTTGAACTTGGTAGATGTTTGACTTTAGTTGGATCTAGCTTGTTCGTGAATTTTGTGAGTTTTCACGGTATGATGCCTTTAAAGAGACCTATTATGTGTTAAATTTGATTTTATATCAGTTAACATTGTTGTGGAGCACACAAGCACTATATCAATGATAACAGTCTAAGATTTGATGAATGATTGGGAAATTACTGATTTGTTTTAATATGATGTATTATCATGTTTACTTGATTACTCTAAGGCCGGTTGAATAGACTTGTTTCTGTCATTACTGTTGGATTCGTAGGCATATAGATTAATTTCATTACATTGCATTACATAACATTTTTAAGTTTTTGCTTGGGGACAAGCAAAGGTTTAAGTTTGGGGGTATTTGATGAGTGAGTTTTATACACATGAATTGGATACATTCGGGCTTAATTTATTGTTGTTCTCAAGTCTTTTAGGATGTTTTTATGCGTTTGTGTCTATTCATGCATGTTTTATATTGTTTTGTAGGATTTGGGACAAAAGTTATATGGATCGACGTTCGGGGTGGCTAGATTCGCGTTTTCGGCTTGCCATTTACACAGCAGTCACTTCAGAGCTAATTTGACTATATCTGCTGATATTATTTCGCAAAACTTCAAGAATGAAAGTTGTAGATCTACTTTTCCTATTTCCGGATCATCTTGAATCATCTAAATCGGAGTTCGGACGAAGAAGTTATGGCTGTTTTCCCAAAGGACGTCGGAGCAGAAAATGTCAGATTTTGGGCCAGCGCCGGGGCGCGATTCTTAGGCTTAATTCCAGCGCTGGGGCGCGGGGAAGCAGAGTTTGGCACCGGTGCCCAGCGCTGGGGCGCTGGGAAAAGGCTTGGTGCGGGCCTGGACGCGTTTTGGGCGAATTTTGACACCTTTTTGACTCCAAAAAGGATTGGGTTTGTTCCTAAGGTAAAAATTGGACTTGTAACCTACAAATACATGATGTAAGGCATAAAATAAAAGGAGATTACATAGCTTAGATTAGAGATACACTCCATTAGATTAGAACATAACTCTAGTTCTTATTAGTTTTGGAGATTGAAGCAACTTGGAGACCATTGAAGATCAAAAGTAAGAGCAAGAGGGGAGCATCAGATTTGCTGACAACAGATTCTATTCTCTTCTCTCATCTTACTTTTATCTTTTAATGTCTATTCAATTGTGGATTCTTGGTTTCCATTTATTAATTATGAACTAACTTTTTTTATTAAGATTTTAATTGAACTTTTTATGGCTATGAATTAGTTATTCATTATATTCCAATTATTTATGTTAAAGTGAGTTGTTTATTTTGTCTTATGCATATTGCTTAATTATCTGATCAGTAATTACTTTGTTACTCTAGAAGGAATTGGACAGTGAATAAGTAGGTTTGTGAATTGAATGGAAATATCTGTTCACTGCATGTAACACATAAGGAATTGGAATTGAAGGAGTTTAATTCAATTGTTTTGCATAGGAATATAGCAAGATTAATATGGATTAAATAGAAGGCAATTGATCACTTGGAAAAGGACTTTTGGCATTTGAGAATTCCTGTTAACAATTCAGTAGACATAATAATTGGGATAATTGGATAATTGATTTATAATTCATAATTGGGGATATTGAAGTCTTAATATTTATTTATTTGAATTCATTTATAAAGTAACATAGTTTTAATTGGTTAATTTAGTTTTCTTAATTAGAAAAAACACAATTTGAGATTGTTTAAATAAAATTAGTTTGGTTAAGAATTAGTACTTGGTGATTTTTATTAAATAATTCCTTGTGGGAACGATATTTTTCTTATCACTTTATTACTTGTTGACCGTGTATACTTGCACGTATTCATTGATTGCGAAATCGATCAACACTAAGGTTTATAACCTATCAGCTTTGATACCAACTTGTAACGCCCCGAAATCCGGTCTATCTTCACACCCGGATTCCATACGTCACGAGTACATCATTCATCCAACATACATCATTATATAATGCAATATAACGACATACACTCTCAAATCCCAGGTTCTGGAACCTTATGACCTCTTTTATTACAAATAATAATATTTACATTATTTATTTCATCTTACAAGAGTGACTTTTATCCGCCACCAAGGATATATAATAGTTCAATAAACTAGTCTATAGTTCAGTTTTATCTTTCTATATTACAAGTCTTCACTTGATCTTCTCGTTCATTCACCTTCTAAATAGAACTTCATCTAGATACCATCAGCTTGATCTTTACGGGATCCTTAAGTTCTTCTTACCTTGTTCACTGAAAATTGTTTTTCATTTAAAGCAAGTGTGAGCATTCAATTGCCCAGAAAGTCATAACAGTTGAACAAACAACTTCAGAATTAAAACATTTCTTTAGAACTTCTATAACCGAACAAAGATTATAAAGCAGCTTGAATAATAGGAATAGTCTCGATTCCTATCATCTTAAAACATCAATTATTTTCACTTTGAAATACTTTCAACCCTTTACCTTTTTCATACACATCCTGTCTGGCTAGAATCATTAGCAAAGACTTAACAATAACGGTTCTTGTATAAAAAGAACATGTATTGAACAGCTCAATCACAGAATAATTCATATCATAGAAACACCGAAGTGTTCAAATTGTAGCCTAAGGCCTCATACATTCTAACACCTTGTACAAATATCATACATTCGCACATAGACAGAACTTCTCAAGTACAACATCTGAGAAGTTTAAGAAACTAGCATTCAATTAATATGAATGAAGTTAGGAAACTTGCGTTACGCACAGCTATAGCTTATGCTGAACTGCTCATTCCAATCCCTATAACACATAAGGACAAAACATAAACACCAATTAATCATATATTGAACTTACGTATTGGTTTACATAAATTTACTTCTTAGGGTTCGCGTTCTTGCAATATAAGTTTACGCGACTAACTTCCTTTACCAATTTAAGGCTTTATGACATATAGAGATGTCTTACTCAAAATGTTCATCATCTTTAATGATTTATATTCTTATCTTCTTCTTATAACTTCTCTAGGACTCATCACACATCGCGTCTCTGCTAGTAGTCCATATTGTACTCTGAGTGGTTTCCCACAAACAACAAACAAACAAGTTCCCGTCTCATCTACACTGCCATCACAGTGAGTTAGATCGGTTGCCAGTTTTGTATATACCTTCACTCTCCGAAGGAATTGTTTAGCCCAGCTCCCGTATGTCAACCATCAAAGGTTACGATTGTACCACAACCTAACTTTTCTTAAATTATACGAACTATTAAATTATAATGTTCGATTAAGTCAATTTCTTATTCCTTACGGCTTTCTGACAACTAAATGTCATCCCTCCGGATTCATTCTTTATCGAATCACATTTGGCTTTCATTAATCTTATTATCGTTTGTTTCGGATTTCTTGATAATTCATATACTATTTAATACTTTTGTTATCAATTATATGAACCCCATGTTCATTACTCGTTCGTAGTGTCAAAGCCATACAGATCATTGTATGCTAAGACCAAGCGTCCATCGCAACGATGTTGCGTTCACAGCGTCTATACGCTTCACAGTTATCTCTCATTATCATGATATAACATCGAAATGTTATTCATTATCCTCGTCACTCAACGTCTAAGGAATCACAACCATAGCAATTCCTCACGTTCGTTCATCTCGACTACGGTCCCCGGATATCGGTTACATAACCCACGATTATATTCTTTGTCATTTAATCTTGTTTAATCTATACATTCAACCTTTAATAAAGGTTTACATCAATTTATTACGTGTTACATTAGTTGAATATTATATTCTTTATCGTCCCTTACATTTCCCCCAAAAGCTGAGCAGTTAAAAGATTATCTCTGGATTTTTCCAAATACTGGCGCCGCGTCGCCACTCCCTTTGTTATCTCTAGCACTGCGGTGCGCGCTTGCAGTACCCGGCCCCTGGTCTCGAACTACCGCGCTACTCTATAAGGCATGACTGGCGCTACGGCGCCAAGCCCTAACCCTAGAAATTTTCTCTAAGTGTTAAATCCAATTTGAGATGCTTACTTCGCGATCTCATATCTCATTCGTTTTAACTCAGAACGAGGTCGTTCCAAAGCCATGCTATTCCTTATCTTACGTACTTCAATACCCCTTTGACAAAAATTTGTTCCGAATCTGTTAACATGCCATTAGATTGGCTTGATCTTCACTCTTCGTTCATTTTTACGTTTTTAATGCTCTTCGTTTGTTCGTCCGTAATTTGATCATTCGAAGTCGGAACTTGTTCGTTCTTGAGTCTATGACTCACGTTTTCTACGTTCTATTACTTTCTTATGAAACCCTACACGTTCGGGTTTGTTTACTAACTTTCTAATTCTCGTTCGTCTTTTATGAAATTTCGCTATAACTTCGTTATAGCTAAGTTTTAATCTGTTCTTCATGAACGTTTCTACCGTTCCTAACCAAACAATACACATATAACTTATACGCGATGGTTTTAAACTTGTCCATCAACAACAATTACACTATGATGGTTTTAAATTTGTCCATCAATAACGTTCTTCGTGTTCTTCGTTCGTTCTTTATTTTAATCGATATTTTGGATTACGATTCCACTTTTTATTGGAATTTGATGTTATAGAATAGTATTCTTTACTTATTTCACCTACTTATTCATATAATCCATTCAGATCGCTCTAATTCATTACGAATCTTATACTTCCTTAAGAAATTTATAACTAAATTTCTAATTCTTATTTCTTCATTTTCTTATGATTTCAACCATATGAAATCATTCCAATATTCTTTTATTCCTTAATCTCACTAAGCTATGCTTTTGACATAGACATCTTAAAGAAAAATATTAGAAGAAACTAGGTTTTAGATTAACTCTTCTTCTTATTTTTCTTTCGCTAGACAAAGCCGGCGATTTGTAAGCTTTTCTCTCTCTCTCTAAGATGTAGGATTTCCAAAAGCCATTCAAATGAACATAAGGCTTCCTATTTATAGAAAATCCAAAGCTAAGGAAATTTGGTCATTTCACCCCCCTTAACCTCCTAACAATTCTAGACTTAAGCCCTAAGTTAACTTGGCCTCCACATTAACTTAGCCAGTAAGTCTTCTTAGCCCTTAAGTTTACTTAGTCTTTAAGTTTGCTTAACTCTTAAGTTTACTTAACCTTTAAGTTTACTTACTCATCACTTATAAGCACTTTACTTAATCATTAAGCATAAGCACTTTACTTAGCTATTAAGTTTACTTAGTCTTTACTTAACTTATCTTTTACTAAAACTAATCATATTCTACGCATCTCATTCTCGTATTCTCTTCGTATATAGTTCGTACGATATTCGTATTATACGTCATATCAATCCTCTTGCTATATGCATATTCCTCGCGCATAATAATCGTAATTATTATACGTAAACATTAAATCCTCAGAACTCACTTTTCCTAACCCTTAGGTTTTGAGTCCGCAGGCGAAAACTTCATTTTTGCCATAACTAAAATATTTTGGAATGTACAATCACGTCTCAAAATTAAACGTAATCTATAACTTCTCGGAATTTCAAAATAAATCTCCGAGCAGAAATTGATGAATAGTGCCTATTTCGTCTTTTTCCCCAAAAATATTTTGTTCTCGGAAAAGTTTTATTTTCATCTTAAAAATTCTTATTCGCTCAATATATCTCGTAGCCAGAATACTCTCGATTTATAATCATCCTAGGTTATAGAATGATTAATAAACACATAACACATAATAGTATTAATAAAAATTCCTTTTATTAATAACTAATTCTTTAAACTTAAATTTTGGACGACCCGAATTTCCAGGTCGTCACATAAGTTATAGTCAATTAGCTTGACTGTCTCTGAGCTTCATGTTACAGATGGAATTGAGGTGCCTTCCTTCGTGTCCTTTGCACCCTAAAATTTAATGACCTCATCTTTCGTCAATGGCTCTACCTTCAACTCTGAATTTTTACCCGTTGCACATATCAATGGTCCATAATCCCTCAATTTCTGTACTTCATCCTGTAGGCACCAATCCACCACGTCAACTATGAAGCACTTTTCTTCATCCGTTGGTAAACTGATTGCTTTAAGTACGTTAAAAGTGATCTCTTGATCCTGGACACGCATAGTGAGTTCACCTTTTTGCAAATCTATTGACGTTCTGCCTTTGGCTAAGAATGGTCTCCCCAGTATTATTGGTATGCTTTTGTCCTCCTCATATTCTAGAATGATGAAGTCAGCTGGAAAAATAAACTTGTCCACCTTAACCAGCACATCTTCAACAAGTCCCCGTGGATATGTGATGGATCTGTCCGCTAACTGCAATGCAATGTTTATCGATTTTGGATACGGCAATCCCAACTTGTTAAATACTGACAAGGGCATCAAATTTATGCTTGCCCCAAGATCACACAAACTCTTTTTGAAGTTCATCTTTCCAATTGTGCATGGAATTGTGAAACTGCCTGGATTTTTGAGCTTTGGAAGTAGTTTCTGCTGAAGCACTGCACTGCATTTCTCTGTCAAGGCTACTGTCTCAAACTCATCTAATCTCCTCTTCCATGATAATATACCCTTCATAAATTTTGCGTAGCTTGGCATTTGTTCCAATGCCTCGGCGAATGGTATGTTGATCTGCAGCTTTTTGAATACCTCCAAGAATTTGCTGAACTGTTTATCTTCCCTTTTCTTATTTAATATCTGCGGATACGGAACTTGAATGTGAATTGGTGGTACTGGACTCTTAACCATCTCCTCTGAACTTGCTTTGTCTTTCTCTTCCTGCTGATCCTCAAATTTCTCCAAATTTTCCTGCTCAGTGGCTGGCTCCTCTGCCTCGCGCGGCCGCGAGCCCTCCTCAGTGCATTCTCGCGCCGGCGCGCGACTTGCAGTAGCTGACAGATCTTTCCCAGATCTTAATGTGATCGCTTGATACTGTTCCTTCCCTTTTCTTCTTGGATTTATCTCTGTATTTCTTTGCAATGAACCCTGGGGCCTGTTAGTAAGCATGTTCGCCATCTGCCCTATTTGAGTTTTCAGATTCTTTATAGACACTTCTTGGCTCTTGATCATAACTTATGTGTTTGCCATGTATTTCATCATCATCTCCTCCACTTCTGATTTCTTTTCTTGCTGAGGTGCAGCTGGAGTGTGATGTTGCTATTGATGTTGATAAAATCCTGGCAGAAATGGTGGTCTAGGATTAAACTGCGGCTGCGCTGGCTGCGCCTGAAATTGATTATTTGGTTGAAACTGAGTTTGCTGATTCCCTTGATTATTCGACCAACTAAAGTTTGGATGATTTCTGTTGTTGGGGTGGTATGTGTTCTAAAATTGACCTTGGTCTTTTCTATAGTTGCTCACATACTGCATTGATTCTGAGCTGATAGCACATTGATCTGTCGAGTGTGACCCCGCACAAATCTCACATACAAAGGCAACCGTCTTTACTTTCCCTTCTGCCAAAGTATCTATCTTCTTTACAATGGCAGCCATCTGTGCTGACAACTGAGTAATAGCATCAGCCTCCAATACACCTGCAACTTTGGTTTGTGGCATTCGGGATGTAGGATTCTGAAAATCATTCGATGTCATTGTCTCGATAAGGTCATAGTCTTCCTCATAGTTCTTTCCCCATAATGCCCCTTATGCAGCTGCATCTACAATTGGTCTCGACTGCCATCCCAATCCATTTTAAAACGTGTTGATTACCATCCAATCTGGCATACCGTGATGTGGGCACTTTCTCAGTATTTCTTTGTATATCTCACATGCTTCATATAACGACTCACCCTGTTGTTTCTCAAATTGAGAGATAGTTGTCCTCATCTTGGCAGTCTTAACCATTTGGAAGAACTTAGCTAAGCATTTCTGTGTTAAATCCTCCCATGTAGTTATAGATCCTGCTGGCAGAGAATGAAGCCAACTTTTCGCTTTATCCCTCAATGAAAATGGGAACAACCTTAGTCTAAAAGCATCCTCCGTCACACCGTTGTATCTGAATGTATCACAAATTTTGATGAAACTCAACAGATGTTCATTCCGATCATCTGTAGCAGCACCCCCAAACTGAACTGTATTCTACGCCATTTGAATAGTGCTAGTTTTTATCTCGAATGTATTTACTGCTATCGCTGGTCATACTATGCTAGACTGTAGTCCGTTAATATTGGGCATGGAATACTCCTTCGGAGCCTTATGCTCCTCTCTTTGATCTTCTCCTTGTGCCTCGACTGCCATGTTAGCTGTCATGTTTTCCAACTGCTCTTGTAAATTTCTACGAACACCCGCTTTCCAACCTCTCCCATTTATATTATCCTGAACAGGTGTTAAATCGGGGTTGGTTAACCGTGTGCGCATAAAAATTTATCCAAATTCCTGAAATAAAAAAAAATGAAATGAGATAAGACTAGAATTGTCTAAGTCATACAATATAGCTTAAAACTAATGATAATAATATTAAATTTAACCCCTTTCCCCGGCAACGGCGCCAAAAACTTGTTGCCTCTTTTTTACAACTAACAAAAAAGCTCTAACTCATGCAAACATACATGTGTCAACAAGTAATACAGAGCAATTAAAGTATCGATCCCACAGAGAAAGTTGTTTAACTTAAACTACTATTCATTAATTAAATCACTATATTTATATGCTCAAACTAATGATTAAACTTGGTTTATTCTCGAATTGCAAATAACAACTAAAACAATAATAACGATAAAATAAATGATATTGGAACTAAAGGGATTCTAACTTCATTTAATACTTCATTTAATACTTCATTTAATCCCCACAATCATGCATGACTTGCTCACATATCACAGGAAAGTAGCCAAGAGCACTAAAAGAGTATTAGCCATTTTTCAATGCACTAAGACCTACTTACACATCATCCACAGATGATAGACTCTATGTAATCATCAATATAACCAACATCACTATATGTCTATGTGAAATTGTAATTATATTGATTTTAAGTTCAAGCCCTTATTCTAACTTATACGGTGAAACAATATATGTCTATCTGGTTCACAAAATACATAAACCATATAACACAGCCCTATATACGTATACTATCATGATTACAGTCCATATTTGCATGTTCATTGTCAATTCCATACAAATACTGAAACGAATGGTGATCAAGCATTCATACATTCAAAACAATCATGATAGACATCCCGTATGATATGCAAAACAATCTAGCATTTAAACATGCAATCAAACTACATATTAAAATCCGTTAGAATCCCATAATGGAGTTTAGTTCATGACTGAACCAAAAGCTATTATGGGAAAAAAATTAAACATGATCAATAAACGACAATTGAAAGATGAAAGATGAAACTATTAAACCCAATTGTTGAATACGAATCAAATTTCAAATCCTCATAAGATTCCAGCAAAACTAATAATAATAATCCCACTCTAGTAGAAAATCCCAAGAAGGGTGGCCTCTTTCTACGTTGGAATTTCCCCCAGAGAGTCAAACCCTAATTACAAAGTAAAGATACGTAAAAACTAATTAAAATGTCAAGTGATACCCCCGACACCAGTCAGGAATCGTTTTAAATCAATTACAACCTTTAAAATTTAGAAATAAAATAAAATAAGTTAGTAGTATCAGGCCTTGCGCGCGGCCGCGCGCTCCTCTAGCTTGATATCCTCTTGGTCGCGAGACTTGCAGTAGGTTTTTATGTTTGGCCGGTCTCGCACGCGGGCGCGCGCTCCCTAGGCTTGTCCTTCTCGCGGCCGCGCAACTTGTAGTAAGTTATCCTGGTTTGGTTGGGAACTCGCACGGGCGGGCGTTTCCAAGCTATCTTTACCGTGCGGCCGCGCGGCTTAAAGTTGTTGTCTTCTAATTTTGCTCCTTAGCTTGGTTCTGCAATGTTGTTGTTGCTACTGACATGTCATATGTATATCCATGCTTGTCCATCCATGCTCCACTCAATCCTATACGCATCCTATATTTTGCCTCGCCTTACGCTTTCATTAGCCTCGTGCCCGATATCACCACCAAATTAGGCCAATTCCTGCAATTATTCACCAAAAGGAGTTTTAAGTATGCGAAATGCAATATAACATAAAATGCAGCTAAAACAGACTAAAATGTACTTGAAATGGGCATAGTTCGCGTGAATTGGTACCCCATAAATAGGGGTAAATCCTACTTATCTGACGACAGGCACACCTCAAAGATGACAATGAGGACCTTCAACTAATTGCAGCAGTCCAATCTGAACGAAACCCTGAGCAACTTCTACTTTATCAGCCCAAACCGCCGATAACACCAGTGAGGGGCAACATCATCATCTCGCCAACACGATGCCACCTCACGTCATGTCAACATTTTATACACATCTCTACACAACGATGTCCCACAAGAATCAAGGAAAACCAATTTCGAGTGACTATTGTGCGGGGTAACGGATGGAATTTGAAGCTTGAAGACTGGAGGGCATCGTCCCATCTTCAATGACTTCGAACAAACTCTAATCTCATGCCATTGTAAAACTCTCGACAAGGGCGGTTCGAAATAGGTCATGTATACCTCAATCGGATGCCCGAATTGTACTTCTGAAAGTTCGAGCGGATATTACAGTGCCCAAGTGCACGTACTGTGAGACGATCCGACCCAAAAAACCAGGGGCAACCCGGTTAGCCTCTTGGAAATTCTTTCTGCCCTATAGATATAATAACTGATTACTTTTCTCTACAGTATTAGCAATTTATTTTGTTAGTATTTTCTAACACTGTGTATGATCAAAAGGTTTCATATATACTATGTGAAAGCATATTTTGTTTCAGGACCCTGAATTTAGATGTGCATGTACTTGCTGATACGGTGCCTCTTCTCCACAAGGATTGTACCTTTGATGTATAGATGAATTAAGCCTTGATGGATATACAGGATGACATTGAGGTGCCTCCAGAAATTCAAGAATAGGTCAAAGACAAACCTAAACCCAACCTTGATCAAACCACTTCCTTCAATCTCGAAACCATAGAAAGCCCTAAGTTAATCCAGATTGGTTCAGACCTTACCCCAAACCAAAGGAATGACATGGTTACGCTACTAACCCAATTCCAAGATGTGTTTGCATGGTCTCATGAAGACATGGTGGGTTTGTCCACTTACATTATTCTTCATCGCCTTCCCATTAAAGAGGGATTTAAGCCAGTCAAGCAGAAGCTCAGACGATTGAAACCTGAGTGGAGTTTAAAGGTGAAAGAAGAAATTGTGAAACAATTTCAAGTTGGCATCATCATGGTGTCTACATATCCTGAGTGGATATCCAACATTGTGCTCATACCTAAACCCGGAGGGAAGGTGCGAGTTTGTATAGATTACCAGGACTTGAACAAAGCTTGCTTAAAAGATAGCTTTCCCGTGCCATTCATCCACATTCTCATTGATAACACTACTCAATACAACATGTACCCCTTTGCAGATTTCTTTGCGGGGTATCATCAGATCATGGTTGCTGAGGAAGACCGTGAGAAAACTTTTTTCATCACACCTTGGGGATCCTTTTGCTATAGACGGTTATCATTCGGCCTCATCAATACCGGAGCCACCTATTAGCGAGTCATGATGTCTTTTTTCCACTACTTAATCCACAAAGAGATCGAATTCTATGTGGATGACATCATTGTCAAATCCCAGAAAGAGGATGACCATCTAGACCATCTCAGAAAGTTATTCAACAGGTTGCATAAGTACAACTTGAAGTTGAATCCAGCTAAATGCACCTTTAGCGTTAAATCAGGCAAGTTGCTAGGATTTATAGTAAGTCACAAAGGGATTGAGCTGGATCCTGCCAAAATCCAGGCCATCACAGAAATGCCCATTCTTTAGACAGAAAAGAAAATACGGGGATTTTTGGGAAGAATTAACTTCATTAGCAGTTTTATCTCTCAACTCACAGCAACCTGTGAGTCAATCTTCAAGCTATTAAGGAAGAACTCCTCCATGAAATGGAATGATGAGTGTCAAAAGGCCTTCCTTACAATTAAAGAACAGCTAGTCAAAGCTCCCGTTTTGGTACCACCCAGGGATGATGTTCCCCTGTTCATGTACCTGTCCATAAGTGACAACGCCATGGGCTGATGCTGGGACAGAAAGACGATAGAGGCCAAGAACGAGCTATCTATTATCTCAGCAAAAGATTCAGCAGTAGTGAACACAAGTACACTCTGATTGAAAAGACGTGTTGTGCTTTAGCATAGGCTTCAATGAGGTTACAACATTACCTCCATGGTCACACAACCCATCTCATATGCCGCGTGGATCCTCTCAAGTACGTGTTCAATAAACCCATGCTAAATTACCGGCTGTCCAGATGGAAGTTGATCCTACAACAAGTTGACATCGTATGTGTGACTCAAAAGTCTATCCAAGGTCAAGGAATTGCGGATCAACTTGCCGCCGCACCTTCAGGGGATTTCAAACCCTCGGAGACATACTTGCCCGATGAAGGAGTAATGACAGTTCAACAACACCATCAGTACGATGTGATAACCCTGGATTTCGAATAATCAAAAATTTGCGAATAATTTTTTTTTAATTTAATATTAATATTAATTATCAATTTGGTGACAAGTATCTGTGATATGAGTCTCGAGAAAGTCAATTTGTGTATTGACTAATAAATTTAGAGTAGAGTTGTGCTTAACAACTTTAGAAAACCCTAACCCTAATTTTCGGATAGGGATTCGATAGAAAATACAATTAAAATAATTGTATTGTTGATTATGTGTTTGTACTGTTTAGAAATGTTGACCAATAGTTGACTGGATAAGGTTTGTAATTAATAAACCTTAATAAGGGATTGAAAACCCTAATCTTAAATTTAGAAAATAAATTGTACAATTAAAACCCTAATTGTACGCCGGGAAACCCTAATTTCAAAACCGGGAATTGTAAACCCTAATTAGGCAACCCTAATTTTTATTAGCATGCCTAAAGCTTATGTAAGATACTATCTATATATAATATGGGTAGTTAAATGTTATTTATATTGTGGATCGTGAACAACAAACTCGAGGGTCAGGTAACCCGGATTTAGGGGTGTCACAGGTTGGTATCAGAGCTATAAGCATGAATTTGCGAAGAGCCCCGAACCTCTCGCTAGTAACTTCCTTGTGTGGAATGCACCGAAGCCAGACTCTCCGTAGGGGACGCCGAGCCAGTCGGTGGCAAGCTGATAGGTACCCCTATAAGGTGCTATGGTTGGAAGCACCATGAAAGTCAAAGGTTAGTATCAGAGCTGTAGTGACCAATGTGTCATCAGCTGGTAGTGGAGCTGTAGGTTATAAACCTTAAGTGGGGTGGGGGAAAACCCTAGGATTATGACCATAGCGAGATAGAAAATACTCATTTAGAGTACTAAGTGAGGGATCGTTGAAGTGTATCGATAGTGAGATAAGTAAATTCATAGTGAGAGAAATTTGTACTGGTGAAGTACTAATCAAGTTGTTTAAAACTGATTGTAGGATGTCGGGAGAAGATGAAATGAGTACGGAGAAGCCAGCGGCTGTCGCACCAATGCCAGTAGCCGAGGTGCCAGCACAAAGCAAATCGGTTGAAGAAGTGGGGAAAGATGAACCAATGATCAATCTTGGGAGTGATCATGACGATTATCCTGAGATGTATCTAAGTGGTGATGAGGAGGCGGAGTCTGAAGAAGCTAAGGTGGAACTCAAGAATAAGATCAAGGTTGGTGAACAAGATCGGCTATCTGTGGAAGTCCAAGAACTCCGAAGCAAAGTATTTCTTTTGGAGGAGTTGTGGAAGACGGAGCGGGCGTTACGTGAAATGACTGAAGAACGGAACGAGCTGAAAGCGCAGGTGGAACGACTGAAGGCTGAAGGTGGTGGATCGTCTGAAGGAACCGGCAAGAAGGACAAGAAGAAAAGAAAGAGGAACAAAGACAGCGACAACTCTGGAAATTCGTACCCGAAGAAAAAGAAAGCATGTAGCAAATGTGGTAAAACTCACGCGGGGGAATGCATGATGTGGAAGAACGTGTGCATCAACTGTAAGCAGGAAGGACATATCTCTTTGCATTGTCCTAAACCGAATTTGAGGAAGTATTTTTCCTGTGGGCAAACGGGTCATGGATTTAGCAAGTGTCCCAACAAGAAGAAGATTGGTGAAGGAAGTGGTCGGTAGACAACTTAGATATATGTAATAATATCTTTTGGTATAAGTTTCTAATATTAAGATATGTAATATCAAGAACGATGTTTGAACATATGTGAATATATGTTTGCATGAATAAAATCTTTATTTTCTATATGAATATAAGATTAACAATGAATTGGTGAGTTCTTAAAACTCATACTTATGATAAATTACTGAACTCCTAAGTGTGGTAAGTTTGATGAACTGGAAATAGTAATGTGTAATTGGAGAATGTCAACTTTTTGTGTAAAGTTGGGGAATTGCAACTTTTGTAAAGTTGTGTGGGTTAACCCTAGTATTATTTTAAAGGGATAGTTATATGTGTTAAGTACTATAGATACTATATGCTATTTGAATAAATATGCGATTACTTGAGAATTATGTGTTGAATTATTATTGTGTTAAGAATTTGTGTAGAATAAGAGTATTAATATAAGATTTTCATTTAAATCAGATCATGCCGCCAAGACGAGAGAATCGAAACCAAAGAGAAGAACAATCAGTGAATAACGAAGAAGGTTAAGCGGACCCGATGCAAAATTTTGTGGATATGCTGGCCCAAGCTATGGAAAATAGGGCTCCAGCCAGGGGAAGACCAAGGAATCAACCAGCCGACAGATTGGCTAATTTTAAGGATTTTAAAGCGATAGGACCGCCTGAATTCAAGGGGACTACGGATTCGATCGAAGCCCAAACTTGGGTGAAGGAGATGGAGAAAGCGTTCGTGATTGCGCGTGTGGCAGAAGAGCAAAAGACGGCTTTTGCGACATACTTAATGAAGGGAGAAGCCAGTTATTGGTGGGAAACTAATCAAGCAAGAGCGGGTACGGCGGTAGTAACATGGATAAGATTTAAGGAGTTGTTCTTTGAGAACTACTTCTCACCGAGTATGCAATCTCGGATGGAAGTTAAGTTCTTGGAACTTAAGCAGGAGAATTTGTCTGTTTCGGAGTATGCTGCTAAATTCAACGAATTGGCGTGATTTGCACCTCATCAGGTGGACACAGAAGCAAGAAAAGCAAGGAGATTTGAGAACGGATTGAAGCCGGGAATTTACAACAAAGTAGCTGTGCTGCATATCAATAGGTTTACGGCTCTACTGGACAAATCATTAATTGCTGAAGGAGGAAGCGAGGCTGCATCTCGTTTTCATCAGGAGAAGAAGAAGAATACAAATGATGGTGGAAGCAGTGGTGGTAGTAACCCAAACAAGAGGAAGTGGAGCGAAAATACTCAATCGGGTGGTAAAGCTAAAGGGAATAAGAAAGGAGGAGGGCCTTGTGCAAATTGTGGGAAGAATCATGCAGGAGTTTGTTTGAAGAAGAATGGGGTCTGTTACAACTGCGGACAAGAAGGGCATATGTCGCCAAATTGTCCCAGCCCGAAAAAGATTCAAGGTTGCTATGCGTGTGGATCGATTGATCATCTGGTGCGGAACTGTCCGAAGAAGAATGTAGAAAAAGAAAGTGCCAACAAGGGACCTGGTGGTGGAACCTTGGCGATTCGAGGACCTGCACAGCCAGGAACAAACAGCCCGTACATTCAACATGACGGCGCTAAATGCAGTAGCTACTCAGGAGGTGGCAGCAGGTAACGATTTCGCTTAATACTTAAATTACGTGATTGATATTGGATAAATATGGTTGTGAATTATTTTCTTTTATAGATTTAATTCACAGGTTAGAATTTGAAACACAAAGTAATATTGTGTGGATCAAAATAAATTGATGATACAACTTTAAAAGTTTGTATAGAATAAGAAAGCGGTGATTCCGAGGACGGAATCCTTTTAAGGAGGGGTGAATGTGATAACCCTGGATTTCGAATAATCAAAAATTTGCGAATAATTTTTTTTTTAATTTAATATTAATATTAATTATCAATTTGGTGACAAGTATCTGTGATATGAGTCTCGAGAAAGTCAATTTGTGTATTGACTAATAAATTTAGAGTAGAGTTGTGCTTAACAACTTTAGAAAACCCTAACCCTAATTTTCGGATAGGGATTCGATAGAAAATACAATTAAAATAATTGTATTGTTGACTATGTGTTTGTACTGTTTAGAAATGTTGACCAATAGTTGACTAGATAAGGTTTATAATTAATAAACAGTAATAAGGGATTTAAAACCCTAATCTTAAATTTAGAAAATAAATTGTACAATTAAAACCCTAATTGTACGCCGGGAAACCCTAATTAGGCAACCCTAATTTTTATTAGCATGCCTAAAGTGTTTGTTAAACTTAAATATGATTAGAAAACTCTAATTATATTTTTGTATGTTAAATTTCTATTTTAGAAACCCTAATTTTTATTTTAGAAAAATTTATTTTTCTAATTAAACCCTAAATTTGAAAATTATTGGAACTAGAAATTTTTGATACTTAAAGGGTTCAAATCTTAAACCCTAATTCAAGCCCCAAACCCTAAGGATTTGTACAAATTCCATGTTTACCATTTTAATTAATTTCTTAATGTCAAAAATACCCTTTATGGGATTTTTATAAGATTGCTTGCAAAAGTGGCTATATCTTTAGTAGGTAACAAACTATATTGACTTAGAGGCATTAAAATCTCAGCCATTTCAGCATATTGTGACATCACAACATGGTATTCATTGCATCTAGAGATTATTTAAGAGATTCAAGAGAGAGAAAGTCTAGAAAACTTGCCATTTTTCTATTTTTCTCTCACCAACACTCTTTCTCTCCCAAACCCACGATTTTGATAATCAATTCAGTCCCAATATCAGTTACTAGAACAACAAAAATAGATAAGGAGATCATAGATCAAGATTTGACAAGAAAAGGTATAATCCTATTTTTATTTTTGATCTTTGTTGCTTGAGAAATTTTTGTGTTTATGTGTTTAAGATATTGCTAGAAGATGTTTTTAGTTGATCTATGTTGATATAACACGGATCCATAACATCAAATGGCTTTAAAATGGTGTTTTTCAAAAACTGTCAAGAACACTATCTGTGGTCTAACAAAGCTAATGTCAGGTACCATAGATCCGTGTCTGTTTTTGATTTTTCTTGTTTTATGTTTTGGATTGGTAGCCTAGTAGGAGGTCTTTAATATGTAGTTGGTATTACTGCTAAATGATGTCTGGATCGGGAGTTTATTAACTGTCAAAACCCGTTGACCGGGATTGACCGAGTGACTTTCTGGGCAGCCCAGAACGTTGAAATCAGTGTATGACAAGTTTTTGTAATGATCGTATCTGTCAGTCTGTTTAGTGTTTGATGTTTTGTATTAGTACATCTTGTAGCTGGTTATGTGTACTACGGATCATGGTCAATAGAACTCTTATAACTTCTTCAGATCAATCGTGAAAGATGGTCAAACCAGCCATCCTAGGCTGTTTTTGGATTTTCTGGAAATTCCAGAAAATGTTTGAACATTTTTTCTGACCATCTTTGACCATGTGTTTCATGATGATTCGGTTGGTTATAAGGTGTGTTTCTGCTTTAGTAATGTACCTTGACGCTAGAAATACAAGTTTGAGCCATCAAACTACATGAACTATGAACAGAACATAGATTAAATTAAGCTTGAAAGTGGCAACTCGAAACTGTCAGGGGCCAGAAAAACCCAGAATAGGTCTGACAGCTTATTTCAAGCTCTAGATCTTGTCGTATTGTTATTGTTTGATCCTTATGTTGGTTGTGCGTTGTAGTATTACATGAGTACTACACGATCAAGGTTTAATTTGGCCAGGAACATGCATGGATTAAAATCTATGCTGGTCAAACAAGGCAGGTTGTTAACCGGCTGTCAGTGTTCTTGGGCTCAAGAACCCCTACAGCGACGCTTTCTGTCGCTAAAGACCTATAGCGACGGTTTTATTTATTTTATTTTCTGAATATTCTGAAAATTATTTAAAAATAGAAATAAATTCTAAAAATTACCAAAAATGGTTTTAAAAATTATTTTAAATTATGAAAAAATAATTTTTGACCAATTGGAATATTTTTCTTTAATATTTATGATTATATAAATATTAAAGGTATTTAATTTATTTAATTAGTGTATTAAATAAATTAGAGAAAAATGATTTAATATTATGAAAAATCATTTTAAATAAGAATAATGTATTTAAAAATATTTTGAGTTATAAAATGTAACTTTTAATATTTTTGGAGAATTTTCATTAATAATTTAATATTAATGATATTATATTTATTTGATTATTAAATTAAATAAATAAGATAAAAATGATTTAAATGATTTAAAAATCATTTTAATTGAGAATAAAGTGTTAGAAAATATTTTAAATTATAAAATATAATTTTCAATATTGTTGGAGAATTTTCATTAATAAATTAATATTAATGATATTTGATTTATTTAATTATTATATTAAATAAATGAATTAGAAATGGTTTTATTTATTTAAAAATCATTTAAAAATGAGAAAAATGATTTTAAAATATTTTAAGGTATAAATTATGACTTTTAATATTTAGATAATAATTTCATTAATATTTATATATTAATGGTGATGATTTAAAAATGATTTTTATTACTTTAAAAATCATTTAAGTAGAATATTGATGATTTAAAAATATTTTAAGTTATTGATGATAACTTTAATATTTTGGAATGTATGTTATTAACATGTTGATATTATTAAATATTAATAATGATAAGATTATTTGATAATTAAATCATTTAAAAATGATTTAAGTGTTTGATAAATTATTATAAATTATAATAATTTCTTGATAATTATTAGAAGCTTCCGAAAAATATTATTAATGATAATTGACTTATCTAAATTAATATTGAAGCTTAGAAACCGAATTTACTTGGCAATAAATGTGTTAATTGTCGAATAGGGTGACTAGAATACCGAGAATGGACCAAAGTCCAACCAGACTGAATTAGTTTGACTTGTTAAGTGTTTATATAGGTTATAAACACTGTTGTGGCAATGTGGTAATGTGTTTAGGAGAAGTTTGACTGTAAATTACAGTGTTGTGTGTTATGTGAATTATTGTGCTAATTGTTAGACCGATATTATTGGTTATAGGTCTTTCGAAAGCAGATAAGTATATTGTGTAGCTGTAATCAGCGGAAGAGTCAAGTTCCCTAACTCAACCTTGAGTTATTTCATTCAATTATTATTGGTGGATAATTATTGCTAATTATGCCACGTCCAGGGAATAATTATTGTTGTAATTAAATTATTGAATTAGAATATATATATTCGTAGAATTACTGTTGTTGGATATTCATATCTGTAGAAGTTAGAATTGACAGTACAGATAATTATTGTTGATTGTCAAATTATGTTGAGAAATGTCTTAGCCAATTATTCTGGTTAGACAAACATTTGTAAAAACTTGTTAGGTTTGAGAAGAGAAGCTAATAGAATTTGAAATCCTAGTATTTCGTTGTAAAATCAAACTTTTGATTCTAAGACAGAGAAGAACAACCTTTTATATAAAGGGAACATTTTGTTGGTCGTGAATTCGACCTTTGCGCGCGTTTTGAGTATTATGCATAATATAGGGTATAATAAGCTGATCACGTTGTGTACTTGCAGAGGGGTATGATTTAATCTTTATGGTTATCTGATACACCTGAGTATTTATCAAAGTAAATCTTTGATATCTACCCGAGAAAATAAGTTCAAGATCTTGTGTGATCGCTCAGTATTAAATCTGGAAAACATTCTACTTTGATATTTCGTAGAATTGATTCTTGATTATTCATTAGAATATCGTAGAAACTTTGAAAGCGTTGTACTCTTTTATTATTGAATTATTGTGGTATAAAATACGAGAAAACTTGTTATTGAATAACGATTTGTTCAGCTATTTCAAAGTTCCCCGAACTTTGATTTCATTCTATCAAAATAGATAGACTGTTGTTTTGAATTCTTATACATTTATTGTATGTCTTAACTTGCGGAGCAAATTAGTTTTTCACCCTTGCTAAATAAAATTTTTCAGCTAGGGACGAAGTTGCAGGAGGTGCTGCAAAGGACAAGGGAAAATGCGTAGTTATAAATTAGTATGTTGAACATATTTATTATGTTGTATTGTGAACACTTTTTGTATAACTAAAGGGTATGTTTGTAAAGTTAAGGTTAGAAAACCTGGGTGATGTATTATGAAACTCTGATAAAAGCTTATGTAAGATACTATCTATATATAATATGGGTAGTTAAATGTTATTTATATTGTGGATCATGAACACCAAACTCGGGGGTCAGGTAACCCGGATTTAGGGGTGTCACGGGTTGGTATCAGAGCTATAAGCATGAATTTGCGAAGAGCCCCGAGCCTCTCGCTAGTGACTTCCTTGTGTGGAATGCACCGAAGCAAGACTCTCCGTAGGGGACGCCGAGCCAGTCGGTGGCAAGCTGATAGGTACCCCTATAAGGTGCTATGGTTGGAAGCACCATGAAAGTCACAGGTTGGTATCAGAACTGTAGTGACCAAGGTGTCATCAGCTAGTAGTGGAGCTGTAGGTTATAAACCTTAAGTGGGGTGGGGGAAAACCCTAGGATTATGACCATAGCGAGATAGAAAATACTCATTTAGAGTACTAAGTGAGGGATCGTTGAAGTGTATCGATAGTGAGATAAGTAAATTCATAGTGACAGAAATTTGTACTGGTGAAGTACTAATCAAGTTGTTTAAAACTGATTGTAGGATGTCGGGAGAAGATGAAATGAGTACGGAGAAGCCAGCGGCTGTCGCACCAATGCCCGTAGCCGAGGTGCCAGCACAAAGCAAATCAGTTGAAGAAGTGGGGAAAGATGAACCAATGATCAATCTTGGGAGTGATCATGACGATTATCCTGAGATGTATCTAAGTGGTGATGAGGAGGCGGAGTCTGAAGAAGCTTAGATGGAACTCAAGAATAAGATCAAGGTTAGTGAACAAGATCAGCTATCTGTGGAAGTCCAAGAACTCCGAAGCAAAGTATTTCTTTTGGAGGAGTTGTGGAAGACGGAGCGGGCGTTACGTGAAATGACTGAAGAACGGAACGAGCTGAAAGCGCAGGTGGAACGAATGAAGGCTGAAGGTGGTGGATCGTCTGAAGAAACCGGCAAGAAGGACAAGAAGAAAAGAAAGAGGAACAAAGACAGCGACAACTCTGGAAATTCGAACCCGAAGAAAAAGAAAGCATGTAGAAAATGTGGTAAAACTCACGCGGGGGAATGCATGATGTGGAAGAACGTGTGCTTCAACTGTAAGTAGGAAGGACATATCTCTTTGCATTGTCCTAAACCGAATTTGAGGAAGTATTTTTCCTGTGGGCAAACGGGTCATGGATTTAGCAAGTGTCCCAACAAGAAGAAGATTGGTGAAGGAAGTGGTCGGTAGACAACTTAGATATATGTAATAATATCTTTTGGTATAAGTTTCTGATATTAAGATATGTAATATCAAGAACGATGTTTGAACATATGTAAATATATGTTTGCATGAATAAAATCTTTATTTTCTATATGAATATAAGATTAACAATGAATTGGTGAGTTCTTAAAACTCATACTTATGATAAATTACTGAACTCCTAAGTGTGGTAAGTTTGATGAACTGGAAATAGTAATGTGTAATTGGAGAATGTCAACTTTTTGTGTAAAGTTGGGGAATTGTAACTTTTGTAAAGTTGTGTGTGTTAACCTTAGTATTATTTTAAAGGGATAGTTATATGTGTTAAGTACTATAGATATTATATGCTATTTGAATAAATATGCGATTACTTGAGAATTATGTGTTGAATTATTATTGTGTTAAGAATTTGTGTAGAATAAGAGTATTAATATAAGATTTTCATTTAAATCAGATCATGCCGCCAAGACGACAAAATCGAAACCAAAGAGAAGAACAATCAGTGAATAACGAAGAAGGTCAAGCGGACCCGATGCAGAATTTTGTGGATATGCTAGCCCAAACCATGGAAAATAGGGCTCCAGCCAGGGGAAGACCAAGGAATCAACCAGCCGAAAGATTGGCTAGTTGTAAGGATTTTAAAGCGGTAGGACCGCCTGAATTCAAGGGGACTACGGATTCGATCGAAGCCCAAACTTGGGTGAAGGTGATGGAGAAAGCATTCGTGATTACGCGTGTGGCAGAAGAGCAAAAGACGGCTTTTGCGACATACTTAATGAAGGGAGAAGCCAATTATTGGTGGGAAACTAATCAAGCAAGAGCGGGTACGGCGGTTGTAACATGGACAAGATTTAAGGAGTTGTTCTTTGAGAACTACTTCTCACCGAGTATGCAATCTCGGATGGAAGTTAAGTTCTTGGAACTTAAGCAGGAGAATTTGTCTGTTTCGGAGTATGCTGCTAAATTCAATGAATTGGCGCGATTTGCACCTCATCATGTGAACACAAAAGTAAGAAAAGCAAGGAGATTTGAGAACGGATTGAAGCCGGGAATTTACAACAAAGTAGCTGTGCTGCAGATTAACACGTTTGCGTCTCTACTGAACAAAGCATTAATTGCTGAAGGAGGAAGCGAGGATGCATCTCGTTTTCATCAGGAGAAGAAGAAGAATACAAATGATGGTGGAAGCAGTGGTGGTAGTAACCCAAACAAGAGGAAGTGGAGCGAAAATACTCAATCGAGTGGTAAAGCTGAAGGGAATAAGAAAGGAGGAGGGCCTTGTACAAATTGTGGGAAGAATCATTCAGGAGTTTATTTGAAGAAGAATGGGGTCTGTTACAACTGCGGACAAGAAGGGCATATGTCACCAAATTGTCCCAGCCCGAAAAAGATTCGAGGTTGCTATGCGTGTGGATCGACTGATCATCTGGTACGGAACTGTCCGAAGAAGAATGTAGAAAAAGAAAGTACCAACAAGGGTCCTGGTGGTGGAACCTTGGCGATTCGAGGACCTGCACAGCCAGGAAGACCAACAGCCCGTACATTCAACATGACGGCGCTAGATGCAGTAGCTACTCAGGAGGTGGCAGCAGGTAACGATTTCGCTTAATACTTAAATTACGCGATTGATATTGGATAAATATTTCTGTGAATTGTTTTCTTTTATAGATTTAAGTCACAAGTTAGAATTTGAAACACAAAGTAATATTGTGTGGATCAAAATAAATTGATGATACAACTTTAAAAGTTTGTATAGAATAAGAAAGCGGTGATTCCGAGGACAGAATCCTTTTAAGGAGGGGTAAATGTGATAACCCTGGATTTCGAATAATCAAAAATTTGCGAATAAATTTTTTTTTTAATTTAATATTAATATTAATTATCAATTTGGTGACAAGTATCTGTGATATGAGTCTCGAGAAAGTCAATTTGTGTATTGACTAATAAATTTAGAGTAGAGTTGTGCTTAACAGCTTTAGAAAACCCTAACCCTAATTTTCGGATAGGGATTCGATAGAAAATACAATTAAAATAATTTTATTGTTGATTATGTGTTTGTACTGTTTAGAAATGTTGACCAATAGTTGACTGGATAAGGTTTGTAATTAATAAACCTTAATAAGGGATTTAAAACCCTAATCTTAAATTTAAAAAATAAATTTTACAATTAAAACCCTAATTGTACGCCGAGAAACCCTAATTTCAAAACCGGGAATTGTAAACCCTAATTAGGCAACCCTAATTTTTATTAGCATGCCTAAAGTATTTGTTAAACTTAAATATGATTAGAAAAATCTAATTATATTTTTGTATGTTAAATTTCTATTTTAGAAACCCTAATTTTTATTTTAGAAAAATTTATTTTTCTAATTAAACCCTAAATTTGAAAATTGTGGGAACTAGAAATTTTTTATACCTAAAGGGTTCAAATCTAAAACCCTAATCCAAGCCCCAAACCCTAAGAATTTTTACAAATTCCATATTTACCATTTTAATTAATTTGTTAATGTCAAAAATGCCCTTTATGGGATTTTTATAAGATTGCTTGCAAAAGTGGCTATATCTTTAGAAGGTAACCAACTATATTGACTTAGAGGCATTAAAATCTCAGCCATTTCAGCATATTGTGACAGCACAATATGGCATTCATTGCATCTAGAGATTATTTAAGAGATTCAAGAGAGAGAAAGACTAGAAAACTTGCCATTTTTCTATTTTTCTCTCACCAACACTCTTTCTCTCCCAAACCAACGATTTTGATAATCAATTCAGTCCCAATATCAGTTACTAGAACAACAAAAATAGATAAGGAGATCATAGATCAAGATTTGACAAGAAAAGGTATAATCCTATTTTTATTTTTGATCTTTGTTGCTTGAGAAATTTTTGTGTTTATGTGTTTAAGATATTGCTAGAAGATGTTTTTAGTTGATCTATGTTGATATAACACGGATCCATAACATCAAATGGCTTTAAAATGATGTTTTTCAAAAACTGTCAAGAACACTATCTGTGGTCTGACAAGCTAATGTCAGGTACCATAGATCCGTGTCTGTTTTTGATTTTTCTTGTTTTATGTTTTGGATTGGTAGACTGGTAGGAGGTCTTTATTCTGTAGTTGGTATTACTGCTAAATGATGTCTGGATCGGGAGTTATTAACGGTCAAAACCCGTTGACCGGGATTGACCGAGTGACTTTCTGGGCAGCCCAGAACGTTGAAATCAGCGTCTAACAAGTTTTTGTAATGATCGTATCTGTCAGTCTGTTTAGTGTTTGATGTTTTGTATTAGTACATCTTGTAGCTGGTTATGTGTACTACAGATCTTGGTCAATAGAACTCTTATAACTTCTTCAGATCAATCGTGAAAGATGGTCAAACCAGCCATCCTAGGCTGTTTTTGGATTTTCTGGAAAATCCAGAAAATGTTTGAACATTTTTTCTTACCATCTTTGACCATGTGTTTCATGATGATTCGGTTGGTTATAAGGTGTGTTTCTGCTTTAGTAACGTACCTTGACGCTAGAAATACAAGTTTGAGCCATCAAACTACATGAACTATGAACAGAACATAGTTTAAATTAAGCTTGAAAGTGGCAACTCGAAACTGTCAGGGGCCAGAAAAACCCAGAATAGGTCTGACAGCTTCTTTGAAGCTCTAGATCTTGCCGTATTGTTATTGTTTGATCCATATGTTGGTTGTGTGTTGTCGTATTACATGAGTACTACACGATCAAGGTTTAATTTGGCCAGGAACATGCATGGATTAAAATCTATGGCTGGTCAAACAAGGCAGGTTGTTAACCGGCTGTCAGTGTTCTTGGGCTCAAGAACACCTACAGCGAAGCTTTCTGTCGCTAAAGATCTATAACGACGGTTTTATTTATTTTATTTTCTGAATATTCCGAAAATTATTTAAAAATAGAAATAAATTCTAAAAATTACCAAAAATGGTTTTAAAAATTATTTTAAATTATGAAAAAATAATTTTTGACCAATTGGAATATTTTTCTTTAATATTTATGATTATTTAAATATTAAAGGTATTTAATTTATTTAATTAGTGTATTAAATAAATTAGAGAAAAATGATTTAATATTATGAAAAATCATTTTAAATAAGAATAATGTATTTAAAAATATTTTGAGTTATAAAATGTAACTTTTAATATTTTTGGAGAATTTTCATTAATAATTTAATATTAATGATATTATATTTATTTGATTATTAAATTAAATAAATAAGATAAAAATGATTTAAATGATTTAAAAATCATTTTAATTGAGAATAAAGTGTTAGAAAATATTTTAAATTATAAAATATAATTTTCAATATTGTTGGAGAATTTTCATTAATAAATTAATATTAATGATATTTGATTTATTTAATTATTATATTAAATAAATGAATTAGAAATGGTTTTATTTATTTAAAAATGAGAAAAATGATTTAAAAATATTTTAAGTTATAAATTATGACTTTTAATATTTAGATAATAATTTCATTAATATTTATATATTAATGGTGATGATTTAAAAATGATTTTTATTACTTTAAAAATCATTTAAGTAGAATATTGATGATTTAAAAATATTTTAAGTTATTGATGATAACTTTAATAGTTTGGAATGTATGTTATTAACATGTTGATATTATTAAATATTAATAATGATAAGATTATTTGATAATTAAATCATTTAAAAATGATTTAAGTGTTTGATAAATTATTATAAATTAAAATAATTACTTGATAATTATTAGAAGCTTCCGAAAAATATTATTAATGATAATTGACTTATCTAAATTAATATTGAAGCTTAGAAACCGAATTTACTTGGCAATAAATGTGTTAATTGTCGAATAGGGTGACTAGAATACCGAGAATGGACCAAAGTCCAACCAGACTGAGTTAGTTTGACTTTTTAAGTGTTTATATAGGTTATAAACACTGTTGTGGCTATGTGGTAATGTGTTTAGGAGAAGTTTGACTGTGAATTACAGTGTTGTGTGTTATGTGAATTATTGTGCTAATTATTAGACCGATATTATTGGTTATAGATCTTTCGAAAGCAGATAAGTATATTGTGTAGCTGTAATCAGCGGAAAAGACAAGTTCCCTAACTCAACCTTGAGTTATTTCATTCAATTATTATTGGTGGATAATTATTGCTAATTATGCCACGTCCAGGAAATTATTGTTGTAATTAAATTATTGAATTAGAATATATATTCGTAGAATTACTGTTGTTGGATATTCATATCTGTAGAAGTTAGAATTGACAGTACAGATAATTCATGTTGATTGTCAAATTATGTTGAGAAATGTCTTAGCCAATTATTCTGGTTAGACAAACATTTGTAAAAACTTGTTAGGTTTGAGAAGAGAAACTAATAGAAATTGAAATCCCAGTATTTCGTTGTAAAATCAAACTTTTGATTCTAAGACTGAGAAGAACAACCTTTTATATAAAGGGAACATTTTGTTGGTCGTGAATTCGACCTTTGCGCGCGTTTTGAGTATTATGCATAATACAGGGTATAATAAGCTGATCACTTGTTGTACTTGCAGAGGGGTATGATTTAATCTTTATGGTTATCTGATACACCTGAGTATTTATCAAAGTAAATCTTTGATATCTACCCGAGAAAATAAGTTCAAGATCTTGTGTGATCGCTCAGTATTAAATCTGGAAAACATTCCACTTTGATATTTCGTAGAATTGATTCTTGATTATTCAATAGAATATCGTAGAAACTTTGAAAGCGTTGTACTCTTTTATTATTGAATTATTGTGGTATAAAATACGAGAAAACTTATTATTGAATAACGATTTGTTCAGCTATTTCAAAGTTCCCCGAACTTTGATTTCATTCTATCAAAATAGATAGACTGTTGTTTTGAATTCTTATACATTTATTGTATGTCTTAACTTGCGGAGCAAATTAGTTGTTCACCCTTGCTAAATAAAATTTTTCAGATAGGGACGAAGTTGCAGGAGGTGCTGCAAAGGACAAGGGAAAAGGCGTAGTTATAAATTAGTATGTTGAACATATTTATTATGTTGTATTGTGAACCCTTTTTGTATAACTAAAGGGTATGTTTATAAAGTTAAGGTTAGAAAACCTGGGTGATGTATTATGAAACTCTGATAAAAACTTATGTAAGAAACTATCTATATATAATATGGGTAGTTAAATGTTATTTATATTGTGGATCGTGAACACCAAACTCGGGGGTCAGGTAACCCGGATTTGGGGGTCTCACATACGATACGCGTCAATCATGGAAGATGTATTTTGATGGGGCTGTTAATATGGAAGGTTCTGGAGCTGGAGCAGTTCTAGTATCTGGTACGGGGGAGCAGTATCTCGTCGCCGTCAAATTGCAGTTTGTCAGCTCCAACAACACAGCTGAGTATGAAGGATGTCTCATGGGGCTAAAACTTGTCCATTCAATGGGAATCAGGCAGTTAACTGTCTTTGGAGATTCAGAGTTGGTAATCATACAATCCACCGGAATCTATCAAACCAACGAACTACATTTGCTGCCTTACAATCGACAAGTTTTACATATGGTTTTGGAGTTCGAAGAAATCTCCTTTATACACGTTCCTCGTAATAGGAATGACTTTGCAGACGCATTAGCAACTTTGGCCTCCTTAATTCGCATATCAGACAAAGAATATTTGCCATGTAACAACCCGATATTTCTATATAAATAAATAAGAAATTTTGCGTATAAAGTTTTTTTTTATTTTAAGGATGAGGATTTGTACAAGATAATGTGTATATGTATTTATGTGGTATACAAAAATATATTTATTACATAAATAATTACAAATAATTTTATTTTAGGATTATTGATTATTATAAAGTATATTCTTATAATAATTAATTTATAGTAGAAATGTTTTATTAATTATTTTCCATGAAAATATAAGCATATATTATTTAAATAATTTATGAAATGATTTTTAGAATAATTATTTTATTATATGAATTATAGTACATATTATTAAGTTAATTATTTTACCTTAATTATTAAGGTTAAATATGAAGAATAAATCAGATATGGAATCCAAACCCTAATTTTAATTATGAAGAATAAATCAGATAATATTAATTATATTTTAATTTTTCATTACTATAAATATGTAATGTACGTATGTATTGAGGATGATTGCTCAATTATGGTTTATATTTTCAAAACCCTAACATTAATTTGTTTAACCTTATTTTAAATTTAAATGGAAAATTCAAATACTGTTATATAACTGTGTTATATGATTTATGTTGTGTATTATATAAAGATTTGATTAATTAGGTAAACCCTAATTAAAATTTACAAACCCTAATTAATCTTTAGAAAACCCTAATTATAAGACCCTAATTTTGGAAATGAGAAACCCTAATTTAAAACTCAAATTAGAGTTCGAGATTGTTTGTAATTGTGTTAATGTGATTAATTAACAAGTATTAGAATTATAATTGTTAATTATAGAAACCCTAAATTTTTTTAAACCCTAATTACTAACCTAGAACCCTAATTTAGTAATTAGAGATCCTAATTATAATTTGATAACCCTAATTATCAAAATTATAAACCCTTATTGCTATTTTAGCAATGTTAATTATAATGACTGATATTAAACACTAATGTTCCTGTATAATGTGATTAGAAAACTAATTTAATTAAGAAAACCCTAATTTCAAAATTTTAGAAAACTAAAATTTATTTAATTTTTTTTTGTGCAAATCCTAAATTGGAAATCTTATAATTGATTTATGCTAAACCTTAGGGTTAAACCCTAAGGGTCAAAACCTAAGGGTTTACAAAGTTTACAAGATTGTCCTTAAAATTCCAAGACAAATGACCATTATACCCCTTTGCATTATTAAAGCTAGCTAGTTTGTAGAATTTGACTTTAGGTGAGTTGGCGACCTAAACCAACTACCCCATGTGCTAAAAACTCCAGCAATCAGCCACTTGTATCAGCCATACATGCACCATACACTTGTATAAATAGATTTGGAGTGAGAGAAATTCATTTGCTAGCTCATTTATTTCCAAACACTCAACATATCCCTCTCTCACCTAAAGCCACGAATTTCATAAGTTCATCAGTCCCAAATACCAGCCCCACTAATACATATAACAAACACTAGAAGCCAGAATCAGAGATTGATCATCAAGGTATAAACTAACCCTAGAAAATCTGACCATTGATCCGTTGTTAAATGTTATGATTGAGTGTTAGAATATGTTATTTGTAGTGTATAATCATGATCTGGGTTGCTAGAAGTTAGATCCATAACATCTAGAGGCTCGGATTTGGTATTTTTAAAAATCTGGGAAAATATTTTTTTGTGACTGACAACCAAATGTCAGGTCGTGTAGATATCTTTCTGTTAATTATTTTAGTTGTTTTAAGCTTTGATCTTGTAGTATGCTATGCGATCATTTCGCTAGAACAAAAATCAGTTGTCGGTTATAGGGTGCAAGTTATGGGTGGTCAAACACCGTTGACCAACCATGACTGGTCAAGTTCTGGGTAACCCAGAATGAGCCCAGAAAGCGCTGACAAGATTTTCTAGAGCTTCGATCTGACAGTGGTTTGATGTTTCATTATGTTTCTTACATCCATGTTGTAGTGTGTTGGTTATACTATATTCTAGTGCCTTTAGATCACATTAACATTAAACAGGTAAGATTTATGGGACGACAAACCAGGCAGCTTGACCATGTTTTCTGTTTTCTAGGTAACCCAGAAAACAGATGGACATGGTCTCTGACATGGTTTGATCGGATCTTCACGGTTGATTATGTTGTTGTTTTATGTGTTTTAAATGATAGATCTCTTCACTTACATGATGGCTACATACGACACCCTTTATATCACACAAATTTTACATGTATTACAAGTTCTAGAAGCCTAAAAGTGGACAGTCGAACTGTTCTTAATTTTTGGGTAACCCAGAAATGAAGAAGAGGTCTCACAGTCCCTTTGAAGGTTAAGATCTCGTTCGTTTAATGGTTGTTGATCATGTTTGTTGTTGGATAATGTAGTCCTACACTAGCACTACAATCTCTAACCAGAAACATGCCTAGGAACACATTACACTATTCTTAATTCACGGTCAAAATAGATATGTCGTGCACTTCTCTAAATGTTCTTGATGGTTCAAAAACACCTACGGCGACGCTTTCTATCGCTAAAGGCTATAACGACAGAATTAATACTTATATTTATTTTATTTTCCTAAAATCATTTAAAAAAGAAATTAATTATTAAAAATACAAAATAAAATATTATAAATTATTTTAAATTACAAAAATTTGTTTTTAATTATTTTGAATATATATCATAAATATGTAATATTTTTGGAATATTAAAGGTATTTAATTTATTTAATTATAATATTAAATAAACTATTTTAAAATGATTTTAATACATAAAAAATCATTTAAAATTATATTATGATATAAGAAAATATTTGAAGTTATTTTTAATGACTTTTAATATTTTGTGATAAATTTCATTAATAAATTAATATTAATGATGATTAAGTTATTTACTAAATGAATTAAATAAATTAATTAAAAATAATTTTATTATATTAAAAATTATTTTAAATAATAATAAGGTATTTAAAAGTATTTTAAGTTATAAAATATAACTTTCAATATTTAAAGGTAAATTTCATTAATTAATTATTATTAATGATATTAAGGTTATTTAATAATTATATTAAATAAATTAGTTTAAAAATGATTTCATTATTATAAAAATCATTTTAAATGAAAATAAAATATTTAAAGATATTTTAAGTTATAAAATATAACTTTTAAAATTTAAAGGATAATTTCATTAATAATTTAATATTAATGATTATTAATTTAGTATTAATGATATTAAATTTATTTAATAATTATATTAAATAAATAGTTTTAAAATGGTTTTATTAATTTAAAAATCATTTAAAAGGGATAAAAATAAATTAAAAATATTTTAAGTTATACGAAATGACTTTTAATATTTTGATAAATAAAAAATTAATACTTTAATATTAATGATAATTATTTAAAAATGATATTAAATGTTTTAAAAATCATTTAAGGGTAATATTAATACTTTAAAAATATTCTAAGTTATTATAAATAACTTTAATAATTTGGAAATAATTTTATTAATAGTTTAGTATTAATTAAATATTAATGATAATAGAATTATTCAATATTTAAATCATTTAATAATGATCCTGGTGTTTGAAAATTTATGATAAATTATAATAAATGTTTAAATATCATTGTAAGTCATTTAAAAATAATATGACTGATACTTACCGATATTGAGTTACAGAATAGAGTCTTAGACTCGATAATTACCCGATAAAGCTGTCGGTACACTGACATATTTCAGAAATTGATCTGGACTTAGATAATTTGATTAGATAAGTGTTATTTGTGATTTAATGGTTGTTAAACCTATGTGCCATTGTGATTAGGTTATGTGCTGACTGCAATAAGCAGTGCTATGTGATGAAATATGTTATTCTAATCAGTAAAATGATCATATTACTGATAGGTTGATATACAAAAAATAAATCTAAATTGCAAATTGTAAGCAGCGCATCAAGCAAATATCTTACCTTTGCATTTCCTTTATGTAATGGACATGAGTAAGAATATTTATGAATTATATTATGACGGTAGAGATTATTGACCTTATATTATATACGCTCATTGATTATCAACATGTTAGTATATGATAATTCAGATATATATTTTGTTCGTTAATTTCTATAAATGGTTATACAAGTGTCCCCACTTGGATAATCATTGTATTTAATCACATGTTGATATACCTTTGTCAATTACCCATATATATATATATTGAATTATAGATTATTGTTAAACAAGATAAAACCTTTGATTTAGAACCCAGACAAGTATAAACATCCCTTATACGGGAAAAACTATTTATGCACCCAAGGTGGACAGAGTGAGCGATACCCTCGTTCTTGCATGTAGTATTGATCAATGCAGGGTATAACGGGCTAATCACCCCCCGTGCCCGTAAGTTATGACGGTTTGTAGATGAATTTCTGTTTAACATTTTCGAAAATGAAAACAATGTTCATAGCATGTCACCTAAACCATATTTATAGTCAATATGTAGTTTCAAAAATTTGAAAGAGAGTTGTTATGTTGTTATTATCGGTTCAGATTACTTCACAACTGTTGATTTGTTGTAGAAGGGTAGTATAAAGAAAATATTTAAATTCTTTCAGCTTATATATATATAATTGTTATTACTTGTTGGACACTCAAATGCTCATCCTTGCTTAATTTAAATGTTTTCAGTTAAGTGTGAACAATCAGAGAGCTCTGTTAAGAACAAGGGAAATGGAAAGGCTGCTGAATGAATGAAAATGTTATTTTATGTAATAGTTAACTTTATTAAGACAAGTAAGATATATATTATCTATCACAGGTTGTAATGAATGTTTAAAGGTTACATACTTGAGATTCATACTCTGAAAAAATATGTAAATTAAGTTGATCTTTATAATATTGTTATTATTAATAGTATTATTTCGCTCATAGAAATGGTATCGTGAAGCACCGAGTTCGGGTTTCAAGTACCTGAATTTGGGGGCTTTACAAGTTGGTATCAGAGCTTAGGGTTAAAAACCTTAGGTGGGCTAGACCTTAGGCTATAACCTTAGAACAGAGGGTAACGCTGAAAATATAAATAACTCATATAGAGTTTAAAAAGAGATGAATTGAATAAATTCATCATCAAAAAAAATAAAAGATAACTTATATAAAACTCTTATTTGCTATGTGTATATACTATATGCTAATCAGGATAATTTATATGTGTAGATGTCTGGTGGAAAAGGCTTGTTATATGCTTATAGCATGAAGAAGGGTGAAACCCATACACCCGAGCTGATATCGAAGCCAATAGCTGAAATAGAGGCTCACAATGTAAACAACTCGGATGATATAGTTATTATAGAAAACGTAGTACAAGATCCAGAGATGGTGGTGTAAACACTCGTTTTTTCTACTACTATCACTAACATTACAGGAGGACATATTCGTCTTTTAAGAGGGAACCCTGAAAAACAATCCAAATCTATACCGGATACTACCATAAGTTCATCATCAACCCCAGATCACACTCTGGGTGTAACAATTCTAACCTCGGATGTAACCTTGAGGCGTGCATATTCAATACCGGAACACTCACCGGAGAAGACAGATTAATCTCGGAGATAACCCCGAGGTATCCAGTATCAGTCCCAACCATGGGAATAGCCACCAACCTTGGTGATACCCACAAGGAATGCAGTTTCGACGATAACCCCGAAAATTCTTGTTTCAAATGCGACCAGCTTCAATCTCGGCGCTCACAACGAGATGCACTGTACCAACCCGGCAATAACATCGGGAAGACAAGCACACCTCAAAGGTAACAATGAGGACCTTCAATAATTGTAGCAGTCCAATCTCAACGAAGTCTGAGCAATGTCTGCTTCATCAGCCCAATCCGGCGATAACACTAGTGAGGGACAACATCGTCATCTCGTCAACAAGATGCCACGTCACGTCGTCTTAACATCTCTACGCAATGATGTCGCATAAGACTAACCAATCCCGAGTGACTATTGTGCGGGGTAACAGATGAAAGTTGAATCTTGAAGACTGGAGGGCATCGTCCCATCTTCAATGACTTTGTACAAACTATAATCCAATGCCATCGTACAACTCTCGACAACGGCGGTCCAAAATAGGGCCTGTATACCTCAAACGGATGCCCGAATTGCACTTCTGAATGTTCGAGTGGACATTACAGTGCCCGAGTACACGTATTTCGAGACGACACGACCTGAAAAGCTCGGGGCCACCCGGGTCGCCTTTGGTACACCTGCGGCTAAAATGCCTATAAATAGAGGGCTTGGGCTGCCATTTTGTAAGAGAAAAAGGCGAGGAAGCCTTGCCCAATTTGCTCTGCACTCACCCCACGCAGTGTAATTTCTGCTTTTAAACACCTGTGAGCTCATATATAGCCCTTTTGTACCTACAAAAGTCAGTGTTGACCCAATCTAAAGATATAAAAGTCTTCTTTGATAGTCAGCTGTAAGCCTTCTCACACACTTTAGAGTCTTTCCCTTCATCTCTGCAAACACCCTTCTACACGTTGAGAGTCGTGTTGCTTGCTTTTGCCCGGACTTCGGTTCGTGGTTTCATTTTAGTCTGTATATATACATATATTATATATATATTTACATATATATTTACTAACATCATCGAGTTATGCCTCGATTGAGCCTAGACTTCGGTCTGGAGCGATTATTTACTTTAATATATATATATATATATATATACATTTATATATATTAACTGTGTGTCAAACTTTGTTCGATGAGCCTAGACTTTAGTTTGGAGCGTTTATCTGTTTTAATATATATATATATATATATATATATATATATATATCTACATTTATATATATTAACTGTGTGTCGAACTTTGTTCGATGAGCCTAAACTTCGGTCTGGTGCGTTTACTGCTTTAATATATATATATATATATATATATATATATATATATATATATATATATATATATATATATATATATATATATATATATTAACTGTGTGTCGACTTTGTTCGATGAGCCTAGACTTCGATCTGGTGCGTTTACTGCTTTAATATATACACACACACACACACATATATATATATATATATATATATATATATATATATATATATATATATATATATATATATATATATATATTTCGTCCCACATGGAGTTTACTTCGTGGTGGATGATCATTTTTATAGCTTTCTTTACGTTTTGACCTGCTTGGAGTTTACTACGTGGTAGTTGATCGCTTTGTACAGCTTTATTTACATTTTGTTCCGCCTGGAGTTTCCTTCGTGGCGGTTGATCGTACTTACAACTTTATATACATTTCGTCTCGCCTGGAGTTTCCTCCGTGGCGGTTGATAGCTTTTAACAGCTTTATTTACATTTCTGATCCTCTATTGAGGTGTTTCGTGGTTGGTGATCATGTATATATATATATATATATATATATATATATATATATATATATTTACAGCTTTTATATATATACCTACTTACTGCTTTCATACAAATTGCGGTATCTTGTGCACCTAGGAATCATGTGATCACAGATTCTGCATATTGGATCTAGATTCGGTTCCCGTGATGGACATTTTCAGTTGTAAGGAGCTTGTAAATTATTCTGCGGTGTCTAAATTTCCTCAGATGGTTTCTATACCCACGAGGAAATCGGTATTATTTTTGTACATTATTTTAGTACGGATGCCTCGCATTCGTAAAATAAAATCAATCAACCGAACACTTAATAAAATTGGAGTGTAAAAGGTCTCAATTACTATTGAGCATCAGGGTTTGAAAAACTATTTTTATAAAACATCATTGCTATATCTTGCTAAAAACAGAATTTTTACATAAATTCAAACCCTGTGTATATAGGTTCGAACGAGGCCTCACACTACTTACAAATAACAGCACATTGACCCACACACACACACATTCAGATAATAGTTTCTTGAAAAGAGATGATCACCGTGGAAACACGG
This sequence comes from Panax japonicus, assembly GCA_020205505.1. Taxonomy (NCBI): domain Eukaryota; kingdom Viridiplantae; phylum Streptophyta; class Magnoliopsida; order Apiales; family Araliaceae; genus Panax; species Panax japonicus. Next base: position 31,905,936 of record CM035105.1, read on the forward strand.
ATGTCGAGGGGTGCCTAACACCTTCCCCCCGCATAACCAAGTCCCCGAACCCAAATAAATCTCGGTTTCACCGACCCGTTTAGTAGTGTCACATCACTAGGTCAATGTGCAAACCTTTTCTCGGTTGTGTTGGTACAACCATTTAAAAAACCAACTGGTGACTCTTAACAGTCCATCGTCGACATTATACTTGTCATACATTTTTTACTTATTTTTTCAAACAAATCTCACCTAAAATGAGAACACCAAAGAACAAGTAACGGAAAGGGACATCCAAAAATCCCGACGTCGACAGGTGGCGACTCTGCTGGGGACTCCAGTAAGAGGACTTAAGCCGCTTCAATCTTTTCAAAACTGTTATTTGTTTGTGTATGGATGTTGTATTTATATTTGATTGATGTGTATGAATGCATTTCCTTATTGCACTAAGTGTTTCGCACCATAATTATTTGTGATATTAGTGCTTCACACCATATCTGCTTATGATATTAGTGCTTCACATCATATCTTCTTGTGATATTAGTGCTTCGCACATGTCATCATTTCCATACGGTGAGACACGATGTATATGATTGTATGTTGTGTGGTCCCTCCACTAGGAGGCTATCCCGTCGGTTTTTGATTACTGGACTCGTGAGAAGACTAATTCTCTGAGGCTTAGGAAAAGAACCACCCAAATTCTCTCCAGTTGAAAGACCGGATTAACTTCCCGTCAAGTAGATTGCGATGATTTGGGAACCTTAATGCCAAAAAGCCGCGAGAGTAACCTAAGATAGGTCAGCCTCTGATTAACCCGAAATGGAGGAAAGTATCTTCATGCTCTCATTTCATAATTTCTTGTACTTACATTCTATATCTATCTCCATGTAATGAGAAATATGAAGAAATGTGTACACATGCATATTTTGAAACATGCTACAAACAGCTGACATCTGTTTTGCAGGATAAAATTCTTAAAATAGACACATCACATATCATGTTATTGTATACATTCCCTAAAGACTAAACAATGCAAGTCTTTCCCAGGGAATCAATCGGACCTACTACCCGTTCAAAGTCTAAAAAGGCAACAGGCCTATATTCTATCATGTCGTCATCCGACCAGACTCAACTTAATCCAGTTTCTCGCAAAGAATTCTACAGATTAAGCAAACAAATTAAAGATTTGGTTGTTCTACTCAAAGAATTACACCAGTCTACATAGGGTCAGAAAATACCCGTACATGCTGAATCCTCCACACAAGGAGGAATCCCAATCATTACCATACCTGAACCACAGTTGGATACAACCAACAAAACTCATAATGTTGTCCATCCCACTGGAGATCCAGACACTGGTGACATCAAAAAGAAAGTCCTCCAAATGGAAGAGACCCTTCGCGCTATCAAAGGAATTGGAACACAAGGGAGTGTTTTATACGTTGATCTGTGTATTTTTCCTGGGGTTCATTATCAAGAAAAATTTAAAACTACTGACTTTGGAAAATATGACGGGTTAGGAGATTCTTACACATATTTAAAAGTGTTTATTGGAGAACTTGGATCTTATGAAGAGGACGAAAAGATAGCAATGCAATTGTTCCAGAAAAGTCTAACTGGAGAAGCCCGTTCGTGGTACATAAGATTAGACAACTCCAAAATCCATAGATGGGAAGAGCTAGCACATGCTTTCCTCACTCAATACAGCTTTCAAACTCAGATGGCTCCTGATCGGTATCAAAATACCAAGATCAAGAAATAGTATAACGAGTCTTTCAGAGAGTATGCTCAAAGGTGGAGACGTCTGGCTGCCCAAGTTAGTCCTTCCATCACAGAATCAAAAATGGTCATGACTTTCATAGACATACAAGAAGCTCCCTTCTATGAAAGAGTTTTAGCAGGCATCGGCAAACCATTTTCTGAAATGGTCAAACATGGGGAGATGGCTGAGATGGGATTGAAGTCCGGAAAGATTCAAGACCTAGCTGCACTCAACGCTATTACTGATCACATCCAATCTGGAAATTATGGGAACAACCCCCTGAGGGTCCATAAAAAGAAAGAGGAAGATGTTTCCCTGATACTACAGGGGCAAAAAGGCAATCAGGACATGCCTATTCAAAGGAGAAACTACACTCCCTTTCAAGCACAGACTACAAACCCTCCAATACCAAAAGGTGGAGAAGTCAAATGCCCTCGAGTGTTTACACCCTTAGGGGATACCCTCGAGAACATTTTAAATCTTCTGACAACACAGAAGAAAATTACACATCTTCTTACACCAGCCAGCCCTAATGGACGGGGTTTCAATGCTGCTAGGAAATGTGCTTATCATACCTGGGCACCTGGACATGATACTCAAGATTGTTGGGCCTTGAAACAGAAGATCCAGGACCTGATAGATAACGGAGAGATCGTGGTCACCAAACCAGATTAGCCTCACGTGCAAGACAACCCTCTTCCTCAACCCAAAGAAGAAGAGGTCAACATGATTAATTGGGACAATGGACATAGTTCCAATTTTAGCTGTGATTCTTCCCAGACCATCAAAGACGGTGATGATAGATGGGATTATGCCAAGTTCTAGTTCACAATGGAACAAAAGATGAAAGCTCTCTGCAAGAAAATTGAACAATTGGCGGAACTGGTGACTTATCAGCATCAAGTGACTCGTCAGTTAATCAGCTAGGAGCATGCCAGTCTCCTACCTATTGTCATGAATATTCCCTCGTCACTTTTAGAAAATGAAATGCTGGAAGACAAAGTGATAAAGAGAGCAAATGCCAAAGCTCGTCGGGATTTCGCTGATAAAAGGAAATTCACCTATCTGGGCCAACCTATGGAATAAATCCTTCATATGTTAATCAATGAAGGAAGGATCAGTTCCTTTCTATCTCCAATCAACCACCGTTCAGGACGGTATAACTTTGATGGAGTGTGTCAATATCATTCCCAGTCTCGTGGTCACAACACAGAAGAATGTTGGGCACTCCGCCACCTTATTCAAAATCTAATCGACAGTGGTGTCCTGCGCCTAGCGGACGACGATACTGTGGTACGTGCAAGTGAGAATGCAGGCCCTACTAAGTGGAAAAGTGTGGTAGCAGTCATATCCACTAAAAATGATGGGATTAATACATTACTCACAACGCCAACAATTCAACTCAAGGGAGGCAACAATCCTTTGAAAGTGGCCACTCCCGAGCCGATCAACTTGTCTTGCAGAGCACAATATCCTATTGTTAGCTTGTACAAAATTCTATTGAATTATGGAGAAGGTGAAGGATCCACCTCACATACAACTGCTATAGTGTCGAAGGAAAATCCATTGTATCTTCCCCACCGGGTGATGAAGCCCACCACCAAATCAAAAGGGAAAATACCCATGGAGAAGATTGAAAAATTCCTCCGCGCTGTGGGTCATAATGAAGCTACAGTGGTTTAAAGCTTGAAAGAATCTCCACAACAAATATCAATTTTGGACTTGGTCCTAACTTCCGAGAATCACCAGAAGGTCTTGTTAAAGGTTTTAGAAGAAGCCTATCTCCCGACATCAGTGGATACAGAAAAATTTCAACATCTGGTTGATCACATTTTTAAAAACAATGTGATATCCTTCACTGATGATGACATACCACCCGAAGGGACCGGTCATTGCAAGCCGTTGCACATTGCAGTCTTGTCTTCTGGATATATGGTAGCTGGAGTCTTAATAGATGGAGGTTCCTCTCTGAATATCTGCCCATACGCTACCTTGGTGAAGATGAATATCAATCTCAACCGAATTCGGAGTAGCCATACTATCATCAAAGCTTTTGATGGAGCCCGACGAAATTCGGTCGGAGTAATTGAGCTGCCAATCGAAATTGGTCCTCACACATTCTACGTACCTTTCCATGTGCTCAAGATAGATTCGGGATACAACCTGCTCTTGGGATGACCATGGATTCATATGGTTGGGGCAGTTCCCTCCACTCTTCACCAATAGTTGAAATACATTATCAACAATAGACCGGTCACAGTTGTTAATCGATTTCGCAATCAATGAATACGTGCAAGTATACACGGTCAACAACTAATAAAGTGATAAGAAAAGTATCGTTTCCACGAGAAATTATTTAATAAAAATTATCAAGTACTAACTCTTAACCGAATCAATTTTATTTAAACAACTGCAAATTGTGATTTTTCTAATTAAGAAAACTAAATTAACTAATTAAACTAAATTACTTTATAAATAAATTCAAATAAATAAAGGTTAAGACTGCAATATCCCCAATTATGAACTATAAACCAATTATCAAATTATCCCAATTATTATACCTACTGAATTGTTAACAGGAATTCTCAAATGCCAAAAGTCCTTTTTCAAGTGATCAATTGCCTTCTATTTATTCCATATAAATCTTGCTATATTCTTATGCAAAACAATTGAATTAAACTCCTTTTAATCCCAATTCCTCATGTGTTACATGCGATGAAGAGATATTTCCATTCAATTCACAAACCTAATTATTCACAGTGCAAAAAACTAAGTCACATGTTATCATGCCCAGTTCTAACCCTACAATTCCTCTTTCAATTCCTTCTAGAGTAACAAGGTAATTATTGATCAAATAATTAAGCAATAAACACAAGACAAGATAAATAATTCACTTAGACATAAAATAATTGAAATAAATTGAATTACTAATTTATAGACATAAAAGGTTCAATTGAAATCTTAATAAAAGAGTGGAACCGGTCAGTTTTCAGCGATTTTTTAAAGCTTATATACCCCACATATATTCCCCCAAACTTAGGTTCTTGTCTAACTTTAGTCATCACTACTTATTCTTGTCATTCTTTTATTCAAACTAGCATTATCCTTTAGAGTTCCATTATGTATTAATTTAAACTTAATCAATTAACAAGTTATTTTTACTATGTTATCATTATTATACTAGTTTCAAACAGAAAAAGATTCAACTCATAACAAGAAATCACATCAAATCTCTAATAGTCAGTATTATACTTGTCTACCCAATTTCAATTCATCATTGGCCAAAATAAACTTAACTATAACAAACCGCTGGACTTATGCAAATGAACATAGTAACTAACTATTATTTTTGAAATTTTTTTATAATAATGAACCTAAACTATATTAACAACATATGCAAAATAACATAACATAAACATGAAACTAAACAAGCAATAACGAACTAAACTAAAATCCCCCAAACTTAGAAATTACAATGTCCTTATTGTAAGAATATAGCGATAAGTATAAGAGAACTTCCCTGTAATCAGCTAAGCGTGAGGTGCTGGTGTCGATGGTAGCGACGCTCATTTTCCTATCCATTGAACCTCCAATACCTGCAATGAAGAGAGACAACATGTATTAGATTATAAGAGAACTTACTAAGCAAATTAATTCCTATCTACTAAATAAACTAGTAAAGCATATAAATATAAAAATTCCCGGGTTGCCTCCCAGTCAACGCTTGATTTATAGTCTTTCAGCCTGACTTTGTCTAATCAATGCTATCCAATTCCTCATCGAAAGTTGAGGAACCCTCCATCCATCAGAAATAATATAGCTTTTGGTAGGTTCCCATTTACGATAGCCATTGTATTAAAGTCACCTAGCATGCATTGTTTAGATAAGATCACATTAAAGAACGTCCAACATCTAGGTGTTTTTTCCATTGTGTTTGCGAATAGATTCTGGCATTGAGGCTTGTCAGACACAACAATCTTTTCTTCTATCTTCTCCATCTCATTGAACCATAGCTTCGAAGTTGTACTCGCTTTTACGTCTCAAGGAGTATTGCCGATGACATGACTACCTAGCGGACATGGTTTTGCAAATCTAACCGGATTCTTGAACTTTAACGGAGAAGGAACTTGGGGCACTAATAACATCAGCTCCTCCTCATTGGTAATCATAGTTAGTTCTTCACCGATCTTATTTTCATTATCCCTACTTGTCTCCTCTTTTTCAACATCTCGTGTCTCATCCAGTTGTAGATTTGGCTCGGGCACTTCATCAGTTTCATCATCCATGTCATAAAGCCAAGTATTTGGAGGAAGGTTGTTTATGACATTGGTCATTTGCTCTATCTGATCCGCAAGATTTAGAATTGACCTAATTTGATTAATCCCTCTCTCCTCGAACTTGGACCACAATTCCTCCAACCTTGAATTTTCTTCTTTTAATAGAGGTTGATATGAGAATTTCGGCTTGTATGTTGGATTTGGAGTAGAGTATTGGTCTTGATAGTTGTAGCTCCATGAAAAATCCGGGTAATACCCCCAAACTTGTTCATAATTATCATATACATACTGATTAAGGTAGTTACCACCATACTGTACTGGCCCAAGATTGATGGTGCATTGATTACTCGGGTGATTGACAGCACAATAGTCACACATTACTTCCATCATTCGATTCTGTTCGGATGCGATAACGTCCAACTTCCTCGAAAGTTCTTTAATTTATGCTGACATTGCGAAAAGTGTCGCAGGTCTGTCAATCTCCATCCCCCTTGGTTGAGTCACGTTCGTGTATGGCCATTGATACTCAAAGTCATCCATGGTACCTAAAATAAGAGAAATATAAGAAGAGAATTAAAAATAAAAATAAAAATGTTTAAATTAAGACTAATTTGATTGAAATTAATATTGGGAAAAAAATATTAAACTAATTCCCCGGCAACGGCGCCAAAAAATTGTTGATCGATTTCGCAATCAATGAATACGTGCAAGTATACACGGTTAACAAGTAATAAAGTGATAAGAAAAGTATCGTTCCCACGAGAAATTTTTTAATAAAAATTACCAAGTATTAACTCTTAACCGAATCAATTTTATTTAAACAACTGCAAATTGTGATTTTTCTAATTAAGAAAACTAAATTAACTAATTAAACTGAATTACTTTATAAATGAATTCAAATAAAATAAAGGTTAAGACTACAATATCCCCAACTATGAACTATAATCCAATTATCAAATTATCCCAATTATTATGCCTACTGAATTGTTAACAGCAATTCTCAAATGCCAAAAGTCCTTTTTCTAGTGATCTTCCTTCTATTTAATCCAGATTAATCTTGCTATATTTCTATGCAAAACAATTGAATTAAACTCCTTTCAATCCGAATTCCTTACGTGTTACATGCAGCGAAGAGATATTTCCATTCAATTCACAAACCTAATTATTCACAGTGCAAATAACTAAGTCACATGTTATCATGCCCAGTTCTAACCCTACAATTCCTCTTTCAATTTCTTCTAGAGTAACAAGGTAATTATTGATCAAATAATTAAGCAATAAGCACAAGACAAGATAAACAATTCACTTAGACATAAAATAATTGAAATAAATTGAATTACTAATTTATAGACATAAAAGGTTCAATTGAAATCTTAATAAAAGAGTTAGTTCATAATTAATGAATTAAAACCAAGAATCCACAATTGAATAGACATTAAAAGATAAAAGTATGATAAGAGAAGAGAATAGAATCTGTAGTCAGCAAATCTGATGCTCCCCACTTGTTTTTGTTCTTGTTCTTGATCTTCAGTTTTCTCCAAGTTGTTTCAATCTCCAAAGGCTAATTAAGAACTAGGGTTTATATTCTAATATAATGGAGTATTTTTATCTAAGCTAAGCTATGTAATCTTCCTTTATTTTATGCCTTACATCAAGTATTTATAGATTACAAGTCCAATTTTGAGCTTAGGAACAAATCCAATCCAATTTGGAGTCAAAAAGGTGTCAAAATTCGCCCAAAACACGTCCAAGTCGCAACCAGCCTCTTCCCCAGTGCCCCAGCGCTGGGCTTGATGCTCAGACACTGCTCCTCAGCGCCCCGATTCTGGGGATAGGCCTATTTTGGGCGCCCCGACGCTGGCCCCAAGTTCTGACATTTTCTACTCTGACGTCCTTTGGGAAAATGGCTATACTTTTTATCCGGGAGGAGTTATGGGGCCTGCCACCTATCAAATCGAAGATATCGACGAGATCTACAACTTTCGTGCTTTGAGTATTTAGAAATTCTGGGCGGATGAAGGCTGAAACTTAGCTGGAAGTAACTGCTATGTAAATGACCACCCAAAACCATGACGTTCGACGTCCGTTGGCACAATAATCATAACTCTTGCATCTGAACTCCGATTGGAATGATTCAAAATGTTCCGAAAAGCTAAGACGATGCCCTTCAATGTGAGCTAAGTTCCAAACCAAGAACATGAAGTAAACATGAAAGCCCAAATGATGTCCGGTTTGCTTTTCTTTGCTTTTCCTTACAAATAGTCGCTCACACCGCTCCCAAACGTATAACCTACAAAATGAACACAAAATACATGAAAAGTAACTAAGACACATAAATATAAGTAATTAATTCAAGTAAAAGATATCGGATAAGTATATATAAAATCCACTTATCAACAGTCAACGCTGAACTGGAGATTCCTCAGAACGGAGACATGTCATTCATCAATGCCAATGCAGATGTGGAACCGGTCAATTTTCATGCTTTGGAAATAAGAAATACCCAATACCATGCTATTGGAGCACCATTGCCCGAAACCAAGATTTCTGCCGAGGTAACGTCGGCTATTCAAGAAATGATGTCGTTGGGTCATAAGCCGGGACAAGGGTTGGGTAAAGATTGCCAGGGTATCAAGTACCCAATTCGCTTAACCAGGGAAACTGGAACAGCTGGGCTAGGCTATTCTGCCAGTTCTAGTCACAGGAATCCTCATAAACATCAGCATATTCCTTCAGCTTCAACCATGTGGCGTTTATCTTCGCCTTCAAACTCTGAGTTTGTAATAACCTGAATATTTTTTATATAAATAAATAAGAAATTTTGCATATTAAATTATTATTTTTTATTTTAAAGATGAGAATATGTGTCAAGTAATGTGTATATATATATGTGATAAATAAAATTATTTATTTCATGAATAATTTCAAACAATTTTATTTTAGAATTTTTATCATTATAAAGTATATTCCTATAGTAATTAATTTTTGTAAGCAGAAATGTTTTTATTAATTATTTTCCATGAAAACATGATTTTATATTATTTAAATAATATATGAAATGATTATTAGAATTATAATAATAAATATTTTATTATATGAATTTGTTCAGAATAATTAAGTTAATTATTTTAACTTAATTAAAGGTAAACCAAATATGGAATCCAAACCCTAAATTTGGGCATTGATCAATGGATGAGATTAATAATATAATATTAATTATATTTTAATTTTTCAGTGCTATAAATATGTAATGTAAATGTGGAGACTGATAATGGTTATTCAATTGTGGTAAATTAGGGCATGACCCTCATATCGTGTTATTAAACCCTAATTGTAAACTCGGTTATGAGTTCGAGACTGTTTAGTAATTGTGTTATATGAATTTTTCTGTGTATTATATAATTTCTGTAATTAGGAGAAACCCTAATTATTATTTGAAAACCCTAATTTGCTAAAATTAGAAACCCTAATTATTATTTTAGTAAATTATAATGATAATTAGGAAACCATAATTGTTAATTTAGTAACCCTAATGATAATTAAGTAACCCTAATTATTTAAACCCTAATTTTATTAAAAACCCTAATTTAATTAGTATGTTTTAATTTAAAATTTTATTACACTTTAATTTTAATCTTTCAAACCCTAGTAATTATTTGGGAAACTTTAAAATATAAAATCTAGTGATTAAACTGTAGATTCAAGCACCTTGGACAATAATACTCTTGAGATTAAAATAAAATTACAAAAATGCCCTTTTGTCCCATTAGTTGAATTATTGCTAGCCAAATCTTATCCAAGATCTGGCCAGCCACCCTAGACCTACCTATGATCTATAGTATTGCTAGCAATCTGATTTATTACACCAGCCATGTGCCTTGTACCATTATTTGTATAATTTAAGAAAAAGAGAAAACCCAGAAATGAAGAACAGACTTTGACACGAATTTGTGAGCCCCAACGCGCTTTCATTAATTATTGTTCGACTTTACCATGACTTGGAACATGTTCTATGATGGTTTGCCTAGATAGCCCGACGAGCAGAAAACTTGTAACATGAACAGATTGTCAGATTTAAGGCCACAAAGGGCGTTGACCGGCCATGACTATAATTTTCTGGGCAACCCAGAATATGATGAACACGCCTGAGAGCTAGTTCAAGGCTTAATATATTTTGATTGTGATGAAGTATGACCTGGATATTTGTTGTTCCATGTAGTGTTACATTAACACTACAAGATCTGACAATTAGGTAGCCCAGAAACATTTCGAGATAAGAATTAGACTCAATCAAACAGGGCACCTCGACCACTGACATGTCAGTGTTCTTGAGGCCAAGAACACCTAACATGACAGATAAGTGTCGCTATAGCATATAGCGACGGTTATAATTATTTTTGTTTTATAAATTTTGAAAAATACATTAAAAATAGAAATAAATTCTTAGAAATTAAAAAATCAGTTTTAAAAATTATTTTAAGTTATAAAAATTAACTTTTAATAATTTGACATATTTTTCATAAATATTAATATTTATTTTGATATTATTGGTATTTAAATTATTTAATAAATGCATTAAGTAAATTAATTAAAAATGATTTTATGGCATTAAAAATAATTTTAAATAATAATAAAGTATTTAATAATATTTTAAGTTATAAAACATAACTTTAAATATTTTAAGATAAGTTTCATTAATTATTAAATATTAATGATATTAGATTTATTTAGTAATTATATGAAATAAATTAATTAAAATTTATTTTTAATATTATAAAAATCATTTTAAATAAAAATAAATAGTTTAAAAATATTTGAAGTTATAAAATATAACTTTTGATATTTAAAGGTGAATTTTATCAATAGTTTAATATTAATGATATTAAGTTTATTTAATAATTATATTAAATAAATAGTTTAAAAATAGTTTTATTGATTTAAAAAGGAAATAAATGAATTAAAGATATTTTAAGTTATAATTAATGACTTTTAATATTTTGATAAATAATAAATTAATATTCTAATATTAATGGTAATTGTTTAAAAATAATTTTTGATGTTTTAAAAATTATTTAAGGGTAATATTAATACTTTAAAAATATTTTGAGTTATTATAAATAACTTCAATATTTTGGCAATAGCTTCATTAATAGTTTAATATTAAATAAATATTAATGATAATAGAATTAGTTAATATTTAAATCATTTAATAATGATTTCAGAGTTTGAAAATGCATGATAAAGTATAATAATTATTTAAAAATTATTATAAGGCTATGAAAAATAATATGACTGATATTTAAAATATCTAACCGAATATTGAACTACATAATAGAGTCTTAGACTCGATATTAACCCGATAAAACCGTCGGTACACCGAAATATTTCAGAAATTGATCTTGACTTAGATAAATTGACTAGATATGTGTTTGTTAGTGAATCAATAATTGTTAGATATATGTGACGAAGTGATTAGGTTATGTGCTGACTGTAATTAGCAGTACTATGTGTTACGATATATTGTTCTAATTGAACGAATGATCTTATTAATGATGGGTCGTTATATAAAAGAATAATCTAAGTTGCGTTATTGTAAGCAGCAACTCAAGCAAATATCTAAACCTTATGCACTACTTTTATTTTGTGCAAACAGGTATATCATGTTATGTAAGTTTCCTAAACTTATTCCAATTATTATTCAGCAAGTATCTGATCTATTATTCACATTGTGCAAGTATCCTACTTTTGCATTTACTTTATGCAATGGACATGAGTAAGAAAGTTTCAGAATTATATTATTATTGTGCCAGATTATTAACTCTATTATTATTAATTATGTATCCAATCTTTGTATTCATACAAGTTCTTTCATTATCAGATCATTATATTATTGTATAATTCAGATATTAATTCTGTTCGTTAATTCGTATATAGAGTTAGACAAGTGTCCCCACTTGGATAACCATTGTATTTAATCATATGTTGATACATACTTATTAATTTCAAGTATGTATACGTTGACTTAAAAGCCGTCTAAGCTATTTGATTAAGGTAGACATAAAAATATTGTTGAACAAAATAGAACGTTATTGTATCCAACCAGATTGTTTTGGTTCAGATTCTCGACTAAGTATGTACATCCCGAATATGAGAAAACTTTTGTACACCTAAGGTGGATAGAGTGAACAATAATATCGTTCTTGCATGTAGTATTGATCAATACAGGGCACATTGGGCAGATCACCCTCGTGTCCGTAAGTTATGACCGTTTGCGGATGAAGTTTTGCTAAACCCTAACGAAAATAAAAAATAATGTCCATAGTCTGTCGACTGATCTCCAGTTATAGTCTATACGTAGTTTCAAAGATTACATATGGAAGTGATATGTTGTTATTATTGGTTCAGCTTACTTCACAACTGTTGATTCGTTGTAGAAGTGTCTTTCAAAGAAAACATTTAATTCTTTCAGCTAATATATATTGTTGTTATTACTTGCTGGGCAATTAAATGCTCATTCTTGCTTTAAATTTAAATGCTTTCAGTTAAGTATGATTAACCAGAAGGTTCAGGCAAGAACAAGGGGAAATGAAAGCTGTTCGAATGAGATTTATATTATGTTGTGTAATAGTTATAGTTTATTAAGACAATGATATTTATTATCTATCATATAATGTATTGTTGTAAGGGTTACGTACTTGGGATTAGACTTTGATATATGTAAATTAAATTTGAATTCTATATTATTGTTATTATTATTAGTATTATTCAGCTTATAGAAATGGTATCGTGAAGCACCGAGTTCGGGTTTCAAGTACCCCGATTCAGGGGCATCACAGAGTCCGAACAACATCCCGTAAAGGTGTCAGCCAATGTAATGGCTATGTTATGTCCCAAGCCGGTACCAGTGAAAGGAAAAAAATCTTTGTTCCAAATCTCGCAGTGGAAGAAGAGGAACGAAGAATCAAGCAAGACGTCATACGGATGATGTCCTGTATACGCATAATCGTTCACGATGAACATACCAATAAATACACCCCAGACGATGATTGCCCAGACGTAATGGCCATCATTCAGGACATGGAGGATGATGACAATCCCTCCATCACTAAGGTCCACCCGGACTTTGCCCTTGCCAATTGGAACAACATTCCTTGCATTGGTCGTCAAGGGTAAAGAAGACAGAAACTCTTTCTTCCCTGTAGATATAATAACTACTTACTTTTCTGTACAGTATTAGCAGTTTATTTTGCCAGTATATGCTAACTATGTGTATGATCAACACATTTCATATATACTAAGTGAAAACATATTTATATTCAGGACTCTGAATTTAGATGTACATGTACTTGCTGATACGGTGCCTCTTCTCCACAAGGATTGTACCTTTGATGTAGAGATGAATTCAGCCTTAATGGATATACATGATGACATAGAGGTGCCTCTAAAAATTCAAGAATAGGTCAAAGACAAACCCAAACCCAACCTTGATCAAACCACTTCTTTCAATCTCGGAACCTTAGAAAGCCCTAAGTTAATCCATATTTGTTCAGACCTTACCCCAAACCAAGGGAATGACATGGTTACGCTATTAACCCAATTCTAGGATGTGTTTGCATGGTCTCATAAAGACATGGTGGGTTTATCCACTGACATTGTCCTTCATCACCTTCCCATTAAAGAGAGATTTAAGTCAGTCAAGCAAAAGCTCAGGCGATTGAAACCTAAATGGAGTTTAAAGGTGAAAGAAGAAATTGTGAAACAATTTCAAGCTGGCATCATAATGGTGTCTACATATCCTGAGTGGATATCCAACACTGTGCACGTGCCTAAACCTGGAGGGAAGGTACGAGTTTGCGTGGGTTACCGGGACTTGAACAAAGTTTGCTTAAAAGATAGCTTTCCCATACCATTTATCCATATTCTCATTGACAATACTGTACAATACGACATGTACTCCTTTGCTGATTGCTTTGCGGGGTATCATCAGATTATGCTTGCTAAGGAACATCATGAGAAGACCGCTTTCATCACTCCTTGGGGAACTTTTTGTTATAGGCAAGTGTCATTCGGTCTCATCAATGCCGGAGCCACCTATCAATGAGCTAAGATGGCTCTTTTCCATGACTTAATGCATAAAGAGATTGAGATCTACGTGGATGACATCATTGTCAAGTCCCGAAAGGAGGATGACCATATAGACCATCTCAAAAAGTTGTTCAACAGGTTGCGTAAGTACAACTTGAACTTAAATCCAGCTAAATACGCCTTTGGCGTTAAATCAGGAAAGTTGTTAGGATTTCTAGTAAGCCACAAAGGGATTGAGCTGGATCCTGCCAAAATCCAGGCCATCATAAAAATGCCCATTCCTCAGACAGAAAAGGAAATACGAGAATTTTTGGGAAGAATCAACTTCATTAGCAGGTTTATCTCTCAACTTACAGCAACCTGTGAGTGAATCTTCAAGCTATTAAGGAAGAACTCCTCCATGAAATGGAATGATGAGTGCCAAAAGGCCTTCCTTACAATTAAAGAACAGCGAGTCAAAGCTCCCATTTTGGTACCACCCAGGGATGATGTTCCCATGTTCATGTACCTGTCCATAAGTGACAATTCCATGGGCTGCATGCTGGGACAGAAAGACGATAGAGGCCAAGAACGAGCTATCTATTATCTTAGCAAAAGACTCAGTAGTAGTGAACATAAGTACACTCTAATCGAAAAGACGTGTTGTGCTTTAGCATGGACTTCCATGAGATTAGAGCATTACCTCCATGGTTACACAACCCATCTCATATTTGACGTGGATCCTCTCAAGTACGTGTTCAACAAACCTATGTTAAATTGTCGACTGTCCAGATGGCAATTGATCCTACAACAATTTGACATCGTATATGTGACTCAAAAGTCCATCAAATGTCAAGGAATTGCGGATCAACTAGCTGCCGCACCTTCAGGGGATTTCAAACCCTTGGAAACATATTTCCCTGATGAAGGAGTAATTAAAGTACAGCAACGCCATCAGAACGATATGCGCCAATTATGGAAAATGTATTTTAATGGAACTGTTAATATGGAAGGTTCAGGAGCTGGAGCAGTTCTAGTATCTGGTACGGGGGAGCAGTATCCCATTGCCGTCAAATTATAGTTTGTCAGAACCAATAATCCGGATGAGTATGAAGGCTGTCTCATGGAGCTAAAACTTGCCCGTTCAATGGGTATCAGGCGGTTAACTGTCTTTGGAGATTCGGAGTTGGTAATCAAACAATCCACCGGAATCTATCAAACCAAGGAACTACATTTGCTGCCTTACCATCGGTAGGTTTTGAAGATGGATTTGGAGTTCGAAGAAATCTCCTTTCTACACATTCCTCGTAATAGGAATGACTTTGCGGACCCATTAGCAACTTTGGCCTCTTTGATTCAGACAAGGAACACTTGTCGAGCGTCGCAATTTCCCTGCACAAGGCCCCAACCTATGGGAATTACGTTGGAGAAGTATCGGATGAACTTCCTCCCATCCAACATCCTTGGTATCAGCATGTCAAGGAATATCTGCGAAATGGATCTACACCCGTTGAGGCGAGCCTGACTAAGAAAAGGCAGATCCATCGACTTGCTATGAAATTCTACCTGAGTGGAGATGCGCTCTACAAAAGAGATGCAGGACTAGGTCTCCTCAGATGTTTAGACAAAGATCAAGCCCAAAGGCTTATGGATGAAATCCATGGTGGAGTATGTGGCCCCCACATGAGTGGCTCGCTCCTTGTCAAAAAATCCTCAGGACGGGACATTATTGGCTATCTCTCAAAGCTGATTATAATGACCACGTCAGGAGATGTTATCAGTGCCAGATTAATGGGAATGCTATACACGCCCCTCCACGGGAACTCCATAATATGAGTTCACCTTGGCACTTTTCAATGTGGGGAATGGACGTTATCAGGCCCATCGAGCCTAAAGCTAGTAATGGTCACCGATTTATCTTCACCATGATCGACTACTTCACCAAGTGGGTAGAAGCTGCCTCCTTCCCCAAGATTACTAAAGAAGTCATCATTGCTATCATCAGAAACAATGTCGTTTGTCGATACGGACAACCAGAGGAGATTATGTCAGACAATGCCAAGAAACTCAACAGCAGAATGATGGAGGAATTATGCAGTAAATTCCACATCAAACATCTCAACTCTGTCATCTATCGTTCGAAGATTAACGGTGCTGTTGAAGCGGCTAACAAAAACATCAAGAAGATTATGCAAAAAATATCCGCCAACCACAAAGATTGGCCTGACCTATTGCCTCTGACTCTGTTAGTCTACAGAACCTCAATGCGCACTTCCACTGGGGCAACCCCCTACGCTTTAACTTATGGGATGGAAGTAGTACTCCCCATAGAAGTAAAAATAGAATCCCTCAGAGTGTTGATAGACGCTCAGCTGGATGAAGACCAATGGGTACAAGACAAGTATCATCAATTGTCTCTAATAGACGAAAGGCGAACAGCGGCTATCTTCCATGGTCAGTTATATCAGTAAAGGATCGCCAGATCCTATAACAAAAAATTCCGGCTACGGGAGTTTAAACAACATAACTTGGTTTTGAAGAAGATTCTTGATAATCAAGATCAAGCTAAAGGAAAATTCGATCCTAACTGGGAAGGCCCGTTTATTGTCAAGGAAGTATTAACAGGAGGCGCTCTCAGATTGCAAGAAATGGACGGCGATGAATTTCCACAACTCATCAACTCAGACGCCGTGAAACGGTATTATGTCTGAAGTAATTTGCAAACACCCTGGTGTCGGACCATCAGATCACCAGTCATTTCAGTTCTTTAACCCTTTACCACATACAACTTTTCCACACTTTGCCCCTCAGGGAAACATACTTTTTCAAGCCAGCAGCCTGGCTCTCCCTTGCGTTCCTATGACTTAGGTCATCCCACCACGGATTCAACCTCTCACACTTGTCATTTGGCTACCCATACATGGGATCAAACTTCTCATACCTGCAGTTTATCCTCAACCTAGGATTAAACTTTCTCCTCCACGCACTCTGACCTGCGCATGGGATTACGCTTTTCTTCAAGCCTGAGGGGCAAACTACGTTGACATGTTCTCCTCTTCAATAGGAGTACGCAGGCAACCATTACATATGGCTCGGTCGCAATAAAACAAAAAAAACAAAAACATTTCTACCCTCTTCTCCCCAATAAAACAAAAACAACAAAAACATTTCTACCCTTACAAAAACAAAAACAACCAAAAACATTCCTACACCATGTATGCCATATACAGTGTTGAACCTCTTACACCAGGTTCGAACTACGCAGACCTGATCTCCTCTTCAATAGGAGCACGTAGGCAGCCATTCAAGGTGCGATCTCACCCCCTACCGAAACACAAACCCTTGTCAGTTGGTACTGGGATCATCCTTCAATACAACATTTCATTTTGCTTCAGACCAAAGGGATGGAATTACCTGAACTCCTCCCAAATAGGAGATTCGCCGACCATCTAAGCTCCGGTCATACCTTGAAGAGCAACACTAATCCATAAGAGGTGGAATTAACTAGGCTTCTCCTAAATAGAAGTACTGGCGACCATCTATGGGGCGGTCAATCTCAAAGAGGAAAGCCATACTCCTCTCCACATTTTCATCCAGAAACCAGTCCCAAGACACCAAAGATGGTAGGGATACACAGAGATAGATGATCCATTCTGAACTATCTAGAGACAACTCAATGTCCATCCACCCAGGAGGAATTCAGAATGCATCAAGACCACAAGCCCTGAAGTAGCAGGAAAAATATCAAGCAAATAGCAAGGCATATCTAAAAGGGAAGTGATCCAAAAATATATTTCCCTGTCATATATAATGTTGTTTCATATATATACAATGTAAACTGTACATGACATAATGGCTAAGCTAGTCTGTGCAGGAAAATAAAAGCTCATCTACAAGTCAGGGTATATGCGAGCTAACAAGCCCAACATGGCGTCCCTCTCAGAAGAAGGAGGTGAAGCTATGGTCTCCTATACGAGAATATCCACACGACCCAACAGATCTGTAGCCATCTGTATGGTGACCATATGATCATCCATATATGCGCTCATCTTTGTGATTATGCCAGTGGTAAAGGACCTCACTGCAGTACTATTTGTGACAGCAAAATCCCAGGCAGATATAGCACTATCCCGCTCAACTATCACTGCATCTCTGGCTGATATTGCCTCATCCCGTTCAACAACAGCGACATCTCTGCGATCTAATGCCTCGTCTCTCTCTAATAGATCTGCGTCCCTCCCATCAAGGGCAGTCAACAACATAGATCGAGCATGATCTCTCTCAAAGGTCATCAGATGAAGACTCTGTTATAAGTACTGTGCCGAGTGCTGAATCACAACAGTACTGGTACTAGGAGAATCCGAAAGAAAGGCTTGCAACCCAGCAGCGGGCTCCTCCTTGATATAGGTATCGATATCCTCCATGGGCTCTACATCGTCTGACTTGCTATTCGGTACTGCAGATACTGCTGCAGCCGACAAAATCTATGTCTCCATCCATGCGGAATACTCTGCAGAACGACCTGGATGACTGATAGAAAAAGAAGCTATCTCACGCTAATCCAAACAAGCATACACACAGGATCGGTCCTCTGCTGAGAGATATTGAGAAGCTGAACGTTGACCTATCGCCCCCTCAAAAGGATGGAAATCCTGGAACTGGTCGAACTACGACATCACGGCCAGTGGGTGATAAGTAGTCACGCCCCTCAAGCCAGCCAGAGGGAGGAAGTCCATGCCCGGAGCGTAAGTAATGAAAGCTGTATGGTGAGGAAATCCCCGAGCACGGCAATATGCTGAATATATCTCTGATATCTGCCAAAAATACGGACCAAGACAGAGCATCTATACACTTCGACGGCTGAAAGGAGTATGACATGGCTACATCATGGGTGAACCAATACCCATGCCGTCTAAGAGTACCAACCGGTCTCAAGTGTGACATAAACAGCACGTACAACATGACCGAACTCCCAGTGAACACTCCTGTAGGATATGTGCAACAATAGGATGCCGACCGCTGGGTCTCTGCTACAATCATAGGTACAATGGTACGACCGTCTCTAAGAGCTCTCACAACCATAATGACACCAATATCTATCTCGTCCATATATTGTGGCATATAGACATATGACAATACGCACAACAATAGTACATCAACTCTGGCCAAACGCCAGTGATCCTCTAGTGCGGTGAAATCCCCGGAATGTCGTGAATAGCTATCCTCTGAGCCAAATCTGTCGTACAAAAAACACTGGGATATCACATGGCTAGATGTCAGCTCGTCCTGCACTACTCTGCGCCGCAATCTTGTGAGAGTCATGAATCGTCTACTCATGTCTCCCAAAGCCAGATGCACGCAAGGTCCGTCTAAAGGAAGCATCGTCAAACGTGCATACTCCACCAGAGTAGGAGTCAACTCATGGGTACCAAATCGGAATACATGCCTATCCGGTACCCAATGTTCTATCATCCCGTCTACAAACCCTGCGGGAACATGAAACATCAATAAAGTCATGGTATCCTGCAGCAACTTATCTACAGTCACCCTGTCTGGTGGTGACATGCTATTATACCACGATCGCATACCCAATACCACCACTGACGGTGGGGTATGATCTATACGGATAACTGTCGAAGAAGACATCCGTGTGGGCCGTGTAATAAGACCATCCAGGGGTCAATGCTGAATATCTCTGGACATACATACACATGCATAACAGATAATGGATAGAAATATGATATAGGGAATGAAATAAACGGTGCATACATTCTTAAGTATATCATCATCTTATACATCAGCTCTGTACAACTACGAATACAGGGAAATGGGGCACAGCCGCCCTACTACTAATAGTGGTCTATCAAAAGATATAGCGAGAATGGGGAACAACCACCCAATATCTAACAGAGGTCTATCAAAAGATATAACAAGAATACACGTCAGAAGAAGACCAAGGTCTCGATGTCCACATCATCTATAATGTCCACCTGATGTAACTCCTCATGAGTCACTGGATCCCTATCAATAAGGATGTCAGGCCTATAAAGAGGAGGATCTGGGCTGGCAAAACCGAATGGGTCGTCTGAGGGGCCAGCGCCTGAGCTAGAAGGAACAAATGACTCCGCCTCAGCTGGATCTCTGCCCAAATGCCGGAAAAATATATGTGCTTGGTCCAACTGCCGGGTCAAACTATCAATTTGGGTCACATGAGTCTGAGTACGGACACAAGCTACCCAATTTGTCATCATCAAGAATCCTGGAACCATATCCCCCATAAACTATGTGGCGCGGGACTGGGCTCCAATAGTGCGAGGGGACCACCACAACTGGAATGTCTCCTAAGTATATGGACACTCTGATAATGCAAAACTGCCAACCCCCAACAATGGGATATCAGTGACTGGTGACTGTTATACAGGCCAATGACGCCTAGCAGGAGGCAAGATCGGTATACGGATCTCCTCTGTGGTGCTCCTAATAGCACGCTCTCCTAAATAGAGCTCCCAACCTCCATCTGTGAAGAGAGGAACTCTCCTAGTGGAAATCAAATACTCGACTCTAGTCGGGTGTCCATCCTCAAAGCCGATGGTAAAATGTTCCCCTGAATAGGGAATCCATGTATTGGTACTAGCTGTCAGCAACTCCTGCTGCATACAGCAGTGAGTGAAGCCCTCAGCTACAGGGACCTCCTGTAAAATAGAAGGGTGCCATCGTCGTCCTCGTGGAGAGGTATCTAAACCTAACACACTCACGGGACGTAAGCATGTGAACCTCTCATAGGCCCAAAACTGCCAACACAATGGCAAAACATCTGCTATCAGTAAACACTCTTAACCTATGAATGGGAAAAGATAAAAGAAATACTCACCAGCAGAAAAGGGTAAAATCCTAGCCAAGCCTCGGTCAAACCCTGTGAGCGCATGCGCATGTCCCGAAGGAAATAGGCAAAGGTGTAAGAGCCCCAATCATACTCTCATATACGGTCCACATCACGTGTGGCGCTGATCAAAGTAAAGGATACCGTATAAGAGTTATCTGCTATGAAGCAGCCACGAATGATCATCAGGAACAATCGTCATAGAATGTGATCCATGATCTTGATATCATCAGGCATGGGCTCACTCAAAAGCCCACTCATAGCATCTATGCTCAAAGGACCTGAACGAAAAGTTCTGCCTTTGAGCTCCTCCGCCGGAACTCCTAATAAGGATCTGACGGCAGTAGGGGTAATATTCGCCATGCAAGGCACTAGCTCCTCTCCAAACTCCATACCTGTGATAAATCGCCAATCCATTAGGCGTCATCATCACCTCACATTCAAATAAATAGAGTGACTCAGTCTGATGAAACCATAGCTCAGACAATGCCCTGAGGTAACCCCAGGGACAACGATGGGGAAGGATGGAGAAGAATGCCTCAAATCCCCACTCATGCACTACCGCTCTATAGTCAGGATGAAGCGCCTGGTACAATTGAGTGAATGTTGAACTAGTTTACTTGAGGCTGTATAAAACCAGGAACCTGCATGAAATGCAGATCAACATCAAAACCCTTTAATCTTCATCAATAGGAAAGAAGGAAGATCAAAGTCTAACGCCATACCTCGTTAGCGTGCAAGTACATCGATGGATGTCTGCTCAAATCACCCAGCAACTCTGGGTTTGCCACCTGAATACTTGGGAGCTCCCTACGAGGGACATGTGCAGCAGGAGCGGGATACTCAATCGGATTATCTGCCTCCTCGTCCTCAACGTCTGGCATATCTACCTGGACAGGATGAATCACGGTCTCAACCAACCGACGAGGCTATCTGACAGAACGGGGACGAGGCACTTCGGAACCCCTCCGCCGTATGCCAAAAGGGGTCCTATAGGAACTGCTCGGCTGATCTGGATCTATAATATCTGGACTATAAGTCTCCAAATCACCTCAGAAAGGGTGTGGTATTTCCTTACCTGGAGCTTTCCAAAATGCAATTATGACTGTATGCATGCATTTACTTTAACATATAATAGAGCTAAAATGCATGACTACCCAATGCCTACATTTTAAATTTTTTTGCCATAGTCCCCTTTGAAAATAGGACTATCCACATGCACATAGGCATGTCTAGGTGGTCATTCAGTAGCACACCTGCCCCAAAGTCATATACATAATATATGCATTAAAAATCAAAATCGTCATGCATAAGACCAACCACAATACTAGGAGTACTTTGCCTTGCTACCTTGTGCTCATTGGACCTCAAACAGGACCAAAAAAATAGCAGAAAAATGTGCCAATTTGACTGTCTCAAAAGTCATATTTTTTTACATCATTATGTTCAACATGGTTTAATACTAACATTTACTACGTTGAATATTTTTTTCAATTCATTTGTGCATACATAATCACTACTATGTGTTTAGATGCATTTGATACGATAACTTACAATCCAACGGATAAAAAATGGAAAAAATACATGCATATGTTACCAGGATAGTGTAGAACACTTGTACGGTGACAAAATTTGCAGAAAGTAGCCCGAACTCAGCAGATCTGAAAGAGGCTCACGGATTTTCCTTCGCGCGACAAGTTGAAAGTGACTTGTGAGACCAATCTGCTGGAATTTATCATCCATGATTGGCTGCAGGCCCACCTGCGGCGGCAACAGGTGCACCTGCGGAACCTCTATGTGGGTCCCACCCCTTCAGCTCAGTTCAGTTTGAGTTGCAAAGGAGTTCTTACGGACTAGAAAGGTCAAATAGAAAATAAAAATGCCACGTGATTGAGAAACACAACATACAATCCTAGTCTTCTTAGATGAGACTTCGAATCTGTACATCACTCATTGGTAGTCACCTGAACACAAGGTATACCCTGTCGATGATCTCAGTTGTCAAAAATCACATACGATAACACCATATACAGGTCCGATGTCGCCAACTCCAGGTCGTTACCCTACGTGAGTCCCCGACGGGGGTTACAACGTGAATCCCCGATGGGGGTTACAACGTGAGTGCCCGACGTGGGTTACAACGTGAAACCCCGACGGGGGTTACAACGCGAGTCCCCAACGGGGGTTACAATGTGAGTCCTCGAAAGGGGTTACAACTTGAGTCCCCGACGGGGGTTACAACTTGAAGGCCCGACAGGGGTTACAACGTGAGTCCCCAACGGGGGTTACAACGTATATCTTCGACGGGAGTAACAACGCATGCTCATCCGTTGACACACAAATCAGTGAAGGTCAAACAGCCTTGACATTATTTCAGCCGATAACGATTAAACCTATCAGAGCTCTAGAGCTATTCGAGGTTTTCACACCCGACTACTCGTATTCCCCAGCATATCCCCGGCGGGGGTCACAAAGTAATGTTCCGGTGATCTACACGATAGCGGATGTCAAGCAACCTTGACAATCTACCCACAGAGTTTCAGCCGTTGATTCACATGTCGATGAAGGTCAGGCATCCCTGACAACATTTGTTGTTGGCAGTAAATCCAACAGGATCATGACATACTCTGGCGATACTAACCAGAAAAAGTCAATATTATCAAAGAGTATAGATGATGGAATATGTTATACACATCCTCAAATAGATCAAGCTTTATCCCCACAGATCTTTTACGCATAAGAGGTACATCTTCAGGATCAAGTCATAATCAAGGACACGGGAATTTGGTGATAACTCCAACATCAACATCCTAACAGATTCGGATCACACATCAAATTTGGTCATCATTGCATATCCCCAGTTGAAGCAACAGGGAGCCAGCAATCATCTCAAGCGTGTTGGGCTACAACCCCGCACACACGCCTCATACATTAGCATCATATTGCTATCCATATTACCATGTTCATCTTTTTGTGTTTAAAGTTTCTAGGATTCTTTATCCTACCCATGCATCGCCATGCATGAGTATGATAAAGAGGGGCATCTGTAGACACTCAAAATTTTCTGTACTACTGTCACTAACATTGCAGAAGGACAGATTCGTCTTTTAAGAGGGAACCATGAAAGACAATCCAAATCCATACCGGATACTACCAGAAGTTTAACATCAACCCCGGATTGTAATCTGGGAGTAACAATTCCAACCTCATATGTAACCCCGAGGCCTGTAGATACAATAGCAGAACACACCCCAGAGAAGACCGATTAATCTCGGAGATAACCCCGAGGTATCCAGTCTCAGTCCCAACCATGGGAATAGCCACCAACCTTGGTGATAGTCCCAAGGAATGCAGTTTCGGCGATAACCCCAGAAATGCTTGTTTCAAATGCGACAAGCTTCAATCTCGGCGCTCACAACGAGATACACTGTACCAACCCGGAAATAAACATCGGGAAGACACGCACACCTCAAAGGTGACAATGAGGACCTTCAACAATTGTAGCAGTCCAATCTCTGCGAAGTCTGAGCAACGTCTGCTTCATCAGCCCAATCCGGCGATAACACCGGTGAGGGGCAACATCATCATCTCGTCAACACGATGCCACGTCACGTCATCTTAACATCTCTACGCAATGATGTCCCATAAGACTAACCAATCCTTAGTGACTATTGTACGGGGTAACGGATGAAAGTTGAATCTTGAAGACCGGAGGGCATCGTCCCATCTTCAATAACTTCGTACAAACTATAATCCCATGCCATCGTACAACTCTCGACAACGGTGGTCCGAAATTGGTCCTGTATACCTCAAACGGATGCCCGGATTGCACTTTTGAAAGTTAGAGTGGACATTACAGTGCCCGAGTGCACGTACATTGAGACAACCCAACACGAAAAACCCAGTCTCACCCGGGTTGCCTCTGGTACACCTGCGGCTCAGCTGCAGGTACACCTGCAGCTAAAATGCCTATAAATAAAGGGCTTGGGCTACCCATTTTGCAAGAGAAAAAGGCGAGGAATCCTTGCCCAATTTTCTCTACACTCACCCCATGCAGTGTACTTTCCCCTTTTAAACACCTGTGAGCTCATATATAGCCCTTTTGTACCTACAAAAGTCATTGTTTACCCACTCTAAAGATATAGAATTCTTCTTTGGCAGTTAACTGTAAACCTTCTCACACACTTTAGAGTCTTTCTCTTCATCTCTGCACACAACCTTCTACACGTTGAGAGTCGTGTTGCTTGCTTTTGCCCGGACATCGGTCCGTGGTTTCATTTTAGTCTGTATATATACATATATATTATATATATATATTTACATATATATTGACTAACATCATCGAGTTATGCCTCGATTGAGCCTAGACTTCGGTCTGGAGCGTTTATTTGTTTTAATATATATATATATATATAGGGGAAAATGGCTATACACAGCCGTGTATTTTTTTTTTTACACAGTCTCCCTAAACGACGTCGTTTTAGGAGTTTTGTTTTTTAAAAAAACACGCATCACGCTATCTCCTCCCAAATAGCAAAGAGGAACAAAATCAGAAATCGCGATTAAGGGTTTCTCTCCTTCCCATCCATGAGCTCCAAGCACCACGTTCACCTCCTTCATTCTCTCCGATTCTCTACTCCAACGTCGACCACCTACTTTATTCTCTCCGATTCTCTCTCTCCTAGGGTTTATGCGAGATTGCTTCAAATTATCATACATGGGTATCTCCCATTCTGCACAAAACAAATCCATTTCTCTGTTAAGTCTCATTTGGTTCGGCTGAAGGGACTTCAAGTGATTAATATTGTAACTAAATTGAAAGACATTCTTGATATCAAGGATAGATTCAAGTGATATTATGCACACACAAAAACCGCAACAAACATAAGGTAAGTATTGGTTTTTATAAAAATTAATAACTGTTAGTTAGTCCATTCGCAATGTGATATAAAATTTTGACTGTGATGTCTATGTTTAGCAAAAGGAGACTAGTTGTTGTTGTGTGGAGGAATAAGGGAGGAAATTTATGTCTATAATAATCCCTTGAAACCTATGAACCCTGCTCTTATAATCTAATGCACACATGATGTTTGTTAAAAGTCCTCTAAGGACTGTTTTTGTTAAAAACAAAGAATTAAAGGCTATATCAATTTGATTTCTGATTTAAACTGAAACTTAACATGTAAAATGAACCTCAACATGTGAAAAGAGCTCTAGGTTCTGCACTTCTACTTCTATAATACTTAACTTTACATTGAACAATTGGGTTTCCCTTTAATTGCTGCTAATGTGTGATTGTAGTTGTTTTTACAATTTGAGTGATTACATTTGGGAATTGAAAAATAAAAAATCCTCTTTATGCCTGTGTTTGACGAAACGGATTTAACAATACAGAATAGTAAGGGCTTTGCATAAATTTGAAGAACTCTTTGTAATATTACATGAGTGATTAGCAATATCACAGCAAGATCATTCTGAATTTCTTTAGTGTGTTTTCCCATTTTCCTTTTTGTGAAAATATAAATTCCTTGTTTCTTATAAAGATTGAACCAAGTGCTTATCTAATCTTTGTATACCAAACTTGATTGAAGACTTTTGACGCTATCATTGGAGATGTAACTATACTAGCCAATAGTTCAAAATATGTGGAATTCACACAACCATTCGCAGAGTCAGCCATATTTTTCATTTTATATTTCTGTGGTTTAGGTTATGTAGTTCTCCCTTTAACAAGAGGAAAACTCTCATAAGTTTGTTATTCATATAGGGGAACAAATTCACAACAATTATGTTCGTGTAGCGGTGTCAGTGTGGCTTTTTGTCGTGTTGGCATTATCCTCGAGCTACACCGCAAGTTTATCATCAATGCTCACAGCCCCAAGGCTTGAGCCAAATGTGACAGACATAGGCTGGCTGAAGAAGAACAATGCTACAGTTGGCTGTGATGGCTCTTCTTTTGTAAGAAAATACTTGGAGAATGTGCTTGGATTCGCGTGTGTAAATATCAAGAACATTTCTAGTGAAAGCAATTACCATGGGGAATTTGAGAACGGCAGTATCACTGCAGCTTTTCTTGAAGTCCCTTATGAAAAAGCTTTCCTCAACCACCATTGCAAGGGATACATTGTTACTGGACCCTCTGACAGATATGAAGGGGACATGTTTGGAAGATTGGGCTTTATGAGTAATCATTACAACTTTTTACACAAATATGTTATAGTTTACATAATAGTATGTTTAATTTGGAATGTCTCTATTTGGGAATGAAGAAATGTCACTACTTTCGAACTGAAGTGTTAGTACAACCACCACCAATTATGTTAATTGTGTATCAAGAATTGCCCAACACTTTATTTACTCATTAAAAACCTAATTAAGTTCTATGCACATCTACAATTGTCTATTCCTGGACATTTTTCCTTGGACTAAAAGATTCTTCATGCTCTGAACTGCAGGTATTTCAGAAGGGCTCTCCAATTGCAACTGATGCCTCCCAAGCCATCCTTACCTTATTGGAAAACGGCAGGCTAAAACAATTGGAAATCGCGTGGTTTGCTCCCTCCTCTGAGTGTCTAACCTCCTAAACTCTTGAGAATACTGACAGCTTGACTTGGCACAGTTTCTGGGGTCTCTATCTCTTGTCAGCCAGCACCTCGAGCCTTTGTTATCTGGTATTTGTTTCTCGTCAGTTATATGAACGCTACCATGAAGCATATAACAACTTACACTCCAACTTTGTTAATATTAGCATGCGTCTATATGCAACTGCTCTGGAGACTCTAATGCAACTTGCAGGGCTCACCTGATTGAAAATGTACACCCTGTGAATAAATGAAAACTAAATATATTACTAGTGTATTCTAGAAAAGAAGTTCAAATCACACTTGTAACGGTGTGCAAGGCGTAAGCTCCTTTTGACAGGTTAGTTGGAGTACCGAGACAATTATTAGCTGAAGCTCAGTATGTTTCATTATGTTGCAAAACTGATCAAAGGTTGGCTGAAGGAAAGATAGATGTACAGTATTCTGCATTTGAGAGAAGAAGGATAATAACAGTTTCTTCATCTCTGTGTATATTCCATCTGTAAGTTTGTAGTTTCGATCGTTATGTTTCATTCAATTCTTCTGTTTATTGTACATAATACTACATTATACTGGTAATGCAATTAGTATATGACATCATTACTTCCATTGTCTCAACTTATTCAAAAGTGTAATCAAGTAGTATTTAAATTTCAATTTACAATTTAAAAGGCATGGCTTGATAATCCTTTTTCATAAATAATCTAGAGAGAAATCAAGGGCACATTTATTTTTTTCAATGGGATCATTTTTCACTAAACAAATTAGAAGAACAAATGTATAAATTCCAAAACTTGATTGTCGTGGTTCAAGTCACTAATAAAACAAATTCACTAAATACATAAAACAAGAATCTCCAAATCTCAAAAAACACAAGGCTATGTCAGACAGGGCAAGGCTGTAAGCTCTTCAACACAGGGATATTAGAGACCCAAAGATATAACTGACAGTAGCATTAAGCCAAATCTACTATTCGTCTGCTTCCTAGTATTGAAAATTTGTTACAGCAGAGTACATATTACTGATACACTCAGTAGCGTGTTCAGATTTTTCTTGGTTATAACTCTTCTGCATAACTCGGCCCATTTTGTTTAAGGGATTGGATCAAAGCTACGGATATCCCCTTCCTCTCCCTCGTCTAGCCCACCCCCTACCTCTTCCTCTGCCCCCCCTTGAACCACTTCTCCCTCCATGTGGTATACCTTCAAATGCCCTATTCACAAGCTGGTTTTGCATAGCACCACCACCACGACCCTTCTTGTTTGCGTAGATGTTGGAACCATTACTAGCACTGGCAGGACGCTTCCCTCTGACAAAAAGGGGAAAAAAACTTCAAAAAAATTATTCAAGAAATGATTGCAAAAGTTAGTCCACAGTAAGCTCTCCAATTAAATCACCAAGCAGATCTTGGAGGACCGAGTGGAAAAATACTCTACCTTTCCCCCACTCTACTCACCATCCTACATTCTAAGTAGAAAATATTGCTTTATGTACTAAATAGCAGTTTTCAATATACCCGGCTGCAGTGGCAGTTGGAGGTGGTGTTTTGACAGCTTCATTCCAAGATAGGTTAACTCTCTTATCTCCAATAAATGAAGGAGATTTTGAATGCAACGGCTGATATATAAAGACAGGTGTAGTATAGACTTGAGAATTACAGACGCCCATTATCAACTTTCTGTTCAATATAAGATAAAACAGACTGGCACCAACACAGGACAAAAATGGAAACAAGGCTATTAAATTCAAAAGTCGAATATTATCATAGCAAACAATGTAGAATCTTACCTCATCAAAAAGAGGAAAAATGTTCTTGTTCAAATAGGTAAGAAATTTGTTATTTGACGCACCCCGCTGTATGCAAAATGGAAGTTTAGTTGAGAAGATCAATACACAGTAAGTTAAAAAAGGACAAACCTATGAAAAAAGCATCTATACGTACCGTAAAAAATGGAAGAGCCATGAACAAGCACGATATCAATCTATCAACATGGTCTACATCTGAAACCTGCGCACAGGAATCCACTTATTAACAAATGATTTATATGAAGTACCAATCTATGAAAAGCAATTATCACTGCAACCACACCAAAAGTTGATAATTCTATAGAGAAGAAAGATAATGGAAACTAATCTTGAGTACTGGGAAAATGCCATGATTTATGATGACAAAAATACAAAACACATGGCAACAAATTTACAAGTCAAGATGCAGGACACAAGAGCTAACTTTTATATAGAAGAAGGATAGAGAGAAAAAAGTTTATTGTGTATATGACCCCTTCTGCTAAGAATCCAAGCTTTCACACTACAACAGACTAATAAAAGTGAATACAGCACTTCTGTAATTGTTTTTGGGTAAAAAAAGAGATGCAATTTTTTTGGTTAAAAACAAAAAGAAGATGCAATTCTATTTCTTTAACTTAAGACAAGGTAATAAATACATACATTAAACTGTGCATCTAGATCAGTCCTTAGAGGACTTTTAACAAACATCATGTGTGCATTAGATTATAAGAGCAGGGTTCATAGGTTTCAAGGGATTATTAAAGACATAAATTTCCTCCCTTATTCCTCCACACAACAACAACTAGTCTCCTTTTGCTAAACATAGACATCACAGTCAAAATTTTATATCACATTGCCAATGGACTAACTAACAGTTATTAATTTTTATAAAAACCAATACTTACCTTATGTTTGTTGCGGTTTTTGTGTGTGCATAATATCACTTGAATCTATCCTTGATATCAAGAATGTCTTTCAATTTAGTTACAATATTAATCACTTGAAGTCCCTTCAGCTGAACCAAATGAGACTTAATAGAGAAATGGATTTGTTTTGTGCCGAATGGGAGATACCTATGTATGATAATTTGAAGCAATCGCGCATAAACCTTAGGAGAGAGAGAATCGGAGAGAATAAAGGAGGTGGCCGACGTTGGAGTAGAGAATCGGAGAGAATGAAGGAGGTGAACGTGATGCTTGGAGCTCATGGATGGGAAGGAGAAAAACCCTTAATCGCGATTTCTGATTTTGTTCCTCTTTGCTATTTGGGAGGAGATAGCGTGATGCGTATTTTTTCAAAAAACAAAACTCCCAAAACGACGTCGTTTAGGGAGACTGTGTAAAAAAAAAAATACACGGCTGTGTATAGCCATTTTCCCCATATATATATATATATATATATATATATAAATGTATATATATATATATATACCTGATCATCAGATTCTACCTGATCGATGTTGACTCTTAAACTTGTGGTCAAACTATTTAATAATTTAATTGTGTTTGTATGCGCATTTTTCCCAAACCTCTTCTTGCCCAGTTAGACTTCTTCTTCTTCTTCTTTTCTCTTCAATATATATATATATATATATATATATATATATATATATATATATTCCGTCCCACCTGGAGTTTACTTCGCGGTGGTTGATCGCTTTTACAGCTTTCTTTACGTTTCGTCCTGCCTGGAGTTTACTTTGTGGCAGTTGATCGCTTTGTACAACTTTATTTACATTACATCTCGCCTGGAGTTTCCTCCATGGCGGGTGATAGCTTTTAACAGTTTTATTTACATTTCTGATCCCCCATTGAGGTGCTTCGTGGTTGGTGATCATGTCTGTTAATATATATTAACCACTTTTATATATATACCTGCTTATTGCTTTCATACAAATTACGGTATCTTGTGCGCCTAGGACTCATGTGATCACAGATTCAGCCTATTGGATCTAGATACGGTTCCCCTGATGGACATTTTCAGCTGTAAGCAGCTTGTTAATTATTCTGCGGTGTCTAAATTTCCTCAGATGGTTTCCATACCCACGAGGAAGTCGGCATTATTTTTGTACATTATTTTAGTACGGATGCCTCGCATTCGTAAAATAAAATCAATCAAGCCGAACACTTAATAAAATGTGAGTGTAAAAGGTCTCAATTACTATTGAGCATCAGGGTTTAAAAAATCTTTTTTATAAAACATCATTGTTATATCTTGTTAAAAACTGAATTTTTACATAAATTCAAACCCTGTGTATATAGGTTCGAACGAGGCCTTGCACTACTTCCAAATAACAGCACATTAACCCACACACACACACATTCAGATAATAGTTTCATTAAAAGAGGCGGTCACCGTGGTAACACGGATGTCGGGGGTGCCTAACACCTTTCCCCTGCATAACCAAGTCCCCGAACCCTAATGAATCTCGGTTTCACCAACACATTTAGCAGTGTCACATCACTGGGTCAATGTGCAAACCATTTCTCAGTTGTGTTGGTACAACCATTTAAAAAACCAACTGGCGACTCTTAACAGTCCATCGTCGACATTATACATGTCGGACCTTTTTCACTTGTTTTTTTAAACAAATCTCACCTAAAATGAGAACGCCAAAGAACAAGTAACGGAGAGAGACATCCAAAAATCCTGACGTCGACAGATGGAGCTGACAGATAGTGATTCAGACACCAAATTTGAAGCTGATCAAGCATCAACGGAGGTGTAGGATCTGAGGAACAAGGTTTCTTCTCTGGAAAGGTTGTGGGAGATAGAAAACCAGTTGAATAGTCAGTTGCGTCAAGCGTTAATAGAAACAATGGAAGAACAAGATAAGCTTAAAATCCAAATTGATCAGATGAGAGCCAAAAGCAACACATCGTGTGCAACTCCGAGCAAGAAGGGGAAAAGAAAGATAGAAGATCATAACTTAGGAAACTCCGATAAGAAGAAAGGGAAAGGAATATGTTATCTTTGCGGTTATGAGAGACATACCACTCTGTATTGTCCTGACTACAAACCAGGATCATGTTTTATCTGTGGGATAGAAGGTCATCAGGCGAAAAGTTTTCCAAGGAAAAGGTGTAATTAATAAGTAGTATAGGTTCTGTTGTGTAGGTGTGTTTAATATAATATATATGATAAGTATGTATGTGTAATGTAATGTTCTAAAATTTTTGTATTAATCAAGTTTATAAATCCCAACTTTTGTAGTCCAAAGGGATAGTTGATGTTTAATGCAGTACATGTTGCGATATGTAAAGTATTTTGAAATCGTTGAATGAATATGAACCTATGTTTGAGTGATGAAACAAGATTAAAATATTAAACTGATATGATAAGGTTTAGAATGTAACTTAAAATTTATGATTTTATTTAATCAGATAATGCCGCCAAGACGTCGAACTCGAAACCAAGGGCAGAAGAATCTGTCAACAACGTTGAGGTACAACAACAAGCAGACCCGATGCAGCACTTTGCAAACATGGTAGCATAAGCTATGCATCAAGGGATACCAGTCGCTGGGAATCAACCGGATAATCGCTTAGCAAACTTCAAAGACTTTAAGGCTGTAGGATCGCCGAAATTCAAAGGTACACCTGACCCTGTTGAAGCCCAAACTTGGGTTAAAGAGATTGAAAAGGCGTTTGTGATAGCTAGGGTAGCTAAGGGGAAAAAGATCGCTTTTGCCACCTACATGATGAAGGGTGAGGCAAATTTTTGGTGGGAAGCGAATCAGGCAAGGGCAGGAGAAGGTGTAGTCATATGGGATAGGTTTAAGACACTGTTCTTTAAGAACTATTTCTCGTCCAGTATGCAGGCTAGGATGAAGGTGAAATTTTTAGAATTAAAGCAGGAGAATATGATGGTGTCAGAATACGCCGCCAAATTTAATGAGTTAGTTAGGTTTGCTCCGCATCAAGTTGATACGGAGGCTAGGAAAGCTATAAGGTTTGAGCTAGGATTAAAACCCTGGCTCTATAACAAGGTGGCAGTGTTGCAAATTCCTATATATGCAGCACTCATGGAGAAGGCGATTATTGCTGAGGAGGGGAGTGAGGCTATGAGTCTCTACAACAAGGAGAGGAAAAATAAGGGTAAGACCGAAGGAGCTGGGAAGGTAGGAATTAATAGTGGGAGCAGGAGTGGAGATGGAAAGAGGAAGGTGAACAACTTTGGGAGTGTGCAGGTGAAACAAGAAGGTGTTAAGAAGCCAGCGGTGCAGTGCAAGACTTGTGGAAAGAACTACTCTCGAGAGTGTCTGAAGGGAAAATTTGTTTGCTACAAGTGCGAGCAGGAGGGCCATATCTCTTCCAACTGCCCCAATCCTAGGATGAATAGTGGGTGTTTTCTGTGCGGATCGAATGAGCACAAGGTGAAGGATTGTCCGAAGAGGAGGGCAGAGGTAGGAAGTGTGAATACTGGCACTGGCAGCAGGACTTTAGCAATCACCGGACCGACTTCGTCAAAAAAACCAACAAAATCAACAGCAAGGGTCTACAACATGACGGTCAAGGATACAATGGCAGCTGTCACTGGAACTCAAGGTATTATTCGTCTAACTTTTATTTTCTTATATACATGATTTTCATATATATAGTAAATTATTTTATAAAGAAATTTTGAAGGAGGAATTTGAGTTCTTTTAAGAAATCAAATTTCCGTTTAATCAGAAAGACAAGATTTATGTAAAAAGTTAAAGATCAGTTCGATCATTCATGATCGAGATCTACTTGAAATGACTGTGTATGTTATGTACTCTTATATGTGTAGGTTTTTAAAACGGTGATTCTGGGGACGGAATCTTTATAAGGGATGGTGAATGTAACAACCCGATATTTTCTATATAAATAAATAAGAAATTTTGCGTATAAATTTTTTTTTATTTTAAGGATGAGGATTTGTACAATATAATGTGTATATGTATTTATGTGGTAAATAAAAATATATTTATTA
Organism: Panax japonicus; assembly: GCA_020205505.1. Taxonomy (NCBI): domain Eukaryota; kingdom Viridiplantae; phylum Streptophyta; class Magnoliopsida; order Apiales; family Araliaceae; genus Panax; species Panax japonicus. The sequence continues at coordinate 31,940,223 of CM035105.1, forward strand.
CATAAATGATTACAAATAATTTTATTTTAGGATTATTGATTATTATAAAGTATATTCTTATAATAATTAATTTATAGTAGAAATATTTTATTAATTATTTTCTATGAAAATATAAGATATATATTATTTAAATAATATATGAAATGATTTTTAGAATAATTATAATAATTATTTTATTATATGAATTTTAGTACAAATTATTAAGTTAATTATTTTACCTTAATTACTAAGGTGAAATATGAAGAATAAATCAGATATGAAATCCAACCCCTAATTTTGAATTTTTATCAAGGAATGAGAATAATAATATAATATTAATTATATTTTAATTTTTCAGTACTATAAATATGTACTGTATGTATGTATTGAGGATGGTTGGTCAATTATGGTTTATATTTTCAAAACCCTAGCACTAATTTGTTTAACCCTATTTTAAATTTAAATGGAAAATTCAAATAGTGTTATATAACTGTGTTATATGATTTATGTTGTGTATTATATAATAATTTGATTAATTAGGTAAATCCTAATTAAAATTTATAAACCCTAATTAATCTTTAGAAAACCCTAATTATAAGACTCTAATTTTAGAAAAGAGAAACCCTAATTTGAAACTCAAATTAGAGTTTGAGATTGTTTGTAATTGTGTTAATGTGATTAATTAACAGGTATTAGAATTACAATTGTTAATTATGGAAACCCTAACTTTTTTAAACCCTAATTACTAACCTAGAACTATAATTTAGTAATTGGAAAACCAAATTATAATTTGATAACCCTAATTATCAAAATTATAAACCCTAATTGCTATTTTAGCAATGTTAATTATAATGAGTGATATTAAACCCTAATGTTCATGTATAAAGTGATTAGAAAACTAATTTAATTAAGAAAACCCTAATTTCAAAATTTTAGAAAACTAAAATTTATTTAATTTTTTGTGCAAACCCTAAATTAGAAATCCTATAATTGATTTGTGCTAAACCTTAGGGTTAAACCCTAAGGGTTTATAAGGATTACAAGATTGCCCTTAAAATTCCAAGCCAAATGACCATTATACCCCTTTATATTATTGAAGCTAGTTTGTAGATTTTGACTTTGTGAGTTGGTGACCTAAACCAACTACCCCATGTGCTAAAAACTCCAGCAACTAGCCACTTGTATTAGCCATACATGCACCATACACTTGTATAAATAGATTTGGAGAGAGAAATTCATTTGTTAGCTCATTTTTTTCAAACACTCAACATATCTCTCTCTCACCTAAAGCCACGAATTTCATAAGTTCTTCAGTCCCAAATACCAGCCCCACTAATACAAATAACAAACACTAGAAGCCAGAATCAGAGATTGATCATCAAGGTATAAACTAACCCTAGAAAATCTGACCATTGATCCGTTGTTAAATGATATGATTGAGTTAGAATATGTTATTTGTAGTGTATAATAATGATCTGGGTTGCTATATGTTAGATCCATAACATCTAGAGGCTCGGATTTGGTGTTTTTAAAAATCTGGGAAAATATTTTTTTTGTGACTGACAACCAAATGTCAGGTCGTGTAGATCTCTTTCTGTTAATTATTTTAGTTGTTTTAAGCTTTGATCTTGTAGTATGCTATGAGATCTTTTCTCTAGAACTAAAATCAGGGTCAGATCGGTTGTAGGGTGCAAGTTATGGGTGGTCAAACACCATTGACCAACCATGACTGGTCAAGTTCTGGGTAACCCAGAAAACGCTGACAAGATTTTCTAGAGCTTCGATCTGACAGTGGTTTGATGTTTCATTATGTTTCTTGCATCCATGTTGTAGTGTGTTGGTTATACTATATTCTAGTGTCTTTAGATCAGATTAACATTAAACAGGTAAGATTTATGGGACGGTTAAACCAGGCAGCCTGACCATATTTTCTGTTTTCTAGGTAACCCAGAAAACAGATGGACACGGTCTCTGAAATGGTTTGACCAGATCTTCACGGTTGATTATGTTGTTATTTTATGTGTTTTAAATGATAGATCTCTTCACTTACATGCTGGCTACATATGGCACCCTTTATATCACACAAACTTTACATGTATTACAAGTTGTAGAAGCCCAAAAGTGGACAGTCGAACTATTCTTCATTTCTGGGTAACCCAGAAATGAAGAACAAGTCTGACAGTCCCTTTGATGGCTCAGATCTCGTTTGTTTAATGGTTGTTGATCATGTTTATTTTTGGATAATGTAGTCCTACACTAGCACTACAATCTCTGACCAGAAACATGCCCAGAAACACATTACACTGTTCTTAATTCACGGTCAAAATAGTTATCCCGTGCACCACTATGAATGTTCTTGAGGGTTCAAGAACACCTACGGCGACGCTTTCTATCGCTAAAGGCTATAACGACAGATTTAATAATTATAATTATTTTATTTTCCAAAAATCATTTAAAATAGAAATTAATTACTAAAATACAAAATAAATTATTAAACATTATTTTAAATTCTGAAAATTAGTTTTTAATTATTTTGAATATATTTCATATATATTTAATATTGTTGGAATATTAAACGTATTTAATTTATTTAATTATAATATTAAATAAATTTTTTAAAAATAATTTTAATACATGAAAAATCATTTAAAATTATATTATGATATAAGAAAATATTTTAAGTTATTTTTAATGACTTTTAATATTTTGTGATTAATCTCATTAATAAATTAATATTAATGATGATTAAGTTATTTACTAAATGAATTAAATAAATTAATTAAAAATGATTTTATTATATTAAAAATCCTTTTAAATAATAATAAGGTATTTAAAATTATTTTAAGTTATAAAATATAACTTTCAATATTTAAAGGTAAATTTCATTAATTAATAATTATTAATGATATTAAGGTTATTTAATAATTATATTAAATAAATTAGTATAAAAAAGATTTTATTATTATAAAAATCATTTTAAATGAAAATAAAATGTTTAAATATATTTTAAGTTATAAAATATAACTTTTAAAATTTAAAGGATAATTTCATTAATAATTTCATATTAATGATTATTAATTTAGTATTAATGATATTAAATTTATTTAATAATTATTTTAAATAAATAGTTTAAAAATTGTTTTATTAACTTAAAAATCATTTAAAAGTGATATAAATGAATTAAAAATATTTTAAGTTATACTTAATGATTTTTAATATTTTGATAAATAAAACATTAATACTTTAATATTAATGATAATTATTTAAGAATGATTTTAAATGTTTTAAAAATCATTTAAGGGTAATATTAATATTTTAAAAATATTCTAAGTTATTATAAATAACTTTAATATTTTGGAAATGATTTCATTAATAGTTTAATATTAATTAAATATTAATGATAATAGAATTATTCAATATTTAAATCATTTAATAATGATTCCGGTGTTTGAAAATTCATGATAAATTATAATAAATGTTTAAAAATTATTATAAGTCATTTAAAAATAATATGACTTATACTTACCGATATTGAGTTACAGAATAGAGTCTTAGACTCGATAATTACCCGATAAAGCTGTTGGTACACCGACATGTTTCAGAAATTGATTTGGACTTAGATAATTTGATTAGATAAGTGTTATTTGTGATTCAATGGTTGTTAAACCTATGTGCCAATTTGATTAGGTTATGTGCTGACTGTAATAAGCAGTGCTATGTGATGAAACATGTTATTCTAATCAGTAAAATGATCTTATTACTGATAGGTTGATATACAAAAGATAAATTGAAATTGAAATTTGTAAGCAGCGCATCAGACATGTATCTTACCTTTGCATTTCCTTTATGCAATGGACATGAGTAAGAATATTTATGAAATATATTATGACTTTACAGATTATTAACCTTATATTATATATGCTCATTGATTATCATCATGTTAGTATATGATAATTCAGATATATATTCTGTTTGTTAATTTCTATAAATTGTTATAAAAGTGTCCCCACTTGGATAATCATTGTATTTAATCACATGTTGATATACCTTTGTCAATTACCCATATATATATGTTGAATTATAGATTATTGTTGAACAAGATAAAACCTTTGATTTGGAACCAAGACAAGTATGAACATCCCTTACACGGGAAAAACTATTTATGCACCCAAGGTGGACAGAGTGAACGATACCCTTGTTCTTGCATGTAGTATTGATCAATGCAAAGCATAATGGGCTGATCACCCCCCGTGCCCGTAAGTTTAGACTGTTTGCAGATGAATTTCTGTTTAACCTTTTCGAAAATGAAAATAATGTTCATAGCATGTCACCTAAACCCTATTTATAGTCAATATGTAGTTTCAAAAATTTGAAAGAGAGTTGTTATGTTGTTATTATTGGTTCAGATTACTTCGCAGCTGTTGATTTGTTGTAGAAGGGTAGTATAAAGAAAACATTTAAATTCTTTCAGCTTATATGTATATAATTGTTATTACTTGATGGGCACTCAAATGCTCATCCTTGCTTAATTTAAATATTTTTCAGTTAAGTGTGAACGACCAGAGAGCTCTACTAAGAACAAGGGAAACGGAAAGGTTGCTGAATGAATGAAAATGCTATTTTATGTAATAGTTAACTTTATTAAGACAAGTATGATATATATTATCTACCATGGGTTGTAATGAATGTTTAAAGGTTACGTACTTGGTATTCAGACTCTGATGAATATATAAATTAAGTTGATCTTTATAATATTGTTATTATTATTATTATTATTCCGCTCATACAAATGGTATCGTGAAGCACCGAGTTCGGGTTTCAAGTACCTGAATTTAGGGGCTTTACATGCCAAACGTCACAATTACCCTACACAAGGCACCAGCCTATGGGAATTATGTTGGAGAAGTATCGAATGAGTTACCTCCCATCCAACATCCTTAGTATCAGCATATCAAGGAATATCTACGAGATGGATCTACACCCGTTGAAGCGAGCCCAACTGAGAAAAGCCAGATCCATCGAATTGCTATGAAATTCTACCTGAGTGGAGATGCGCTCTACAAAAGAGATGCAGGACTAGGTCTCCTCAGATGTTTAGACTAAGATCAAGCTCAAAGGCTTATAGATGAAATCCATGGTGGAGTCTGTGGCCCCCACATGTGTAGCCCCCTCCTTATCAAGAAGGTCCTCAGGACAGGACATTACTGGTTATCTCTTAAAGCTGACTGCAATGACCACGTCAAGAGATGCTATCAGTGCCAGATTCATAGGAATGTTATACACGCCCCTCCACGGGAACTCCACAATATGAGTTCACCTTGGCCCTTCTCAATGAGGGGAATAGACGTTATTGGGTCCATTGAGCCTAAAGCCAATAATGGACATCAATTTATTTTCACCATGATTGACTACTTCACCAAGTGGGTAGAAGCAGCCTCCTTCCCCAGGGTTACCAAAGAAGTCATCATTGCTTTCATCAGAAACAATGTCATCTGTCGATATGGACAACCAAAGGTGATTGTGTTAGATACTGCTAAGAACCTCAACAACCAGATGATGGAGGAATTATGCAGTAAATTCCATATCAAACATCTTAACTCTGTCATCTATCGTCGGAAGATGAATGATGATGTTGAAGCGGTTAACATAAATATCAAGAAGATTATGCAAAAGATTTCCTCCAACCACAAAGTTTGGCCTGACCTATTGCCTCTTACTCTGTTAGCCTATAGAACCTCAATGCGTACGTCCATTGGGGCAACCCCCTAAGCGTTAACCTATGGGATGGAAGCAGTGTTCCCCATAGAAGTTGAAATGGAATCCCTTAGAGCGTTGATAGACGCTCAGCTAGATGAAGACCAATGGGTACAAGACAAGTATCACCAATTGTCTTTAATAGATAAAAAGTGAACCGCAGCTATCTTCCATGGTCAGTTATATCAACAAAGGATCGACGGATCCTACAACAAAAAAGTCCAGCTACGGTAGTTTAAACAACACGACTTGGTTTTGAAGAAGATCCTTGACAACCAAGATCAATCTAAAGGAAAATTCGTTCCTAACTGGGAATTTCCACAACTCATCAACTCAGACACTGTGAAATGGTACTATGTGTGAAGTTGCCATCAAGCAAACATCCCGGTGTTGGACCATCAGATCAACAGTCATTCTGGTTCTTTAACCCTTTACCACATACAACTTTTCAACACTTTTCCCCTCAGGGAAACATACTTTTTCAAGCCAGCAACCTGTCTTCTCTGCGTTCCTACAACTTAGGTCATCCCACTACAGATTGAACCTCTTGCATTTGCAGTTTGGCTACCAATACATGGGATCAAACTTCTCATACCTACAGTTTATCCTCAACCAAGGATCAAACTTTCTCCTCCCCGCACTCTGACCTGCACATGGGATTACGTTTTTCCACTCGCCCTGAGGGGCGAACTACGTCGACCTGATCTCCTCTTTAATAGGAGTACGTAGGCAACCATTTCATATGGCACGGTCGCAATAAAGCAAAAACAACAAAAACATTTCTACCTTCTTCTCCTTACAAAAACAAAAACTAATTTCTACACCATTTCTGCCATATACAGCGTTGAATCTCTTACACTAGGTTTGAACTACGCAAACATGATCTCCTCTTCAATGGGAGTACGTAGGCAGCCATTCATGGTGCGGTCTCACCCCCTACCAAAACACAAACCATTGTCAACTGGTACTAGGATCATCCTTCAATCCACTACATTTCATCGGCTTCAGACTAAAGGGATGGAATTACCTAAACTCCTCCCAAATAGGAGATTTGGCGACCATCTAATTTGCGGTCATACCTTGAAGAGCAACACCAATCCATAAGAGATGGAATTAACTAGGCTTCTCCTAAATAGAAGTACTGGCGACCATCTGTGGTGAAATCAATCTCAGAAAGGAAAGCCACACTCCTTTCCATATTTTCATTGAGAAACTAGTCCCAAGACACCAAAGATGGTAGGGATACACAAAGATCGATGATTCGTTCTGAAATATCCAGAGACAACTCAATGTCCATCAACCTAGGAGGAATTCAGAATACATCAGGATCACAAGCCCTAAAGCAGCAGGCAAAATATCAAGCAAGTAGCAAAGCATATCTAAAAGGGAAGTGATCAAAAATATATTTCCGTGCTATATATATAATATTGTTTGATATATACAATATAAGTTGTACATGACAAAATGGCTAAGCTAGTCTGTGCAGGAAAATACAAGCTCATCTACAAGTCAGGGTATATGCGAGCTAACAAGCCCAACATGGCGTCCATCTCAGAAGAAGGAGGCAAAGTTGTGGTCTCCTGTACGAGAATATACACACGACCCAACAGATATACAGCCATCTGCATGGTGACCATATGCTCATCAATGTATGCGCTCATCTCTGTAATTATGCCAATAGTAAGGGACCTCACTACAGTGCTATCTATAACGTCTACATCTCGGGCAGATATGGCACTATCCCGCTCAACTATCACTGCATCTCTGGCTGATCTAGCCTCATCCTGCTCAACAATAGTGGCATCTCTACGAGCTAATGCCTCGTCTCTCTCTAATAGAACTGCGTCTCTCCCATCAAGAGCTGTCAACATCATAGATCGAGCCTAATCTCTCTCAAAGGTCATCAGATGAAGACTCTACTCAAAGTATTATGTTGAATCACAACAGTACTGGTACTGGGAGAATCTAAAAGAGATGCTGGCAACCCAGCACCTGGCTCCTCCTCGATGTGGGAATCAATGTCCTCCATGGGCTATCCCTCATCTGTCTCACTATCCGGTACTGTGGATACTGCCGCAGCCGATGCAATCTCTATCTCCTTCCATGTGGAATACTCTATTGAACAGCCCAGATGGCTCATAAGAAAAATCAGCTATCTCACGATAATCCCAACAAGCATACACACGAGATCGGTCCTCTGCTGAAAGATAGCGAGAAGCTGAACGCTGACCTATCGCCCACTCGAAAGGATGAAAGTCCTAAAACTAGTTAAACTGAGACATCACAGCCAGTAGGTGGTAAGTAGTCACGCCCCTCAATCCAGCCAGAGGGAGGTAGTCCATGCCCGGAGCATGAGTAATAAAGTTGTAGGGTGAGCTGAGCCCCGAACACAAAAATATAATAAATGGATCACTGATATCCGCCAATAATATGGACCAAGACATAGCATCTGTACACTCTGATGGCTAAAAGGAGTATGACATGGCTATATCATGGGTGAACCAATACCCATGTCATCTAAGAGTGCCAATAGGTCACAAATGTGACATAAACCACACATATAGTAGGACTGAGCTACCTGTGAACACTCCTGTCGGATAAGTGCAACAGTAAGATGTTAACCGCAGGGTCTCTGCTATGATCATCAGTATAATGGTACGACCCTCCCTGAGAGCTCTCACCGCCATGATGACACCAATGTCTATCTCGTCCACGTATCGTGGTATATAGACATACGACAGTACGCATAACAGCAGTACATCAACCCTGGTTAAATGTCAATGATCCTCCGGTGTGGTAAAATCCCCGAAATATCGTGAATAACTATCCTCAGAGCCAAATCTGTCAGACAAAAAATGCTGGGATATAACATGGCTCGATGTAAGCTCATCCTGCACCACTCTGTGCCTCAATCCAGTGAGGGTCATGAACCGTCGACTCATGTCCTCCAAAGCTATATGCACGCAAGGTCTGTCCAACGGCAGCATCGTCAATCATGCATACTCCTCCAAAGTAGGAGTCAACTCTTGGGTCCCGAATCAAAAAACCTGCCTATCCGATACCCAATGCTCTAGCATGTTATCCACAAATCTAGGGGGGACCTGAAATGTCAATAAGGTCATAGTAAGCTGCAGCAAATGATCTACGATCACCGTGTCTGATGGTGACATGCTATCATACCACGATCGCATACCTGATGCCACCAATAATGGTGGGGTATGATCAATGCGGCTAACTATTGAAGAAGACATCTGTACGAGCCGTGTCATAAGACCATCCAGCGGTCAATGTTGCATATCTCTTGACATACATACATATGCATAACATGATACATGCATTACAGATAATAGATGGCAATATGATATAGGGAATGAAAAACTATGCATACATTCCTAAGTATATTATCATCTAATACATCATCTCTGTACAGCTACAAATACAAGGAAATGGGGCACAGGCGCCCTACTACTAACAAAGGCCTATCAAAAGATATAACGAGAATACACATCAAAAAAGATAATGGTGTCAATATCTACATCATCAATCTTATCCACCTGATGTAACTCCTCATGAGTCACTGGATATCTATCAACAGGGATGTCAGGCCTATATAGAAGAGGATCTACGCCGGCAAAACCAAATGGGTCATCTGAGGGGCCACCGCCTGAGCTGGAAGGATCAAATGAAGCTGCGTCTGCCGGATCTCTGCCCAAATGCTGGATAAATATGTGTGTCTGGTCCAACTATCAGGTCAAACTATCAATCTGTATCATATGAGTCGGATCTTGGACACAAGCTATCCAATCTGTCATGATCATGGATCCTGGAACCATATCCCCCATGAACTGAGTGGAGTGGGACTAAGGTCCAATAGTACAAGGGAACCACCAACACTGGAACGTCTCCTGAGTACATGGACCCTCTGATAATGCAAAACCGTCAACCCCCAACAATGGGATATCAGTGATGGATGACTGCGATACCGGCCAATGACACCTGACAGGAGGCAAGATCGGCATACGAATCTCCCCTATGGAGCTCCTAATAGCACGATCTCCCAAATAGAGCTCCCAGCCTCCATCTGTGAAGAGAGGAACTCTCCTGGTGGAAATCACATACTCGACTCCAGTCGGGTATCCATCCTCAAAACCGATGGTCAAGTGTTCCCCTGAATAGGGAATCCATGTGATGGTGTCAGCTGTCAGCAACTCCAGTTGCATACGGCAGTGAGTGAAACCCTCAGCTACAGGGACCTCCGGTAAAATGGAATGATGCCATCGTCGTCATCGTGGGTAGTTATCTAAACTTAACACACTCACAGGACGCAAGCATGAGAACCTCTAGTAGGCCCAAAACTGCCAACATAATGGGAAAACATCTGCGATTAGTAAATACTCTTAACTTATAAATGGAAAATGACAAGAGAGATACTCACCAGCAAAAATGGGTAGAAGCCTAGCCAAGCCTCGTTCAAACCATGTGAGCGCATACGCAAGCCCCAGAAGAAATAAGCAAAGGTGTAGGAACCACAATTATACTCCCCAATATGGTCCAATATGATGTGTGGTACTGATCAAAGCAAACGACATCGTAGAAGAGTTATCTGCTATGAAGTAACCTCTAATGATCATCAGGAAAAATCACTGAAGAATACGATCCCTGACTCTGACATCATCAGGCATGGGCTCACTCAAAAGCCTGCTCATAGCATCTACGCTCAAAGGACCTGAACGGACAGTCCTGCCCTTGAACGCCTCCACCGAACCTCCTAACAAGGATCTGATGGAAGTAGGGGTAATATTAGACATGCAAGGCACTGGCTCCCCTCCAAACTGCATACCTGTGATAAATTGCCAATCCATCGGTGCCATCATCACCTCGCAATCCAGCAGATGGAGTGACTGAGTATGATGTAACCATCGCTTAGACAATGCCCTGAGGTAACCCCGGGGACAACAACGGGGAAGGATGGAAAAAAATGCCCCGAATCCCCAATCATGCACTATAATTAGGATGACGAGCCTGATACATGGAGTGTATACTAAACCAATTCCCTCGAGGCTGTATGAAGCCGGGAACCTGCATAAAATGCAGATCAACGTCAAAGCCCTTTAATCCTCATCAATATTAAAGAAGGAAGATCAAGATCTGACGTCATACCTCCTTAACATGCAAGTACATCAAGGGATGTCTGTTCAAATAACCTAGAAGCTCTGGTTTTGCCACCTGAATACAAGGGAGGTCCCTACGGGGAACATGTGCAGCAGGAGAGGTATCCTCAATCGAAATATCCTCATCCTCATCCTCAATGTCTGAAACATCAGCCCGGACTGGATGAATCACTGCCTCCACCAATTGACGAAGCTGTCTGACAGAACGGGGTCAAGCCACTTCAGAAGCCCTCCTCCGTATACCAGAAGTGGTCCTACGGGAGCTACTCGGCTGATCCGGATCCATAATATTTGGACAACAAGTCTCCAAATCATCTCAGAAAGGGTGTGGTATTTCCTTACCTAGAGCTTTCTAGAATGTATTTTATGACTATATGCATGCATGCATTTACTTTAACATATAATAGAGTTAAAATGCATGACTACCCAATGCCTATATTTTGGAAAATTTTGCCATAGTCCTCTTTGAAAATAGGACTATCTACATGCACATAGGCATGTCTAGGTGGCCATTCAGTAGCACACCTGCCCCCAAAGTCATATACATAATATATGCATTAAAAATCAAAATCATTCATGCATAAGGTTAACCTCACTATCAGGAGCACTTTGCCTTTCTACCTTTTTCTCATTAGACCTCAAATAGGACAAAAATTAGTAGAAAAAGGTGCCATTTTTGACTGTCCCAAAAGTCAATTTTTTTCACATCATTATGTTCAGCATTGTTTAATACTAACATTTACTATGTGTAATATTTTTATCAAGTCATTTGTGCATACATAATCACTACTATGTGTTTAGATTCATTTCATTCGATAGCTCAAATTTCAACGGATAAAAATTAGAAAAAATACATGCATACATTACCAGGATAGTGCAGAACACTTGTACGGTGACAGAATTAGCAAAAATCAGCTCGAACTCAGCAGATCTGAAGGAGGCTCTCGGATTTACCTTTGTGAAACAAGTTGAAAGTGACTTGTGATACCAACCTGCTGGATTATATCATCCACGGTTGTTCGCAGGCTCATCTGCGACTAAATTAGGTGTACCTGCGGCACCCCTATGTGGACCCCACCCCTCTGGCTCGCTCCAGTTCAAGTTGCAAACGAGTTCTTGCAGACTGGGAAAGTCAAATCAGGAATAAAAATGCTACGCGATTGAGCAAAATAGCATACAATCCTAATCTTCTCAGATGAAACTTTGAGTCTGTACATCACTCTTTGGTAGTCACCCAAACACGAGCTATACTCTGCCAATGATCTCCTTTATTACAAATCACATCTGGCCATACCTTATACAGGTCCAATGCCGCCAACTCCGGGTCATTACCCTAAAAGATCCATGTAATCCCCGACGGGGGTTACCACATAGATCCCCGACGGGGGTTACAACGTGAGTCCCCGAAGGGGGTTACAATGTTAGTCCTTGATGGGGGTTACAACGTAAAGCCCTAGTAGGGATTAAAATACACATTCAGTCGTTGACACACATATCAACGAAGGTCAAGCAGCCTTGACGTTATCTCAGTCGATGGAAATTAAATATATCAAAGCTCTAGAGCTATTCGAGGATTTCATGCTCGATTTCTCATATTCCCCAGCGGATCCCCAGCGGGGGTCAGAACGCAATGTTCCGTTGATTCATAAGTCAGCGAAGGTCAAGCAACCTTGACAATCTACCCACAGAGTATCAGCCGTTGATTAACACGTCAGCGAAGGTCAAGCAACCTTGACAGTCTATCCCACAAGGTTTTCAACCGTTGATTCACATGTCGGTGAAGTACATATCAACGAAGGTCAGGCATCCCTGACAACACTTGTTGTTGGCCGTAAATTTAACAGTATCTTGACATGTCCTGGCGATAACAACCGGGAGAGGTCAATGTTACCAAGGAGGATCGATGATGGAATATGTTATACACATCCTCAAACATACCAAGCTTTATCCCCACAGATCTCTTACACATAAGCGGTACATCTTCAGGATCAAGTCATTACCAAAGACCAAGGAAGTTGGTGATAACCCCAACATCAACATCCTAACACATTCAGATTACACATCAAATCTGGTCATCATTGTCAATCCCCAGTTGAAGCAATAGGGAGCCAGCAATCATCCTCAGCATGTTGGGCTACAACCCCGTACACATGCATCATACATTGGCATCATGTTGCTACATATAGTACAGTGCTTGTCTTTTCGCATTTCAAGTGTCAAGGATTCTTTATCCTACCCAAGCATCGCATGCATGAGTATGATAAAGGGGGGCATCTGTAGACACTCAAAAATTTATGTACACCTGGCACTAACATTGCAGAAGGACAGATTCGTCTTTCAAGAGAGAACCCTGGAAGACAGTTCATATCCATTCCGGATACTACTAGAAATTCAGCATCAACCCCGGAACACACACTGGGAGTAATAATTCTAACCTCGGAGATAACCCAGAGGCATGCAGATCTAATACCGAAACACACACCGGAGTAGACTGATTAATCTCGGAGATAATCCCAAGGTATCCAGTCTCAGTCCCAATCATGGGAATAGCCACCAACCTTGGTGATCACCCCAAGGAATGCAGTTTCGGTGATAACCCCGGAAATGCTTTTTTCAAATACAACCAGCTTCAATCTCGGTACTCAAAACGTGATACTCAGTACCAACCCAGAGATAACACAGGGAGGATAGGAACACCTCAGAGATGACACTGAGGACCTTCAACAAATTGTAGCAGTCCAATCTCAGCGAAGCCCTGAGCAACGTCTACTTTATCAGCCCAAACTGGTGATAACACTGGTGAGGGGCAACATCGTCATCTCGCCAACACGATGCCACATCACATCGTCTTAACATTTTATACACATCTCTACATAACAATGTCCCACAAGAATCAAGGAAAACCAATCCCGAGTGACTATTGTGCGGGGTAACGGATGGAATTTGAAGCTTAAAAATCGGAGGGCATCGTCCCATCTTCAATAACTTCGTACAAACTCTAATCTCATGCCATTGTACAACTCTCAACAATGGCAGTTCAAAATAGGTCCTGTATACCTCAATCGGATGCCCGGATTGCACTTCTGAAAGTTCGAACGGACATTACAGTGCCCAAATGCACGTACTACGAGACGACCAGACCTGACCCGAAAAACCCAAGGCAACTCGAGTACCCTCTATAAATAGAGGACTTGGGGTGGCCATTTTGCAAGAGAAAACGGCGAGGAAGCCCTGCCCAATTTTCTCTCTACTTACCCCATACTGAGTGTTTTCTCATTTTAAACACCTGTGAGCTCATATATAGCTACTTTTGTACCTACAAAAGCCAATGTTTACCCACTTTAAAGATATAGAAGTCTTCTTTGGTAGTCCACTATAAGCCTTCTCACAAACTTTATAGCCTTTCTCTTCATCTTTGCACACACCCTTCTTCACGTTGAGAGTCGTGTTGCGTGTGTTTACCCAGACTTTGGTCCGTGGTTTCATTTCAGTTTGTATGTGCATACATATATATATATATATATATATATATATATATATATATATATATATATATATATATATATATATATATATGGACTAACATTATCGAGTTATGCCTCGATTGAGCCTAGACTTAGGTCTAGAGCATTTATTTACTTTTATATATATATATATATATATATATATATATATATATATATATATATATACAGAAATGATCAAGTGCATAATCCTTAAGTTGCATAACGCCTTAAGTTGCATAATTTTATCAAAACGATATAGTTTTGATAAGACGTGGTGGCATTGTATTTACAAAAATGTAACCGCGTCTTATCAAAACTACGTCGTTTTGATGAAATTATGTAACTTAAGGCGTTATGCAACTTAAGGATTATGCACTTGATCCTTTCTGTGTATATATATATATATATATATATATATATATATATATATATATATATATATATATATATATATATATATATATATATATATATATATATATATATATGAACTGTTGTCGAACTCTGTTCGATGAGCCTGGATTTTACATCCGATGCGTTTACTCGCTTATATATATATATATATATATATATATACACGGAGAGGCTCTAAAGCGAACCTTAAAGAGCAAACAAAAGACGAACCGTCGTCTTTGGTGTCTATGTCGACTGTTCAACCCGTCGCCAAAGACTACATGGCTATGACGATGGATCGAACCGTCGCCATAGACACCAAAGACGATGGTACGTCTTTGGTTCGCTCTTTAAGGTTCACTTTAGAGACGGACCGTATATATATATATATATATATATATATATATATATATATATATATATATATATATATATTTGTCCCACCTGGAGTTTACTTCGTGGTGGTTGATCACTTTTATGGTTTTCTTTACGTTTCGTCCTGTCTGGAGTTCACTTCGTGGCAATTGATTGCTTTTTACAGCTTTATTTACATTTCGTCCCACCTGGAGTTTGCTCCATGGTGGTTGATAGCTTTCACAGCTTAATTTCCATTTCTGATCCCCCATGGAGGTGCTTTGTGGTTGGTAATCATGTATGTATATATATATTTACAGCTTTTATATATATATACCTGCTTATTGTTTTCATATAAATTGCGGTATCATGTGCGCCTAGGAATCATGTGATCAAAGATTTACCCTATTTGATCTAGATTCAGTTCCGGTGATATACATTATCAGCTGTAAGCAGCTTGTAAATTATTCTGCAATGTCTGAATTTCCTCAGATGGTTTCTATACCCACGAGGAAGTCGATAATATTTTATATATTATTATTGTACGGATGCCTCGCATTCGTAAAATAAAATCAATCAAGCTGAACACTTAATAAAATAGAAGTGTAAAAGGTCTCAATTACTATTGAGCATCAGGGTTTGAAAAACCTTTTTATAAAACATCATTGCTATATCTTTCTAAAAACTAAATTTTTACATAAATTCAAACCCTGTGTATATAGGTACAAACGAGGCCTTGTACTACTTCCAAATAACAACACATTGACCCACACACACACATTCAGATAATAGTTTCTTGAAAAGAGGCGGTCATCGTGGTAACACGGATGTCGGGGAGGGGGGTGCCTAACACCTTCCCTCCGCATAACCAAGTCCCCGGTTAATGAATCTCAGTTTCACCGACCCGTTTAGTAGTGTCACATCACTGGGTCAATGTGCAAACCTTTTCTTGATTGTGTTGGTACAACCATTTAAAAAATCAACTAGCGACTCTTAACAGCCCATCGTCAACATTATACATCTCGGACCTTTTTCACTTGTTTTTCAAAAAAATCTCACCTAAAATGAGAAAACCAAAGAACAAGTAACGGAAAGGGACTACTAAAAATCCTGACGTCGACACATAACCTAATTGTCTTATATACACAATTTAAACCACATAAGCATGCTCACAATCTTAACTCAATGTATATAGTTTATCAAGTTTATATTTAAAATTATAAGTCTCCTTAGTAAACTTATTTAAGAATGCAAGAAAAGCACACACTATCCAAATCATACTTTCGTACGCATTTGTGCACATACTCAAGTTATTTATATAAGCTAGAAATATCATAATTTGAAAACATAATGCTCATCATACATTGTTTTGCAAAACTTCAAGTTTTCCTTTAGAAATCCTTTAAAACCAAACTAGAAAACTCTATTATACACCAAACAAGTTCATGCCTTATGTTATACTCATGTATGTGCATACCTAGATTATTTACACATGCTCACAAAATTAGAATATACATTATTCCATGTTTACCATTTCTAGTTTTCCAAATCTTGAAGTTTTCTTGAAAACTCAACTTAAATCAAGCTAAAACAATGTACTATATTCAAAACAATATCTAACCACATGCTAGGGTCATTTATATGCATATTATAACCAAAGTAACATGCTCAGAATGATATAAGACCACAAAAGCAGTGCACATGACTTGTAGCAGGCGCGACCGCGCAGTTATGTACTATAGAAGTGGCGCGGCCAAGCCACTTTGAGTAGAACACAGAAATGAAGGCTCTATTTATGCATAGTTCCAACACAACCAACATCAAATCTGAATCAAACCAACTGTACAGCTTTTAGACATGCAAACAAACCCAAACAACACAATGGCATGCTATTCCTCGTTAATTAATAAATAATTTCTGAATTTATAAGAATTTAGACAAAACCCAAACTAAGAACAAAATTAGGGATTATACCTCCTTGATGATTAAAATTGAATTCCCACACCCCTCCGATAATACTCCCTTAATGCTCAGCAACTCACACACTCTAATGCACTTACCAGTGAAAGTTTTAGCAATTGAGG
Source organism: Panax japonicus (assembly GCA_020205505.1). NCBI lineage: Eukaryota > Viridiplantae > Streptophyta > Magnoliopsida > Apiales > Araliaceae > Panax > Panax japonicus. The sequence goes on from CM035105.1 coordinate 31,957,464, forward strand.
ATTGAAGAGTTTGGCTGCCCTTTATAGAAAAATAGTTGCCCAGTTCATGGCTTTGTTCCGTGGTTTGATTCAAAGGAAATTGGAAGAAGATGTTGTGTATAAGGAGTGTTGGCCAACTGCTCACCTCCATAGCCATCATCACTGCCATCCTAGCTTCAACTACCGACTTGTTTGCGTATTATAAAGTGAGTTATGGTTCTTGTACTTTGTGACACTCAATTAGGGACAAGAACAAATCTCAGCAACTCTATTAACTAAGGCTTAGTTTGGTTCCTTTTAATTTCCAAAAATGTAATTTTAATGTGTTAATGCTACTGCACAAATGGGAAGTTAGGGATCATATAATCTATGTACATTATTCCAGTCTAATTATTATATGTATGGACTCCATTTAATTACCCACTAGTAATTAATATCTCCTTAAAATTTTATTATTTCAAGTAGACTCACTTATTGAAATAATTTAAAATTCTTTGACATAATATATCTTTTAATATTTCCACTCATACTTATTGTCACATAAATAATTGTCTATCTAACTTATAATTCCTTACACTTTATTATATAGTTTATATATATTACATAGTCATACTAATGTGTCACACCACATCTTCTTTTAAATTGTAAAAATTATATAATATCACATGTCTTCATAAATTAAATAAATCATATCATTCTATTCATTGATTACTGTATATAGCCATTAATCCTTATTACATTTGCTAACAATAATAATCATATATTATTAATTAACTACCATTATTAATTAATCAATATTCGACCACAAACATTATCAATTAATTAATATAACAATTAATAATCATATATTAATTAATCCTCATTATCAAATAATTAATATACCACACATCAATTAACAACTAATAGTATACTACAACAACAATTAACACTTAATATTACTTAATTGCTCATTTTATATTTTCTTCGCCGATTAACATTACTATTAGTATTTCCCATCACCATGCCACACAAAGCTTTCAACGAGTTTACCACAAACTACACATTTCCAATTATTCAATTATTTAAGATAATTGAGTTAACTCATCTCGTAACAAAAATGATTTATATCCGAATAAATATTCATTTTCATTAATATATTCATTTAATAAGACGTGAAAATTATTGGGTATTACATCCTCCCCCCTATAAAAATTTCATCCCGGAATTGCAACTAGGTTACACAAACAAATGGGTATAATCCCTCATCATCCTATCTTCTAACTCTCACGTTGCCTCCTCGACATCGTGGTTACGCCAAAGCTCTTTTACAGAAGAAATGAATTTATTTCTTAAAGTTTGCTCTTTCCTATCTAGAATTTGGACATGAATCTCTTCATACGCTAAGTTCTTCTCCACTTGAATGGGTTCATAAGAAATCACGTGCTTGTAGTAAAGCTTGTACAAACACAACACGGATATGTGGAACATATTATAGATGTGCTCCAACTTAGGTGTTAGTGCAACTTTGTACGCTACTTTGCCCACTCGCTTGAGTATCTCGAATGGTCCTATGAATCATGGACTTAGTTTCCCTTTCTTGCCGAAATGAATCTTTCCCTTCCATGGAGATACCTTCAGGAATACAAAACTACCGACTTCAAAATCTCGATCTTGCCGATGCAAATCTGCATACTTTTTCTGGTGATCTGGAGCTGCCAATAGTCTGGCCCTTATTACTGTCACCATGTCCACAGTTTTTTGTACTAACACTGGTCCGAGTATTCTTCGTTCTCCGACTACATCCCAACATAATGGCATCCTGCACTTTCTTTCGTAAAGAGCTTTGTACGGTGGCATGCCGATACTCGCATGGTAACTATTATTATACACAAATTCGACTAAGGGTAGGTAGTTGTCCCAATTTCCCATGAAGTCCATCACGCAAGTTCTAAGCATATCCTCTAGCGTTTGTATTGTTCGTTCACTTTGTCCGTCTGTCTAAGGATGATAAGCAGTACTTAACCTTAACTGTGTACCCATCCTCTCTTGTAAGCTTTTCAAGAATTTTGACGTGAAATGCGGGTCTCGGTCAGAAATAATCGATACCGACACTCCATGTCGTGAAAAAATTTCCTTTACGTACAGACTCGCTAACTGATTCAAACTGTAGCGGATCTTGATCGGTAGAAAATGTGTGGTCTTTGTAAGTCGATCCACGATAACCCAAATGGCATCTAATCCTTTCTGCGTGAACGGAAGTCCTACTACGAAATCCATCGTAATATGCTCCCATTTCCACTCTGGTATTTCCAACGGTTATAGAAACCCACTCAGCCGCTGATGCTCTGCTTTTATGCGTTGAAAAGTCAAACATCTACTAATGCATTCCGTGACTTCCCGTTTCAAATTGGGCCACCAAAAATGTTGCCTCAAATATCTGTACATCTTAGTGCCTCCCTGATTAACGGAATACGTCGTATTATGTGCTTCGTGCAAAATCTCCTCTCTCAACTCGGTTAGCGCTGGTACCCATACTCTCCCTTCGAATATTAAGATACCATCTTTATCTATTCAAAATTTTTCCTCCTCATTTTTCGTGATCCTTCTCCTGATTTTCTCAAATTCTTCATCTTTCTCATGTGCTTCATTTATTCTATCCAACAATGTCGGACAAGTTTCCATAACAAATAATTTCTCTTCAGACCTCTCGGGTTCCTTCACTTTTATTTCCAACTTCTCAATATCTGTTATTTTCTCATCTTGAGTTGTCAATTGAAACAATTTCTCCCTTCCTTTCCTGCTCAGAGCGTCCGGCAACTATGTTTGCCTTCCCCAGGTGATAAAAAATCTCACAGTCATAATCCTTGATTAATTTCAACCACCTTCTCTACCGCATATTCAACGCGTTCTGTGTGAAGATATATTTCAGACTTTTGTGGTCCGTATATATCTCATATTTCTCTCCGTACAAATAATGTCTCCAGATCTTTAACACAAAAACTACTGCCGCTAACTCTAAGTCATGAGTAAGGTATCGTCTTTTGTAATCCTTCAATTTTCGTGACGCATACGCAATAACTTTCCCATACTATATTAGCACACAGCCCAGTCCTCTATGTGATGCATCACTATACACCACAAATCCTCCCGTATCATCTGGTAAGGATAATATTGGTGCCTCGCTTAATCTCTTCTTCAGCTCTTGAAAACTCTCCTCGCATTTGTCGGTCCATACATATTTTACCATTTTCCTCGTCAGATTAGTCAATGGGGTCTCTATCTTAGAAAAATCTTGGATGAATCTTTGATAGTACCCAACTAACCCTAAGAAAATTCTCACTTCCATCGGAGTCCTCGGTTGTTCCCAATTACTTACCACTTTGACTTTTTCGGGGTCTACTGAAATTCCATTGTCATCCACCACGTGGCCTAAGAATTGAACCTTCTTCATCCAAAATTCGCATTTTGAAAAATTCGCATACATCTCTTCTTTTTGTAGTGCTTCCAAAAAAATCTTCAGATGTTCGACATGTTCTTCCTCTATCTTTGAGTAGATCAAAATGTCGTCGATGAAAACCACTACGAATTTATCCAAGTATGGCTTGAAAACTCGATTCATCAAGTCCATGAATGCTGCCGGAGCGTTAGTTAAACCGAATGACATTACCAAAAACTCGTAATGTCCATAACGGTTTCGAAACGCAGTCTTTGGTATATCTTCATCCCTCACATTTAGTTGATGATATCTTATTCATAATTCGATCTTCAAGAAACATTTTGCTCCCTTCAGTTGATCAAACAAGTCGTCTATCCTTGGCAATGGATATTTGTTTTTGATCGTTACTCTATTCAATTCTCGATAATCGATGTAGAGCCTCATCGATACATCCTTTTTCTTTACGAATAACACTAGTGCTCCCCAAGGAGACACACTCGGTCAAATGTACCCCTTATCCAATAACTCTTGAAGTTGTATCATCAATTCCTTCATTTCTACTAGCGCCATATGATATGGAGCTTTCAAAATCAGTACCGTTCCTGGTGCTAAGTCTATTACGAATTCAATTTCTCTGTCCGGTGGAAGACCAGGCAGATCGTCCGGAAACACGTCTTGAAATTCATTCACTATAGATATATCTTTAATCTCTACTCCCTTTTTTCTGAGTATCTACAATGTAAGCTAAATAACCTACACATCATTTTCTTAACAACTTCTTGGCCTGCATCATCGTAACGTAACACGATTGCTTAAGCGATGAGCTACCATGAAACACTACCTTAGACTAACTCGGAGTCTGAAGGTTCACACACTTGTTCTGACAGTTAATTATAGCTGCATAGTTATACAACCAATCCATTCACAGTATTACGTCAAATTCTCCCAGTCTAAAAGGAATCAAGTCTACGCTCAGTTCATGTTCTCTAATGTTTGCGTGACAATTTCGATAAACGTATTCTATAGGGATTATTTCATTATTCGCAACTTCTACGTGCAAGGAGTCTTCTAAACGTTCTCAGGGTGTTTACTAGAAAATTCTTCAGATACAAAAGAACAGGTGGTACCCGAATCAAATAATACATAAGCATTTATATTATTGATTGGGATTATACCTGACACCACGTCCTTCGCAGCCACTACGTCCTAGACGGTCATGTTAAAGGATCGAGGGGTCGATCGGTTGGGTTGTGCAGGTCCACTAATCATTGACTTGCTCCCTCCTCCCTGGCCTCCGCTAGCTCCACTGCTTCCTTTCTTCTGGCAATCCTTTATCTGGTGCTTTGTCGATCCACAAGAAAAACATCCTCTGATCTTCTTCTGCTTTGGGCAATTTGGCGAGATGTGCCCCTCTTGGCCACAATTATAGCAAGTGCTCTTTCCTTTCCAGCATTCTCCCTGATGGTTTCTTCCACATTTGTTGCAAGCTTCGGTCCTCTTCTTAAAGTTTCCTTGGTAACTCCCTCCTTGGTTATTGTTTATGTTGTTGTTGTGGTTGTTGTTTTCCCATTTCCTCTTTCCCGAATTACTTCCTCCGCTTCTGCTTCCTTCATGATGATCATTACCAATGTTCTTGTTCTTCTTTTCCTTATGATATAGACTTAAGGTCTCACTGCCACCATCCACAATGTCTATCTTCTCCAACAAGGTCGTAAAGGAATCAATCTGGAAGACTAATACCTTATTATACAACCACGGCTTCAATCGTTGCTCGAAATGTATTGCCTTCCTTTCTTCATCCCCAACTTGGTGCTCCGCAAATCGTACTAGTTCATTAGACTTAGAAGCGTATTGCGCCACCATCATATCTCCATGTTTTAACTCTAGAAATTTCACTTCCATCCTACTCTTCATACTTTTCGGGAAATAGTTCTCGAAAAATAGCGTCGTAAAACTATCCCATGTTATCGTTCCTTCCCCCGCTCTCTGCTGATTAGTTTCCGACCAATAGTTCGTTTCACCCCTCATCATGTGTCGACGTCGGGATTTTTAGATGTCCTTTTCCGTTACTTGTTCTTTGGTGTTCTCATTTTAAGTGAGATTTGTTTGAAAAAACAAGTGAAAAAGGTCTGACATGTATAATGTCGACGATGGACTGTTAAGAGTCGCCAGTTGGTTTTTTTAAATGTTTATACAAAAACAACCGAGAAAAGGTTTGCACATTAACCCACTGATATGACACTACTAAACAAGTCGTTGAAACCGAGATTCATTACGGTTCGGGGACTTGGTTATGCAAAGGGAAGGTGTTAGTCACCCCGCGATATCCGTGTTACCACGGTGACTGCCTCTTTTCAAGAAACTGTTATCTGAATGTGTGTGTGTGTGCGTGGGTCAATGTGCTATTATTTGGAAGTAGTGTGAGGCCTCGTTCGCACCTATATACACAGGGTTTGAATTTATGTAAAAATTCAATTTCAAGCAAGATATGGCAGTGATGTTTTATAAAAAGAGATTTTTCAAACCCTGATGCTCAATAGTAATTGAGACCTTTTACACTCCCATTTTATTAAGTGTTCAACTTTAATGATTTTATTTTACAGATGCGAGGCATCCGTATGAAAATAATGTACAAAATAATGCCGACTTCATCGTGGGTATGGGAACCATCTGAGGAAATTTAGACATCGCAGAATAATTTACAAGCTGCTTACAACTAAAAATGTCAATCATGGAAACTGAAAATAGATCCAATGGGCTGAATCTGTGATCACATGATTCCTAGGCGCACATGATATCGCAATTTGTATGAAAGAAATAAGCAGATATATATATAAAAGCAGTAAATATATATATACAGACATGATCACCAATCACGAAGCACCTCCATGGGGGATCAGAAATGTAAATAAATTGTAAAAGCTATTAACAACCATGGAGGAAACTCCAGTCGGGACAAAATGTAAAAAAAGCTGTAAAGTTATCAACCGACATGGAGGAAACTCCAGGCGGGACAAAACGTAAATAAAGTTGTACAAAGTGATCAACTTCCACGAAGTAAACTTCAGGCAGGACGAAACATAAAGAAAGCTGTAAAAGCGATCAACCACCACGAAGTGAACTCCAGGTGGGACGAATATATATATATATATATATATATATATATATATATATATATATATATATATATATATATATATAAGCAGTAAACGCACCGGATGTAAAATCCAGGCTCATCGATCAGGGTTCGACAACAGTTCATATATATAAGTGTATATATATAAGCGAATAAACGCGCCAGATATAAAATCTAAGCTCATCGAACAGAGTCCGATACACAGTTAATATATATATAAGTATATATATATTAAAGCAGTAAACGCACCAGACCGAAGTCTAGGCTCATCGAACAAAGTTTGACACACAGTTCATATATATAAATATATATATATATATATAAGAAAATAAATGCACCAGACCGAAGTCTAGGCTCATCGAACAAAGTTCGACACACAGTTTATATATATATATATATATATATATATATATATATATATATATATATATATATAAGCAAATAAATGCTCCAGACCGAAGTCTAGGCTCAATCGAGGCATAACTCGATAATATTAGTCAATATATATAATATATATATATACAAGCTGAAACAAAACCGCGGACCAAAGTCTGGGAAAATGCACGCAACACGACTCTCAACGTGAAGAAAGGTGTGTGCAGAGATGAATAGAAAGACTCTAAAGTTTGTGAGAAGGCTTACAGTTGACTGCCAAAGAAGACTTTTATATCTTTAAAATGGGTAAACAATGGCTTTTGTAGGTACAAAAGAGGCTATATATGAGCTCAAATGTGTTTAAAATGAGAAAGTACACTGCATGGCGTGAGTGCAAAAAAAATTGGGCAGGGCTTCCTCGCCGTTTTCTCTTGTAAAATGGGCACCCCAAGCCCTCTATTTATAGATGAAGTAGCCGCAGGTGTACCTGCAGCTAAGCCGCAGGTGTACCAGAGGCAACCCGGGTGGGCCTGGGTTTCTCGAGTCGGGTCGTCTCGCAGTACGTGTACTCAGGTACTGTAATGTCCACTCATACTTTCAGAAGTGCAATCCGGGCATCTGTTTGAGGTATACAGGACCTATTTCAGACCGCTGTTGTCGAGAGTTGTACGATGGCATGTGATTATAGTTTGTATGAAGTCATTGAAGATGGGACGATGCCCTCCGATCTTCAAGCTTCAACTTCCATCCGTTACCCCGCACAATAGTCACTTGGGATTGGTTAGTCTTGTGGTACATCATTTTGTAGAGATGTTGAGACGACGTGGCGTGGCATCGTGTTGGAGAGATGACAATTTTGCCCCTCATCGGTGTTATCACCGGATTGGGCTGATAAAGTAGACGTTGCTCAAGCTTCACTTAGATTGGACTGTTGTATTTGTTGAAGGTCCTCATTGTCATTTTTGAGGTGTGACTGTCCTCCCGGTGTTATCCTCGGGTTAGTATAGTGTATCTCGTTGTGAGCACCGAGATTGAAGCTGGTCGCATTTGAAACAAGTATTTTTCGGGGTTATCGCCGAAACAGCATTCCTTGGGGTTATCACCAAGGTTGGTGGCTATTTTCATGGTTGGGACTGAGACTGGATACCTCGGGGTTATCTCCGAGATTAATCGGTCTTCTTCGGCGTGTGTTCCGGTATTGGATCTGCACGCCTCAGGGTTATATCCAAGGTTGGATTGGTTACTCTCAGTGTGTGCTCCGGGGTTGATGCTGAACTTCCGGTAGTATCCGGTATGGATATGGATTGTCTTTCAGGGTTCCCTCTTAAAAGACGAATTTGTCCTCCTGCAATGTTAGTGACAGTAGTACAGAAAATTTTGAGTGTCTACAGATACCCCTCTTTATCATACTCATGCATGGCGATGAATGGGTAGGATAAGGAATCCTAGACACTTGAAATACAACAAGACAAACATAGTACTATATGTAGCAACATGAGGCAAATGTATGATGCATGTGTACAAGGTTGTAGCCCAACATGCCGGGGATGATTGTTGGAACCCTATTGCTTCAACTGAGGATTGGCAATGATGACCAGATTTGATGTGCAATCTGAATATGTTAGGATGTTGATGTTAGAGTTATCACCAAATTCCTGTGTCTGTGGTAATGACTTGATCCGGAAAATGTACCTCTTATGTGTAAGAGATCTGTGGGGATAAGGCTTCGTCTATTTGAGGATGTGTATAACATATTCCATCATCAATCCCCCTTGATAATATTGACTTTTCCTGGTTGGTATCGCCAGGACATGTCAAGATTTTATCGAATTTACTGCCAACAACAAATGTTGTCAAGGATGCCTGACCTTCGTTAACGTGTAATTCACCGACATGTGAATTAACGGCTGAAAAATCCTGTGGGATATACTATCAAGGTTGTTTGACTTTCGTTGACGTGTGAATTAAAGGAACATTACGTTGTGACCCCCGCCGGGGATCCGTTGGGGAATAAGAGTAATTGAGCATGAAATCCTCGAATAGCTCTAAAGCTCTGATAGGTTCAATCGCTATCGGCTGAGATAACGTCAAGGCTGTTTGACCTTCATTGATATTTGTGTCAACGGTTTGAATTCGCATTGTAATCCCCTACCGGGGCTTCACGTTGTAACCCCCATCGGGGACTCATGTTGTAACCCCCATCGGGGACTCATTTATGGTGTAATGACCCAGAGTTGGCAACATCGGACCTGTACAAGGTAATGCCAGAGGTGATTTGTGACAAAGGAGATCATTGGCAGGGTATACCACGTGTTCGGGTGACTACCAATGAGTGATGTACAAACTCAAAGTTTCATCTGAGAAGACCAGGACTGCATGTTGTTTTACTCAATCGCGTGGCATTTTTATTCCCGATTTGACATTTTTAGTCTGTGAGAACTCCTTTACATCTCGAACTGGACCGAGCCGGAGGGGTGGGGCACACATAGGGGTGTCGCAGGTGCACCTGCATCAGTCGCAGATGAGCATGCAGCCGACCGTGGATGATAAAATCCAGCAGGTTGGTCTTCACAAGTTATTTTCTAGCCTGAAGGAGGCTCACGTATTTCAACTTGTCAAAGATCTGCTGAGTTCGGGATATTTTCTGCAAATTTTGTCACCGTACAAGTGTTCTACACTATCCTGGTAACGTATGCATGTATTTTTTCCAGTTTTTATCCATTGGATTTTGAGTTAAAGCATGAAATGCATCTAAACACGTAGTAGTGATTATGTATGCACAAATGACTTGCTAAAAAAATATTCAACATAGTAAATGTTAGTATTAAACCATACTAAACATAACGATGAGAAAAAATTTGACTTTTGAGACAGTCAAATTGGCACCTTTTTCTGCAATTTTTTGTCCTATTCGAGGTCCAATGAGCAAAAGGTAGAAAGGCAAAGTACTCCTAGTATTGAGGTTGACCTTATGCATGATGATTTTAATTTTTAATGCATATATTATGTATGTGACTTTGGGACAGGTGTGCTACTGAATGGCCACCTAGACATTCCTATGTGTATGTGGATAGTCCTATTTTCAAAGGGGACTATGGCAAAAAAAATCAAAATGTAGGCATTGGGTAGTCATGCATTTTAACTCTATTGTATGTTAAAGTAAATGCGTGCATGCATATAGTCATAAAATGCATTTTAGAAAGCTCAAGGTAAGGAAATACCACACCCTTTCTGAGGTGATTTGGAGACTTTTTGTCCAGATATTATGGATCTGGATCAGCCAAACAGTTCCTGTAGGACCACTTCTGGTATACGAAGAAGGGCTTCTGAAGTGCCTCGTCCCCGCTCTGTGAGACAGACTCGTCGATTGGTAGAGGCCGTGATTCGTCTAGTCCGGGCAGACGTGCCAAACGTTGAGGATGTAGATGAGGATATTCCTATTGAGGATCCCGCTCCTGCTGCACATGTCCATCGTAGGGAGCTACCTTGTATTCAGGTGGCAAACTAAGAGCTTCTGGGTGATTTGAGCAGACATCCCTCGATGTACTTGTATGCTAATGAGGTATGACGTTAGACTTTGATCTTCCTTCTTTCCTATTGATGAGGAGCAAAGGTTTTGATGTTGATCTACATTTCATGCAGGTTCTGGGTTTTACACAGCCTCGAGGGAACTGGTTCAGCATTCACTCTATGTACCAGGCGCTTCATCCTAACTATAGAGCGGTAGTGCATGAGTGGGGATTCAGTGCATTCTTCTCCATCCTTCCCCTTCATTGTCCCTGGGGTTACCTCAGAGCATTGTCTGAGCGATGCTTTCATCAGACTCAGTCACTCCATCTACTGGATTGCGAGGTGATGATGATGCTAATGGATTGGCGATTTATCACAGGTATGGAGTTTGGAGGGGAGTCAGTGCCTTACACGATTAATATTACCCCTACTGCCGTCAGATCCTTGTTAGAAATTCCAGTGAAGACGCTCAAAGGCAGGACTGTTCGTTCAGGTCCATTGAGCGTAGATACTATGAGCGAGCTTTTGAGTGAGCCCATGCCTGATGATGTCAGAATTAGGGATCGCAATCTTCGGCGATTGTTCCTGATGATTATTAGAGGCTGTTTCATAGCAGATAACTCTTCTGCGGTGTCTTTCGCTTTGATCAGCACAACGCGTCATGTGGATCGTATTGGAGAGTATGATTGGGGTTCCTACACCTTTGCCTATTTCCTCTGGGGTATGCGTATGCGCTCACAGGGTTTGACCGAGGCTTGGCTAGGATTTTACCCATTTCTGCTGGTGAGTATTTCCCTTGTCATTTGCCATTTATAGGTTTAGAGTGTTTACTGATAGCAGATGTTTTTCCATTGTGTTGGCAATTTTGGGCCTATGAGAGGCTCCCATGTTTGCATCCTGTGAGTGTGTTAGGTTTAGATACTTATCCACGAGGACGACGATGGCATCATTCCATTTTGCCGGAGGTCCCTATAGCTAAGGGCTTCACTCACTGCAGTATGCAGCTGGAGTTGTTGACAGCTGATACTATCACATGGATTCCCTATTTAGGGGAACACTTCACCATCGACTTTGAGGATGGATACCCGACTGGAGTCGACTACGTGATTTCCACCAGGAGAGTTCCTCTCTTTACAGATGGAGGCTGGGAGCTCTATTTAGGAGAGCGTCCTATTAAGAGCACCACATGGGAGATTCGTTTGCCGATCTTACCTCCTACCAGGCGTCATTGGCCTGTATCACAGTCACCCATCACTGATATCCCAATGTTTGGGGTTAACGGTTTTGCATTATCAGAGGGTCCTTGCACTCAGGAGATGTTCCAGCATTAGTGGTTCCCTCATACTATCGGAGCCCAGTCCTGAGCCACACAGTTTATGGGGGATATGGTTCCAAGATCCGTGATGATAACGGATTGGATAGCTTGTGTCAGAGATCAGACTCATATGACACAGATTGATAGTTTGACCCGGCAGTTGGACAAGGCACATGTATTTATCTTGTATTTGGGCAGAGATCCGGCATAGGCGGCTTCATTTGATCCTTCCAGCTCAGGCGTTGTTCCCTCAGATGATCCATTTGGTTTTGTCAGTGCAGATCCTCCTCTATATAGGCCTGACATACCTGTTGATAGAGATCCAGTGACTCAGGAAGAGTTACATCAGATGGACAGGATTGATGATGTGGACATCGACACCATGATGTTCTTCTGATGTGCATTCTCATTATATCTTTTGATAGGCCTCTGTTAGATATTAGGTGGTTGTACCCTATTCTCGCTATATCTTTTGATAGGCCTCTGTTAGTAGTAGGTCGTATGTGCCCCATTTCCCTGTATTTGTAGTTGTACAGAGATGATGTATTAGATGATGATATACTTAGGAATGTATGCACAGTTTTTCCATTCCATATATCATATTGCCATCTATTATTTGCTATGCATATATCATATTATGCATATGTGTGTATGTCAAGAGATATTCAGCATTGACCCCTGGATGATCTTATGACACGGCCCGCACAGATGTCTCCCTCAACAGTTAGCCGTATAGATCATACCCCACCGTCATTGGTGGTATTGAGTATGCAATCATGGTACGATAGCATGTCACCGCCAGACAGGGTAACTATAGATCAGTTGCTGCAGCATACCATGACCTTATTGACTTTTCAGGTTCCCGTAGGGTTTGTGGACGGGATGCTAGAGCATTGGGTACCGGATATGCAGGTCTTCCGATTCAGGACCCATGAGTTGACTCCTACTCTGGAGGAGTATGCACGATTTATGATGCTTCCATTAGACAGACCTTGCGTGTGACGAACTAGAATTTTGTAATTTTATTTTAATATTTATTGAATTAAATAAATATTTTTCGATGATTTAATTATTGGATTAAATAATTATTTGATGGAATTATGGTAGATTAATTTAATTATATGTTATATTTATTAAATTAATATAGACAATATTTATTATTCAAGTATGTATTTATGTGAGCTTATTGAATTAAATGAAATATTTAATTAAGCATGATGTTATTTTAAATAATTTAATTATTAATTAGAGAGTTAAGAATTTGACATTAATTATTAATGAGAAATTTAATTATGTGACTATGTGAAATTATGAGAAATTATTATATTTTATTTAAAATAAATTAAATAGATATTGATTTATTTTATGAAGGAGTGTGACATTAATTAAACTATATGATAAAGCTTTATTAAATTAAATGATTTTTGAAACCTATTAATGTAGTCAAACAAGGCTCTATGGGGAGTTGGATGCAATTACCCACTACTGGAGTAACTGACCATTATGCGTGTCTGTTGAATCAGTGTAATGATTAAATTACACTGATTCAACAGACAATTTTAATGTTTTATTTTCAAAACCTCCAAGAACATCAAAGTCAGTGAAATTCACATGCTTTAAATCTGTTATTAAGTGTTTAAATTGGTTAATGACAGTGTATAAATGTTGGGTTATGGTTATACATGAATTATATCATGTGAGTATGATTAAATTCGAGTAGTAATAATTTTATTGGAGTTCCTTGAGACTCGCGCCACAACACCACCGCGCCACAACACCATCGCGCCGCAGCGCCGAGAACCAGTGTAACAGTGGCGCCACAGCGCCACTCTCCAGAATGTTCAGAATGAGATTTTTTTAAGTCGAACAATGTGTTAGTAAATTAATTTAATGAACATGTAAACATGTTAGAAGTATAATGTGAAGATAAAAAAGATGTTTATCATGTAAATAACATAATTGCATGTGGGTTGAATTATTGAATACATAATTAATTCATTATTCATGAGGTGATACTATATGTTAATAAATGTGATAATTTGACTAAGTATAGTCATAACCAAAGTTTAGACAAAAGAATGATCATTTATGATTAGTTAAGTTATAATTAACTGGTATTGTGAATGTGAATGGTATGTAAGATTAAATTCAAAGAACGTGCTCAGTTAAAGAGTAATCTACGCACGAGGCAAGTTTCCTAACCCTACTTGTCATTATTGTTCAAGTTTATTATTTACCTCGAGTAATTATCATTACTATTATTCAAGTTCGAATTATTATATTAAAGATTGATTATCTTTTCAAAGTATGATTTTGTTATACAATAATCGTTCTATTGTATACACCTTAAGATTATTATTCAATTTGAATATCATTATTATTGAACCTTATTAGACTAGCGAACCCTTATTGATTCGACTAGTCCATAGCTGATGAGCGTTCTAAAATTCAGAAACCTTGATGAATTATCCAAACCAAACTTCTTTTGGTGCGGACTCGAATGTCAAACTGAGATGAACAACCCTACAAAGGGATTTACTTATGTGTTAGCGTTAAGATATTGTGCCTAATATGGTACTAAGGGCTGATCCCCCTAAGTACGAGTAGAAAGGTCCATAGTCTTATGACTGTTAAAGGTTTCAAGTATGACCCTTGATAACCTAGGACATAGTTCAAGGTCTTATGACCCTCAGAATTCTTTTGATTCTTGTTATTCATTCTTGATTCAAAAGTTGAGATTTTATTCAGATGTCTTTGATTTATTCGAATGTTATTATACTGTTATTTCATTATTATACTTGTGGGCATTAGTGTTCACTCTTGTTTGATAATAACATTGCAGTTAAGAATGAAAGAACTGATGAACCTTCCACTAGTAAAGGCAAGGGCAAAGTTAGCAAATGATGAAGACTTGTTATTTTATTTGATGATGTATTTATGTTTAAGACTTCAGTTAATGATGTGGTTTAAGACTTATTTGTTTATGATTCCACACAGATTTTTAAGGTTAGTTTAACCTGGGATTGTATTTTATTATTCGGATGTTGTAACCCTTAAGGGGAAGATTTTATTTCTATCATGGTTTGCATTTATTATGGGTAGATAGATAGATGATATTTGTACAGTGAACACCAAATCCCGTGGAATCGAAGTACCCGGATTTGGGGGTCTCACAAGTTGGTATCAAAGATGTAGGTTATGAACCTTAGGTGGGGGAACAACCTTAGGTAGTAGCCTTATAGAAAGAAGATAGTGATGGAAAACTCTTATCGAGTTATAAGAAATTAATTTATGTAATTCATTGAAGATAATAAAAGACCTTATGTGTTTATGTATTAAAGTATGCCTCAGATGATATGACTTAGTAACTAAAACTTAAAATTTTGTTGTCAGGATGTCGAATGTTGGTGAAGCTAGTCAAGCTGGGGAGGAATAACTCTGTGTACCTATAGTACCTACTGAGGAGGAACCCCATGTACCTATAGTACCGACAGAGGAGGAGCCCCGAGACATTCATGTCGTTAGGGAACAGCTGGTGTAGAGGGAATCATCTCCATTGATCACCGTTGTTGGTCAGGAGCATGAACCTGAGACTGATCCTGAGGAGGATCCTGAGGAAGAATTTGTTGAGGAAGAGGAAGAAGAGGACTTACCACGGTACACCGTTGATGCTGAGATGTATGACACATTATACGACCGTAACATGGAGTTACGAGATGAGGTGCAAGATTTGACTGAGCGGGCGGTTATTCAGCATATTACTCTAGATCAGAAGGAGAGGGAGATTTCGACTCTTTACTCTCGACTGGCAAATGTAGAATGGGATTTGGTCCATGAGAAGGATCAAACTGAAGATACGACCGAGGAGATAGAGAAACTGAAGAAGTAACTGAAGGAAACCTCCGAAAGGCTGAACATAGCAGAGGAAGGCTGGGTAAGAGAATCACGTCGATCTGATCGTGCAGAGGATGATAGTCGTGCAAAGAAACCGAAGATTGGGGAAACGTACTCTACACTTAACAAGGCAATGAATGAGACCCAAGATCGAGTTTTGAGGTACCCAATCCAGTTCGAGGAACTACCATTGTACATGATGGATCGCAGGACAATGCATTGCATCTTAGAAGAGGAGCGTAGCAAGGCTAATCAGTACCTTGACCGACAATGATATGATTTGTTTAATTATGTGAGGAACTTAATTAGTTTTTAGATGTAAATTTTGACTTGTTTATGAATGAAAGAATATTTGAATGTTTTAAATCTTATGGATTCTTTATTCCAGGATAGTTGATGTAAATAGCAGTTATGCTATCGTTTAATGTTAAAACTTTTGATTTGAATGCAAATATATCAAGTTGTTTGAGATGACGTGTTAAGTGATATGTTAAATTGTTGAGGTATGCCTTAACTATTTAGAGAAATAAATAAAGTTCTAATAAAGCGTTTATTTAACAGAAAAATGCCGCCAAGGAGAAGACAAAAACGTCAACCGGCTCAGGAAGAGTCAACCAATAATAACAATAATGTCAACGTTAATCCCGTGCAGCAGTTGGTGAACTTACTGACTAGAGCCATGAATAACCAACCTCAAGCTCCACCAAACACAACGTTTAAGGACTTCAAGGCTGTGGGACCGCCAGAGTTCAAAGGATCCATGAACCCAATCGAGGCTCAAACGTGGGTTATGGAGATGGAGAAGGTTTTCAACGTTTCTAGGGTTAGAGAAGACCAGAAGACCACTTTTACAACATTTATGCTAAAGTCTGAGGCTAGCTACTGGTGGCAAGCAAACAAAGTAAGAGGAGGTGAAGGTGTAATTACGTGAGAGAGATTTAAAGAGATGTTCTTCGAGATGTACTTTCCAACTAGTTCGCAGAATCAGATGGAAGTTCAATTTCTGGAACTGAAGCAGGGAAACATGAGTGTACCTGACTACGCGGCTAAATTCAATGAGTTGGCAAGATTCGCCCCGTATCAAGTTCGCACGGATGAGAGGAATGCGAGACGGTTTGAGCAAGGACTAAAGCCTTGGGTGTATAGCAAGGTATCAATGTTTCAGATAAACACATTTGCTGGAGTTTTGGAAAAGGTCATCCTCGCTGAAGGTGGAAGCGATGCGGTGAACAAGAACAATCAAGATCAGAAGAAGAAGAAGAAGAAGAGTGAAAGTGAAATTTAATAACAAGTCTAGTGGAAGTGGCACAGGAGGTTGAAATTTTAATCAGAAGAAAAGGTGGAACGACAGCTCATCATCGAAGAATCAGCAAGGTAATCATAAGAAAAGAATCGAAGCATGCCCGACTTGCGGGAAAGCCCATCTTGGAGTTTGTATGAAAGGAAAAAGAATGTGCTACAATTGTGGTCAGGAAGGCCACATAGCACCAAACTGCCCAAACCCAAAGAAGGGTGCTTGTTTTACTTGTGGTTCGAAGGACCATTTGGCAAGAGATTGTCCCAAGAAGGGATCGGGAGGGTCAGGATCAGGAGGAAATTGAGGAAATAACAGTGGAAATGCCTTAACCATCACCGGACCAACAGCAACAAACCGACCAATCGCCTGGACTTTCAACATGACGGTGCAAGATGCAGTTCAATCCCGTGATGTGGTGTCAGGTATCATTCTGATCAATAAAGTTAATGCTTATGTATTATTTGATTCGGGTGCTACTTGTTCCTTTATATCCGATGATTTTGCCATGAATTTAGATTTGCCTAAGAATGAATTGGATTACCCCATGAACATAGAAATTGTGAATAGAGAAATAATCCATGTTAAGTATGTACATAAGAACTGTAGAGTGGATATTAAGGGTAATATCATGAACGTAGATCTTATCCCTATTCGACTTGGGGAATTTGACGTTATTTGGGGAATGGACTGGTTATTCAATTATGGGGCTGTAATTGATTGCCAAAAGAAGCGTATTAACCTTATGACTCCGTTAAAGGTTGTATTTTATGGTAACAAGTTTCCTAGATAAGCGAATTGTCTGACGATGATGCAGGCCAGGAAGTTATTGAGACAAGGCTGTGTAGGATACTTAGCTTACATAGTTGATAGTCGAAAAGAGAATCTTAAGGTAGAAGAGATACTGATTGTGAGGGATTTCATCGACGTATTTCCAGACGATTTTCCAGAACTTCCACTAGATAGAGAAGTAGATTTCGTGATCGATTTGGCGCCCGGAACAACTCCAATATCGAAGTCACCATACCGAATGGCAGCGATAGAGATGAAAGAATTAATGGTACAATTACAAGAATTGTTGGACAAGAAGTACATTCAACCAAGCGTATAGTCGTGGGGAGCGCCGGTGTTGTTCGTGAAAAAGAATGATAGATCGATGCTGCTCTGCATTGACTACAGAGAACTGAATAAGGTCACGATTAAGAATAGATATCCATTACCGAGGATCGATGATCTATTTGATCAGTTGAAGGGAGCAAGATACTTTTCCAAGATAAACTTGAGAAGCGGTTTTCATCAATTGAAGGTGAGGCCAGAGGATGTACCGAAGACAGCGTTCAGAATGCGATACGTTCACTACGAATTTTTATTAATGTCGTTTGGTCTAACGAATGCTCCTGCAACATTTATGGGACTAATGAATGGTGTATTCAAGTCATTTTTGGACAAATTCGTAGTGGTATTTATAGATGACATTTTGGTATATTCCAAAACCAAAGAAGAACACGAAGAACATTTGAGGTTAACGTTGGAAGTATTGAGAAGGGAGAAGTTGTACGCTAAATTTTTGAAATACGAATTCTAGATCGAGCGAGTACAATTTCTTGGTCACGTGATCGATAAAAATGGAATTTCGGTAGATCCATCCAAAGTAGAAGCTGTGATTAACTAGGATCAGCCGAGAACGCCGTCGGAAGTAAGAAGTTTTCTAGGATTAGCGGGATATTATAAAAGGTTCATACAAGACTTTTCCAAGATCGCAACTCCGTTAACGAATTTAACTCGAAAAGCTGTGAAATTTGTTTGGACGAATAAGTGTGAGGAAAGTTTTCAAGAATTGAAGAAGAGGTTGAGTACGGCACCTGTGTTATCTCTTCCGGATGATACAGAAAATTTTGTTGTTTTTAACGATGCGTCGCATAAAGGACTTGGCTGTGTGCTTATGCAAAATGGCAGAGGCATTACGTATGCATCACAACAATTGAAGGATTACGAGAAGGGTTACCCGACCCATGATTTGGAGTTAGCTGAAGTTGTTTTTGCTCTAAAAATTTGGAGGCACTATCTATACGGGGAGAAGTGTGAAATATATACGGACCACAAGAGTCTGAAATATATTTGAACACAGAAGGATTTGAATATGCATCAAAGAAGATGGTTGTAATTAATTAAGGATTACGACTGTGAGATTTTATACCATCTGGGGAAAGCAAATGTGGTTGTCGACGCCTTAAGTAGAAAGGGTCGTGAGAAACTGATGATATTGACTGTTCATTAGGAGCTAATTGCAGAAATGGAGAAACTAGAGTTGGAAGTGAAGTATCCTATGGAGATTGATGAGAAGCTATTTCAGATGAAATCTGGTACAACTCTACTAGATAAAGTAAAGGAGGCTCAACTTCAAGATGATGAATATAAAAATGTGACAAAGAAGATATCTGAAGGAACCGAACCGAGATTTAAGATGAATAAGGAAGGAATACTGAGATTTGAGAGTAGAATTTGGGTTCCACCAGTACAAGCGAGGCTCATAGTTCACGATATTCGATTCACCCTGGTAGTACCAAAATGTACCAAGACCTTCGACAACATTTCTAGTGGCCGAATTTAAAACGTGATGTTGCAGAATGTGTTACCAAGTGTCTGACCTGTCAGAAAGTGAAATCAGAACATCAGAGACTGTAAAGTCCCCGAACTCGGATACTTAAAACCCGAACTCGGTACTTCACGATACCATTTCTATGAGCGGAATAATACTAATAATAATAACAATAATATAAAACTTAAACTTAAATTTACATTTATCAGAGTCTAATCCCAAGTACGCAACCTTTACTACATTCTTTACATGATATATAATACATATCATTAACTTAATACAGTCTATATATACTATAAATGATACCAATAATATGTCCTATTTGATTTCCTTTTCACTTGGTCTTGGCCGAACTTTCTAGTTCTTCACACTTAGCTGAAAACATTTAAAAAAAGCAAGGATGAGCATTTGAGTGCCCAGCAAGTATTTATATATATATACGTTGAAAAAATTTAAATGTTTTCTTTATAATATTCTTCTACAACCGGTCAATAGTTGTGAAGTAATCTGTACCAATAACAATAACATAACAACCCTCTTTCAAATTTTTGAAATTGTGTATTGTATATACATGGGTTTCTGTGACATATTATGAACATTGTTTTCATTTTCGAAAGGGTTTAAATAGAAATTCATCTGTAAACCGGCTATTGCTTACGGGCACGGAGGGTGATCAGCCCCGTTGTACCCTGTATTGATCAATACTACATTGCTAGAACGATATTATCGTTCATCCTTTGTCCGCCGTAGCGCATAAAAATTTTTCCATGTTCCGGATGTTCATACCTGTCGGGTTTTCATTACAAAGGTCTTATCTTGTTCAACAATGATATATAATTCAACATATATGTATATCGAAGGTATATCAACATGTGATTAAATATAATGATTATCCAAGTGGGGACACTTGTATAATCATTTCTATAAATTAAAGAACAGAATATATATATCTGAAGTATCATATACTAACATGTTGATAATCAAATGGTGTATATATTATAGGTTTAACAATCTGTACATTAATAATAATATAATTTTGAAACATTCTTACACTTGTCCATTGCATAAAGAAAATGCAAAGTTAGGATACTTGCCTGATGCGCTGCTTACAATTACGCAACTTAGATCTATTTGTTATACAGAAACATATCATTAATAAGATCATTCTATCGATTAGAATCACATATCATAACACATAGTACTGCTTATTGCAGTCAGCACATAACATAATCACATTGTCATACATGTTCAACAATCATGTTATCACAAACAAACATCAACTCATTCTTAATCACATTGTAACACAACTTTATCCACCATTGAATAACAAATAAAATAATTAACTAACTAAATTTCTAAGTCCAGATCAATTTCTGAACCATGTCGGTCTACCGACATCTTTATCGGGTAATTGCAAGTCTAAGACTCTATCCCGAAGTTCAATATCCAAATAGATAACTTAAACAACAGTCGCACTATTTTTCATGACCATATAATAATTATAAAATAACTATTACCATTTACCATAATTTTTGAAATATCAGAATCATTATTAAATGATACGAAACAATTCTATTATCATTAATATCAAACTATTAATAAAACCATTGCCAAAATATTAAAGTTATTTATAATAACTCAAAATATTTTTAAAATATTTATATTACCCTTAATTGATTTTTAAACATCTAAAATCATTATTAAATAATTACCGTTAATATTTAAATAATAATGAACTATTTATCCAAATATTAAAAGTCATTAATTATAACTTAAAATATTTTTAATTCATTAATATCCTTTTTAAATGATTTTTAAATAAATAAAACCATTTTTAAACTATTTATTTAATATAACTATTAAATAAATTTAATACCATTAATCATTAAATAAATATCATTAATATTAGAT
The DNA here is from genome assembly GCA_020205505.1 of Panax japonicus. Lineage (NCBI taxonomy): Eukaryota > Viridiplantae > Streptophyta > Magnoliopsida > Apiales > Araliaceae > Panax > Panax japonicus. The sequence continues at coordinate 31,978,892 of CM035105.1, forward strand.
TATTAATGAAATTATCCTTTAAATATTAAAAGTTATATTTTATAACTTAAAATATTTTTAAACACTATATTTTCATTTAAAATGATTTTTTTAAAATAATAAAATTATTTTTAAACTAAATTATTTAATATAATTATTAAATAACTTTAATATCATTAATAATCATTAATTAATTAAATTTACCTTTAAATATTAAAAGTTATATTTTATAACTTAAAATATTTTTAAATACCTTATCATTATTTAAAATGATTTTTAATATAATAAAATTATTTTTAATTCATTTATTTAATTTATTTAATAAATAACTTAATTATCATTAATATTAATTTATTAATGAAAATTATCAAATAATATTAAAAGTTATTAAAAATAACTTAAAATATTTTCTTATATCATAATATAATTTTAAATGATTTTTTTCACATATTAAAATCATTTTTAAATAATTTATTTAATATTATCATTAAATAAATTAAATACTTTTAATATTCCAAAAATATTAAATATTTATGAAATATATTTAAAATAATTAAAAACTAATTTTCGGAATTTAAAATAATTTTTAATAATTTATTTTATATTTTTAATAATTAAAAACTATTTTTTTTATTTATTAATTAATTCTCGGAAAATAAATTACTATATGTCGCTAAACACCACCTATAGCGACAGAACCGTCGCTATAGATGTTCTTCATGTTCTTCATACAACCCAGAAATTCATATGCAGTTGACGAGGTGCTCACTTTGACCAAGCTTAATTTAGTGTGTTGTGTTTTTAGGTCTGCTGTTTATGAGATCATATAATATAAATACAAGACTACAAGATTAAACAATAAACATCAGCATAACTTGAATAAACAACGAGATCTGAGCCCTTACAGTGGCTGTCAGACCTATTCTTCATTTTCTAGGTTACCCAAAAATGAAGAACAGTTCGTTCATCCTCTTTTGGGCTTCCACAACTTGCAATTCGTGCACTGTTTTTTGCGATATAAAGTATCCAGTGTGTACACAACATGACAAGGAAGAGATCTAACACCACAACTCATTAAATAATCAACACAATTAGAAGATCCATCCTAGTCAAACGTTGTCAGTCATCGCATTCTTGAGTTTTCTGGGTTTTCCAGAAAACTCAATTCGTGATCATCTGTCTTGGTTTGACCAACCACTGATTTCGATCTGTTTATGAAATAAGTGATATTAAGGCATGATTATGCAGTCTAACAAATATACTACAACCTAAATGCAAGAACCATAACGATACATCAAACCACTGTCCGATCCAAGCCCTTCAAGAACTTGTCAGAGCTTTCTGTGCTCATTCTGGGTTACCCAAAAATGGCCCGGTCATGCCCGGTCAACGGGTTTTGACCGTTTGTAAAATGAAATCCATACATCATTGAACCTTGATTATTATACCAGAGTAAAGATCTCATACTAGACTACAAAATTAAACACATAAACAACAAAAACACCAAATATACTAAGATCTACACGGTCTGACATTCATTGTCAGACCATAACATGAACTTTTTCCAGATTTTGAAAAAATGCAAATTCGAGCACTTTGATGTTATGGATTTGATAAATACCAACCCAGATCATCATAAGACACTACAAATAACATATTACAACATCAATTCACAAGATCTAACAACAATTTTTGGATAGAAATTCAAGGTAGGGTTTTATACCTTTGATGAACAATTCTTGAATCGTTGATACTGATTTGTTGTTAGATTTCGTGGGGCTATTCTTAGAGACTGAGGAACTTATGAAATTCGTGGGTAAGTAGAGAGAAAGACTTGGTTGAGCATTGGTTGATCAAATGGCCATAAAATGAACTTTTTTTCTCTCTTAATCTATATATACAAGCTAGATGCAATGAATTGGTATGATAGATGGCTGATGTGCTGTCATTTTGTGTCTCAATAGTCAAATAAGTTGGTCACCCACCCATCCTATTGTCAAAACCTAGTTTGTAGTTTCAATTATACAAGATGGGCATTTTTATCATTTGGTAAATTATTTTAATGGCAACATTGTAATCTTGCAAACCCTTAGGGTTTAACCCTAAGGTTTAGCACAAAACAAATCTAGGATTTAGCAATTTAGGGTTTGTACAATAAAATAAAATAAAATAATAAACTAAAATTTTAGTTTCTAAAAATACCAATTAGGGTTTACTAATTTAATTTAGATCTTTAATTATAGCACTTTTATAATTAGGTTTAAGCAACACTAATTAGCATCTCATTTCCCAAACTGGCAATTAGGGTTTATAATAAGCAATTTAGGGTTTCTAACTTTTGAAATTAGGGTTTATAATACAGAAAAATTAATAAGGATTTTGAATAATTGTGATTCTCCCTAATCAGGGTTAATACATATATCACCGATCATAAATCACAGTATCGTGATTACATAACGACTTAACAAATTCTCAAAGTCATGAATGACTTTCACATTAGAATTTCAAATCAATTAGGGTTTAACAGTTTGAAACTAGGGTTTCTATTTTTTTAAAATAAGGTTTCTAAATATTAAATAGGGTTTAATTACAAAATTATATAATGCATAACATATATCATATCACACAATTAAACAACAGTCTTGAACTCACAGCTGAGTTTCAAATTGGGATTTTAACACTTAAAATTAGGATTTTTAATAATTTAGGGTTTTCTAAAAATTATTAAGGGTTTCTATAACTTTAATTAGGGTTTACCTAATTAATACATTTAATACATGCCATAAATTATATAACACACTTATAAAACAATCTTGCACTCTAATCTGGATATCAAATTAGGGTTTAACATTATTACTAAGGTTTGGTCATAATACGCCGTAATTGACCAACCATTATCAATACAGAAATACAGTACATATTCATAGCACTGAAAAATTAAAATATAATTAATATAATAATATTATCATCATTATTCCTTATCCCATAACCAAAGTTAAGGTTATCATTAACACTAAAACTGTTCCAGACATTAACATTACACACATAACCATACATATCTATAACACTTATAAATAATAATATAATATTATTATTCTCATTCCTTGATCAAAACCTAAAATTAGGGTTTGGATTCCATATCTGATTTTATCTGTCATAATTAACCTTATAATTAAGTAAAAATAATTTACTTAATATCTTGAACCAAATTCATATAATAAAATAAGTATTATAAAAATTCTATAATCATATCATATATTATTCAAATAATATAAGATTATATTTTCATGGAAAATAATCATTAAAAACATTTTCACTATAAAATTATTTATTATCAGAATATATTTTATAATGAGCAATAATTCTAAAATAAAATTATTCATAACCATTCATGTAATAAATATATTTTATATTCATCACATAAACACATACATAATACCTTTCACGCATTCTTACCTTTAAAATAGATAATTATTCTAAAATTATTTCCTATATTATTTAAATAATATAAGATTATATTTTCCTTAAAAAATAATTAATAAAACATTTCCAATAAGGAATTAATTAGTATAAAAATATAATTAATAATATTCAATAATTCTAAAATAAATTTATTTGCAATACTTATGTAATAAATAAATTTTATTTATCACACATATAATTATAATTACACATTACCTTGACACATATCATTCATATTTTTTTAAAAAAAAATTATACGCAAAATTTTTGATTTATTTATACAGAAAATATCGGGTTGTCACAGAGACCGAGTGGATTACTACAACCGTTAGAGATCCTAGAATGGAAATGGGAACATATTACAATGGACTTCGTGGTTGGCCTTCCGACGATTCAGAAAGGCTACGACGCAGTATGCGTTATCGTTGACCGACTGACGAAATCTGCACACTTCCTTCCTATCAAAATTAGATTCAACTTAGATCAGTTGGTCAGGCTTTACGTAAAAGAGATTGTTTCGAGGCACGGAGTTTCGGTATCAATTATTTCAGATAGGGATTCACGCTTCACATCAAATTTCTGGAAATGTCTTCAAGAATGTATGGGTACGCAATTGCGAATGAGTACAACTTATCACCCTCAAACAGACGGATAGAGCGAATGAACAATTCAAACGTTAGAAGATATACTAAGAGCTTGTGTGATGGACTTCAAAGCAAATTGGGATGATGACCTACCGTTAGTAGAGTTCGGCTACAACAACAGTTGTCACGCTAGTATAGGCATACCGCCTTACGAAGCGTTATACGACAGAAAGTACAGAACTCCGCTTTATTGGGATGACGTTGGTGAAAGATAATTGATAGGGCCAGAATTGGTACATCAGACGGCAGAAATAGTTAAAGTGATCCGAGCACGATTGGTAGTGGCTCAAGATCGACAAAAGAAATACGTTGATCCATATTGTAAAAATATTCAGTTTGAATCAGGTAGTTATATTTTCTTGAAGGTCTCTACCTGGAAGGGAAAGATCATGTTCGAAAAGAAAGGAAAATTGAGTCCAAGATTTATTGAACCATTTAAAGTATTAGGTAGAATCGGAGAAGTCGCGTACGAGGTAGCCTTACCTCCAGCACTCAAGAATGTCCACAACGTCTTCCATGTGTCTGTGTTACGACCCTACAAGGCCGATTACAAGCATGTAATTGAATACGAACCCCTGTATTTTTAGAAAGACTTATCTTACGAAGAAATCCCTGTCCAAATTGTCGACCGAAAAGAACAAGTTCTCAGAAATAAAGTTATACCTTCTGTTAAGGTAATTTAGAGGAACCACAACGCTGAAGAAGCAACGTGGGAACTCGAATAGAATATGATGAAGAATTACCCTCAATTATTTACTTAATTATTTGTAAGCGATTCTGGGAACAGAATCTTTGTAAGGGGGGAGAATGTAATGGGTCGAAATTATTGAGTCGTGATTCTGGGGACAGAATCCTTTTAAGGGGGGAAATATGTGACGAACGAGAATTTTATAATTTAATTTTAATATTTATTGAATTGAATAAATTATTTTCGATGATTTAATTATTGGATTAAATAATTATTTGATGCAATTGTGGTAGATTAATTTAATTATGTGTTACATTTATTAAATTAATGTAGAGAATATTTATTATTCAAGTATATATTTATGTGAGCTTATTGAATTAAATGAAATATTTAATTAAGCATGATGTTATTTTAATTAATTTAATTATTAATTCAAGAGTTAATAATTTGACATTAATTATTAATGAGAAATTTAATTATGTGACTATGTGAAATTATAAGAAATTATTATATTTTATTTAAAATAAATTAAATAGATATTGATTTATTTTATGAAGGAGTGTGACATTAATTAAACTATATGATAAAGCTTTATTAAATTAAATGATTTTTGAAACCTATTAATCTAGCCAAGCAAGACCCTATGGGGAGTTGGATGCAGTTACCCACTACTGGAGTAACTGACCATTATGCGCGTCTGTTGAATTCTTATAATACGTATTCTTCTTTTCATTCTTCATTATTGCCTAAGTCTAGAAATCAAGCCAGAGAGAATAGAAAACTTACAGAGAGAAAATTAAGAAGCTTGAGAGAAATTTGTAAGTGTGTAATCAAAAGGTTGTTGTGAAAGGATCATCATTAATCACCTCTTCTAAATTATACTTAGCATAATATCCTCCGTCCCAATTTCTACTTCACGCCTTTTAGTTTTCATAAAAATGGGTTTCATAGTTTTTGGTTTAACCTCTGTAATTGGGTTAGGAGTAATGATTATGGGTTGTATGTGTGTTATGACATATCAAATCGTGTTTAATTATATATATTATGTAAACCATATCATCAAATTCATGAAAACATGTCATATATGATTTCTACAAAATTACAGAGTATGGGTTTTGGCCTTATGGTCTTATACGTGATATTTTATGTATTGATCGTATATTATCCCTAAATTTTACACTTGCATGTTGTTATGTATGTTGATACGAAGAGATCAAAGTTTAAATGAACGGATTCGGTGTTATAACGAATCTATAGTGACAATTTTTATATTTTATTTCAAAACCTCCAAGAACATCAGTGTCAGTGAAATTCACATGCTTTAAATCTGTTGTTAAGTGTTTAAATTGGTTAATGTCAGTATATAAATGTTGGGTTATGATTATACATGAATTATATCATGTGGGTATGATTAAATTTGAGTAGTAATAATTTTATTGGAGTTCCTTGGCCATGTACTGCAATTTTCGCGAATTGCAGAACTGAAACTGGAACCTCGCGCCACGGCGCCGACTCTAGGCCTTGAGACTAGTGCCGCAGTGCCACCGCGCCACAGCGCCACAGCTCCAAAGACCACGCTGCAGTGCCATCGCGCCGCAAAGCCGAGAACCAGTGTAACAGTGGCGCCACAGCGCCACTCTCCAGAATGTTAAGAATGAGATTTTTTGTTTAAGTCTAACAATGTGTTAGTAAATTAATTTAATGAAGATATAAACATGTTAGAAGTATAATGTGAAGATAAAATAGATGTTTATCATGTAAATAACATAATTGCATGTGGGTTGAATTATTGAATACATAATTAATTCATTATTCATGAGGAGATATTATATGTTAATAAATGTGATAATTTGACTAAGTATAGTCATAACCAAAGTTTAGACAAAAGAATGATCATTGATGATTAGTTAAGTTATAATTAACTTGTATTGTGAATGTGAATGGTATGTAAGATTAAATTCAAAGAGCGTGCTTAGTTAAAGTGTAATCTACGCACGAGGCAAGTTTTCTAACCCTACTTGTCATTATTGTTCAAGTTTATTATTTATCTCGAGTAATTATCATTACTATTATTCAAGTTTGAATTATTATATTAAAGATTGATTATCTTTTCAAAGTATGATTTTGTTATACAATAATCGTTCTATTGTATACTCCTTAAGATTATTATTCAATTTGAATATCATTATTATTGAACCTTATTAGACTAGCGAACCCTTATTGATTCGACTAGTCCATAGCTGATGAGCGTTCTAAAATTCAGAACCCTTGATGAATTATCCAAACCAAACTTCTTTTGGTGCGGACTCGAATGTCAAACTGTGATGAACAACCCTGCAAAGGGATTTACTTATGTGTTAGCGTTAAGATATTGTGCATAATATGGTACTAAGGGCTGATCCCCCTAAGTATGAGTAGAAAGGTCCATAGAAAGGTCCATAGTTTTATGACTGTTAAAGGTTTCAAGTATGACCCTTGATAACCTAGGACATAGTTCAAGGTCTTATGACCCTCAGAATTCTTTTGATTCTTGTTATTCATTCTTTATTCAAAAGTTGAGCTTTTATTCAGATGTCTTTGATTTACTCGCATGTTATTATACTGTTATTTCATTATTATACTTGTGGGAATTAGTGCTCACTCTTGCTTGATAATAACATTGCAGTTAAGAACGAAAGAACTGATGAACCTTCTACTAGTAAAGGCAAGGGCAAAGTTAGCAAATGATAAAGACTTGTTATTTTATTTGATGATGTATTTATGTTTAAGACTTGAGTTAATGATGTTGTTTAAGACTTATTTTTTTATGATTCCGTACAGATGTTTAAGGTTCGTTTAACCTGGGATTGTATTTTATTATTCGGATGTTGTAACCCTTAAGGGGAAGATTTTATTTATATCTATTGCATGGTTTGCATTTATTATGGGTAGATAGATAGATGATATTTGTATAATGAATACCAAATCTCGTGGAATCGAAGTACGCAGATTTGGGGGTGTCACATTGCGTGCACATGGCTTTGGGAGACATGAGTAGACGGTTCATGACTCTCACTGGATTGCGGCGCAGAGTAGTGAAGGATGAGCTGACATCTGGCCACGTGATATCCCAACATTTTTCGTATGACAGATTTGGCTCGGAGGATAGCTATTCACGATATTCCGGGGATTTCACCGCACTGGAGGATCACTGGCGTTTGGCCAGGGTTGATGTACTGTTGTTGTGCGTACTGTTGTATGTCTATATGCCACGGTACATAGATGAGATAGACATCGGAGTCATCATGGTGGTGAGAGCTCTTAGGGAGGGTCGTACCATTATACCTATGATTATAGCAGAGACACTGCGGTCAGCATCCTACTGCTGCACTTATCCGACAAGAGTGTTCACTAGGAGTTCGGTTATGATATATGTGTGGTTTATGTCACACTTTAGACCGATTGGCACTCTTAGACGACATAGGTATTGGTTTACCCATGATGTAGCCATGACATACTCATTTCAGCCGTCAGAGTGTATAGATGTTCTGTCTTGGTCCGCATTTTTGGTAGATATCAGAGATCCATTCAGCATATTTTCGTGTTCGGGGCTTAGCTCACCATACAGCTTCATTACTCATGCTCCGGGCATGGATTACATCCCTATGGCTGGTTTGAGGGGCGTGACTACTTACCACCCACTGGCCGTGATGTCGCAGTTCGAACAGTTTCAGGACTTTCATCCTTTCGAGGGGGCGATAGGTCAGCGTTCAGCTTCTCGATATCTATCAGCTGAGGACCAATCCTGTGTATATGTTTTTTGGGATCAGCGGGAGATAGCTGCTTTTTCTGTCAGTCATCCAGGTTGTTCTGCAGAGTATTTTGCATGGATGGAGACGGAGATTTTATCGGCTGCAGCAGTATCTGCAGTACCGAATAGCGAGTCAGATGATATAGAACCCATGGAGGACATTGATTCCTACATCAAAGAGTAGCCCGCTGTGGGGTTGCCAGCATTTCCTCCGGATTCTCCAAGTACCAGTACTATTGTGATTCAGCACTCGGCACAGTACCTAGAGCAGAGTCTTCATCTGATGACCTTTGAGAGAGATCAGGCTCGATCTATTATGTTGACTGCCCTTGATGGGAGAGGCGCAGCTCTATTAGAGAGAGACGAGGCATTAGCTAGCAGAGATATCGTTGTTGTTGAGCGGGATGAGGTTAGATTAGCCAGAGATGTAGTGATAGTTGAGCGAGATAGTGCCATATCTACCCGGGATGAAGCCGTCATAAATAGTACTGCCGTGAGGTCCCTTACCACTGGCATGATCGCAGAGATGAGTGCATATATTGATGATCATATGGTCACCATGCAGATGGTCGCAGATTTGTTGGGTCGTGTGGAAATTCTCTTACAGGAGACCACAGCTTCATCCCCCATCTTCTGAGAGGGACTCCATGGGGCTTGATAGGTCGCGTATACCCTGACTTGTAGATGAGCTTGTATTTTCCTACATGGACTAGCTTAGCCATTTTGTCATGTACAGTTTACATTGTATATATCAAACAACATTATATATATGACAGGGAAATATATTTTTGGATCATTTCCCTTTTAGATATGTCTGAATACTTTCTTGATATTTTGCATGCTGCTTCTGGGCTTGTGATCTTGATGTATTCTGAATTCCACCTAGGTGGATGGACATTGAGTTGTCTCTAGATAGTTCAGAATAGATCATCGAGTTGTATGTATCCCTACCATCTTTGGTGTCTTGGGACTGGTTTCTGAATGAAAATATGGAGATGAGTGTGGCTTTTCTCTTTGAGATTGACCACACCACAGATGGTCGCTAGTACTTCTATTTAGGATAAGTCTAGTTAATTCCGCCACTTATGGATTGGTGTTGCTCTTCAAGGTATGACCGCAGCTTAGATGGTCATCGAATCTCCTACTTGGGAGGAGTTCAGGTAATTCCATCCCTTTGGTCAGAAGTCGAATGAAATGTAGTGGATTAAAAGGTGATCCCAGTACCAGTTGACAATGGTTTGTGTTTTGGTAGGGGGTGAGACCGAACCATAAATGACTTCCTATGTACTCCTATTAAAGAGGAGATCAGGTCTGCGTCGTTCGAACCTGGTGTAAAAGGTTCAACGTTGTGTATGGCAGAAATGGTGTAGGAATGTTTTTGTTGTTGTTTGTTTTTGTAAGGGTAAATTTTTTTTTTGTTTTTGTTTTATTGCGACCAGGCCATATAAAATGGTTGCCTACGCACTCCTATTGAAGAGGAGATCAGGTCGGTGTAGTTCGCCCCTCAGGGCGAGCGGAAAAGCGTGATCCCATATGCAGGTCAGAGTGCGGGGAGGAGAAAGTTTAATCCTAAGTTGAAGATAAACTGCAGGTATGAGAAGTTTGATCCCAGGTATGGGTAGTCAAACTGCAAACGCGAGAGGTTCAATCCGTAGTGGGATGACCTAAGTCATAGGAACGTAAAGGAGCCAGGCTGCTGGCTTGAAAAGTATGTTTCCCTGAGGGGAAAAGTGTAGAAGAGTTGTATGTGGTAAAGGGTTAAAGAACCGGAATGGTTGGTGATCTGATGGTCTAACACCAGGATGTTTACTTGATGGCAACTTCAGGCATAGTATCATTTCACGGCGTCCGAATTGATGAGTTGTGGAAATTCATCATCGTCCATTTCTCTCAATCTGAGAGAGCCTCATGTCAATAATTCCTTGACAACAAACGGGCCTTCCTAGTTAGGAGCGAATTTTCCCTTAGATTGATCTTCGTTTTCAAGTATCTTCTTCAAAACCAAGTAATGTTGTTTAAACTGCCGTAGCCGGACTTTTTTGTTATAGGATCTGGCGATCCTTTGTTGATATAACTGTCCATGGAAGATAGCCGCGGTTCGCCTTTCGTCTATTAGAGACAATTGGTGATATCTGTCTTGTACCCATTAGTCTTCATCCAGCTGAGCGTCTATCAACACTCTGAGGGATTCCATTTCAATTTCTATGGGGAGCACTGCTTCCAACCCATAGGTTAATGTGTAGGGGGTTGCCCCAGTAGAAGTGCGTATTGAGGTTCTGTAGGCTAATAGAGTAAGAGGCAATAGGTCAGGCCAATCATTGTGGTTGGCGGACATCTTTTGCATAATCTTCTTGATGTTTTTGTTAGCCGCTTCAACTGCACCGTTCATCTTCAGATGATAGATGACAGAGTTAAGATGTTTGATGTGGAATTTACTGCATAATTCCTCCATCATTTTGTTGTTAAGGTTCTTAGCATTGTTTGACACAATCACCTCTGGTTGTCCATATCAACAAACGACATTGTTTCTGATGAAAGCAATGATGACTTCTTTAGTAATCCTGGGGAAAGAGGTTGCTTCTACCCACTTGGTAAAGTAGTCGATCATGGTGAAAATAAATCAATGACCAATACTGGATTTAGGCTCAATGGGACCGATAACGTCCATTCCCCACATTGAGAAGGGTCAAGGTGAACTCATATTGTGGAGTTCCCTGGGAGGGGCGTGTATAGCATTCCCATAAATCTGGCACTGATAGCATCTCTTTACGTGGTCATTGCAGTCAGCTTTGAGAGATAGCCAATAATGTCCAGTCCTGAGGACTTTCTTGACAACGAGGGGGCCACTCATGTGGGGGCCACATACTCCGCCATGGATTTCATCCATAAGCCTCTGGGCTTGATCTTTGTCTAGACACCTGAGGAGACCTAGTCCTGCATCTCTTTTGTAGAGTGCATCTCCACTCAGGTAGAATTTCATATCAATTCGATGGATCCGCCTTTTCTCAGTCGGGCTCGCTTCCGCGGGTATAGATCCATCTCGTAGATATTCCTTGATGTACTGATACCAAGGATGTTAGATGGGAGGTAGCTCATCCGATACTTCTCCAACGTAATTCCCATAGGCTGGGGCCTTGTGCAAGGAAATTATGATGGTTGGCAAATATTCCTTATTTGATATACGAATTAAGGAGGCCAAGGTTGCTAACACGTCTGCAAAGTCATTTCAATTATGAGGAATGTGTAGAAAGGAGATTTCTTCGAACTCCAAAACCATCTTCAAAACCTGTCGATGGTAAGGCAGCAAATGTAGTTCCTTGGTTTGATAGATTCTGGTGGATTGTCTAATTACCAACTCTGAATCTCCAAAGACAGTTAACCGCTTGATGCCCATTGAATGGGAAAGTTTTAGCACCATGAGATAGCCTTCATACTCAGCCGTATTGTTGGTGCTGACAAACTGCAATTTTACGGTGACGGGATACTGCTCCCCCGTACCAGATACTAGAACTGCTCCAGCTCCAGAATCTTCCATATTAACAGCTCCATCAAAATACATCTACCATGATTGGTGCGTATTGTACTGATGGTTTTGTTGAACTGTCATCACTCCTTCATCGGGGAAGTATGTCTCCAAGGGTTTAAAATCCTCTGAAGGTACGTCGGCCAGTTGATCCACGATTCCTTAACCTTTGATGGACTTTTGAGTCACATGTACGATGTTAAATTATTGTAGGATCAACTGCCATCTAGACAGCCGACAATTTAACATGGGTTTATTGAACACGTATTTGAGAGGATCCACGTGGGATATGAGATGGGTTGTGTGACTATGGAGATAATGTTGTAACCTCATGGAAGCCCATGCTAAAGCACAACACGTCTTTTTGACCAGAGTGTACTTGTGTTCACTGCTGCTGAACCTTTTGTTGAGGTAATAGATAGCTCGTTCTTGGCCTCTATTGTCTTTCTATCCCAGCATGCAGCCCATGGCATTGTCACTTATGGATAGGTGCATGAACAGGGGAACATCATCCCTGTGTGGTACCAACACGGGATCTTTGACTAGTTGTTTCTTGATTGGGAGGAAGACACTTTGACACTCATCATTCCATTTCATGGAGGAGTTCTTCCTTAATAGCTTGAAGATTGGCTCACAGGTTGCTGTGAGTTGAGAGAAAAACCTGCTAATGAAGTTGATTCTTCCCAAAAATCATCGTATTTCCTTTTCTGTCTATGGAATGGGCATTTCTGTGATGGCCTGGATTTTGGCAGGATCCAGCTCAATCCCTTTGTGGCTGACTAGAAATCCTAGCAAATTGCCTGATTTAACTCCAAAGGCGCATTTAGCTAGATTCAACTTCAAGTTGTACTTACGCAACCTATTGAACAACTTTTTGAGATGGTCTATATTGTCATTCTCCTTTCGGGATTTGACAATAATGTCATCCACGTAGATCTCGATCTCCTTGTGCATTAAGTCATGGAAAAGAGCCATCATAGCTCATTTATAGGTGGCTCCGGCATTGATGAGGCCGAATGACAACCATTTATAGCAAAAGGTTTCCCAAGGCGTGCTAAAAACAGTTTTTTCACGATCTTCCTCAGCAACCATGATCTGATGATACCCCGTAAAGCAATCAGTCAAAGGAGTACATGTCGTATTGAGCAGTATTGTCAATGAGAATGTGGATAAATGGCACGAAAAAGCTATCTTTTAAGCAAGCTTTGTTCAAGTCCCGGTAATCCACGCAAACTCGCACCTTCCCTCCAGGTTTAGGCACGGGCACAATGTTGGATATCCACTCAAGATATGTGGACATCATGATGATGCCAGCTTGAAATTGTTTCACAATTTCTTCTTTTACCTTTAAACTCCACTCAGGTTTCAATCGCCTGAACTTTTGCTTGACTGGCTTAAATCTCTTTCTAATGGGAAGGCAATGAAGGACAATGTCAGTGGACAAACCCACCATGTCTTCATGAGACCATGCAAACACATCCTAGAATTGGGTTAATAGTATAACCATGTAATTTCATTGGTTTGGGGTGAGGTCTGAACCAATCTGGATTAACTTAGGGTTTTCTAAGGTTCCGAGATTAAAAGAAGTGGTTTGATCAAGGTTGGGTTTAGGCTTGTCTTTGACCCTTTCTTGAATTTTTGGAGGCACCTCAATGTCATCCTGTATTTCCATCAAGGCTGAATTCATCTCTACATCAAAGGTACAATCCTTGTGGAGAAGAGGCACCGTATCAGCAAGTACGGGCACATCTAAATTCAGAGTCCTGAAACAAAATATGCTTTCACTTAGTATATATGAAATATGTTGATCATACACACTGTTAGCATATACTGGCAAAATAAACTGCTAATACTGTACAGAAAAGTAAGCAGTTATTATATCTACAGGGAAGAAATGCCCGCTTTACACTTGACGACCAATGCAAGGAGTGCTATTCCAATTGGCAAGGGCAAAGTCCGGGTGGACTGCTGTGATGGAGGGATTGTCAACATCCTCCCTATCCTGAATGATGGCCATTATGTCCGGGCAATCATCGTCTGGGGTGTATCTGTTGGTATGTTCATCATGAACGATGATGTGTATGCTTGACATCATTCGGATGACGTCTTGTTTGATTCTTCGTTCCTCTTCTTCCACTGCGGGATTTGGAACAAAGATTTCTTTCTCCTTTACCGGTACCATCTTGGGGAATAACATAGCCATGACACTGGTTGGCACCTTTACAGGAGGTTGTGCGGACTCAGAGCTGGAAAGCGAAGATAAACGCCGCATGGTTGAAGCTGAAAGAACTTGCTGATGCTTATGAGGATTCCTGTGACTAGAACTGGTAGAATAGACTACCCTAGATGTTCCAGTTTTCTTTGTTAATCGAATTGGGTATTTGATACCCTGGCAATTTTTACCCAGCCCTTGTCCCGGTTTATGACCCAATGACATCATTTCCTGAGTAGCCGACATTACCTCGGCAGAAATCTTGGGTTCGAGTAATGGCATTCCAATAGCATTGTATTAGGTATTTCTTATTTCCAAGGCATGCAAACTGACTGGCTCAACATCTGTGTTAGCATTGATGAATGGCATATCCCCGTGTTGAGGACACTCTGGTTCAGCATTGACCGTGACCAGGCTATTGTTGATAATGTATTTCAACTGTTGGTGAAGAGTGGAGGGGACTGCCCCAGCCATATGAATCCATGGTCGTCCCAAGAGCAGGTTGTATCCCGAATCTATCTTGAGTACATGGAAAGATACGCAGAACGTATGAGGACCAATTTCGCTTGGCAGCTCAATTACTCCGACCGAATTCCGACGGGCTCCATCAAAAGCTTTGATGATAGTATGGCTACTCCAAATTCGGTTGAGATTGATGTTCACCAAGGTAGCGTATGGACAGATATTTATAAAGGAACCTCCATCTATCAAGACTCCAGCTAGCATGTATCCAGAGGATAAGACCACAAAGTGCAACGGCTTGCAATGATCTGTCCCCTCGGGTGGTATGTCATCATCAGTGAAGGATATCACATTGTTGTTGAAAATGTGATCAACCAGATGTTGAAATTTTTCTGTATCAACTGATGTTGGTAGATAGGATTCTTCTAAAACCTTCAACAAGACCTTCTGGTGATTCTCAGAAGTTAGGACCAAGTCCATAATTGATATTTGTTTTGGAGCTTCTTTTAAGCTTAAAACCACTGTGGCTTCGTTATGACCCATAGTGCGGAGGAATTTTTCAATCTTCTCCATGGGTATTTTTCCCTTTGATTTGATGGTAGACTTCATCACCCGTTGGGGAAGATACAGTGAATTTTCCTTCGACACTGCAGCAGTGGTATGTGAGGTGGATCCTTCACCTTCTCCATAATTCCACAGAACATTGCGCAAGCTAACAATAGCATATTGTGCTCTGTACGGCAAGTTGATTGGCTCGGGAGCGGCCCCTTTCAAAGGATTGTTGCTTCCCTTGAGTTGAATTGTTGGCATTGTGAGTGATTTGTTAATCCCATCAGTTTTAGTGGATATGACTACTACTACACTCTTCCACACAGTAGGACCTGAATTCTCACTTGCACGTAACACAGTATCATCGTCCTCTAGGCGCGGGACACCACTATCAATTAGATTTTGGATAAGGTGGCGGAGTGCCCATCATTCTTCTGTGCTGTGACCGAGAGACTGGGAGTGATATTGACATACTCCATCAGAGATGTACCAGCCTGAACGGGGGTTTATTGGAGGTAGAAGGGAACTGATCCTTCCTTCTTTGATTAACATATGAAGGATTTCCTCCATAGGTTGGCCCAAATATGTGAATTTCCTTTTGTTGGCAAAATCCCAATGGGTTTGGCATTTGCTCTCTTTGTCACTTTGTCTTCCAGCATTTCATTTTTTGAAAGTGACGAGGGAATATTCATGACAAGAAGTAGGAGACTGGCATGCTCCTGGCTGACTAACTAACATGCCACTTGATGCTGATAAGTCACCAGTTCTGCCAATTGCTCAATTTATTTGCATAGAGCTTTCATCTTACGTTCCATTGCAAACTAGAACTTGGCATAATCCCACTTGTCAACACCGTCTTTGGGGGTTTGGGAGGATTCACATTTGAAATTGGAACTCTGTCCATTGCTCCAATTAATCATGTTGACCTCTTCTTCTTTATGTTGAGGAAGAGGGTTGTCTTGAACGTGAAGCTGATCTGGTTTGGTGACCATGATCTCACCATTGTCTATCAGGTTTTGGATCTTGTGTTTTAAGGCCCAACAATCCTGAGTATCATGTCCAGGTGCCCCGGTATGATAAGCACAATTCCGAGCAGCATTTAAACCCCGTCCATTAGGGTTGGCTGGTGGAAGAAGATGCGTAATTTTCTTCTGTGTTGTCAGAAAAGTGAGAATATTCTCGAGGGTGTCCCCTAAGGGTGTGAACAATCGAGGGCGTTTGACTTCTCCACTTTTTTATATTGGAGGGTTCGAAGACTGTGCTTGAAAGGGAGTGTAGTTTCTCCTTTGAATAGGCATGTTCTGATTGCCTTTTTGACCCTGTAGTATCAGGGAAACATCTTCCTCTATCTTTTTATGGACCCTACGGGGGTTGTTTCCATAATTTCTAGACTGGATGTGATCAAAAACAGCTTTAAGGGCAGCTAGGTCTTGAATTTTTTCGGACTTCAATCCCATCTCAGCCATCTCCCCATGTTTGACCATTTCAGAAAATGGTTTGCCGATGTCGGCTAAAACTCTTTCATAGAAAGGCGCTTCTTGTATGTCTATGAAAGTTATGACCATTTCTGATTATGTCATGGAAGGAATAACTTGGGCAGCCATGTGTCTCCACCTTTGAGCATACTCTCTGAAAGACTCGTTAGACTGTTTCTTGATCTTGGTAATTTGATACCGATCAGGAGCCATCTGAGATTGAAAGTTGTATTGAGTGAGGAAAGCATGTGCTAGCTCTTCCCAGCTATGGATCTTAGAGTTATCTAATCTTGTGTACCATGAACGGGCTTCTCCAGATAGACTCTTTTGGAACAATTGCATTTTAAGCTTTTCGTCCTCTACATAAGATCCAAGTTCTCTAAGAAACACTTTTAAATATGTATAAGGATCTCCTAAATCGTCATATTTTTCAAAGTCATGAGTTTTAAACTTTTCTGGATAATGAACACCAGGGAAAATGCAAAGATCAACATATGAAACACTTTCGTGTGTTCCAATTCCTTTGATAGCACGAAAGGGCTCTTCCATTTGAAGGACTTTCTTTTTGATGTAACAAGTGTCTGGGTCTCTAGTGGGATGGGCAGCATCATGAGTTTTTTTGGTCGTATCCAACTGCAATTCAGGTATTGTAATGACCTGGGTTCCCCTTGTGTGGAGGATTCAGTATGTATGGGTTTTTTTGGACCTTGATTAGACTGGCGTAATTCTTTGAGAAGAATAGCCAAATCTATAATTTGTTTTCTTAATCTGTCGAATTCTTTGCGAGAAACTGGATTAAGTTCAGTCTGGTCAGATGATGACATGATTGACTGTAGGCCTGTAGCCTTTTTGGACTTTGACCGGGTAGTAGGTCCGATTGGTTCCCTGCGAAAGACTTGCATAGTTTAGTCTTTAGGGAAGGTGCATAATAACATGGTATGTGATGTGTCCATTTTAGGAATTTTATCCTACAAAACGGATGTCAGTTGTTTGTAGCATGTTAATTAAAATATGTATGTGTACACATTTCTTCATATTTCTCATTAAATGGAGATATATATGGAATGTAATTACAAGTAATTGTGTTTACAAGTAATTTAAATGAGAGCATGAAGAGACTTTCCTCCATTTTGGGTTTATCAGAGGCTGACCTTTCTTAGGTTACTCTCGCGGCTTTTTGGCATGAAGGTTCCCAAATCATCTCAATCTACTTGACGGGAAATTAATTCGATCTTTCAACTAGAGCGAATTTGGGTGGTGCCTTTCCTGAGCCTTAGAGAATTAGTCTTCTCACGAGTCCAGTAATCAAACACCGACGAGATGGCCTCCTGGTGTAGGGACCACACAACATACATTCACATACATCGTGTCTTACCGTATGAAAATGATGAAATGTGTAAAACACTAATATCACAAGTAGATATGGTGCGAAGCACTAATATCACAAGCAGTTATGGTGCGAAGCATTAAGTGCAATCAGGAAATGCATTCGTACACATTCATCAAATGTAAATGCAACATCCACACACAAGCAGATAACAATTTTGAAAGATTGTAATAGCGGCTTAAATCGTCTTACTGGAGTCCCCAGCAGATTCGCCACCTATCGACGTCCGGATTTTTAGATGTCCCTTTCCGTTACTTGTTCTTTGGTGTTCTCATTTTAAGTGAGATTTGTTTGAAAAAAAAAGTGATAAATGTCCGACATGTATAATTTCGATGATAGACTGTTAAGAGACGCCAGTTGGCTTTTTTAAATGGCTGTACCAACACAACCGAGAAAATGTTTGCACATTGACCCAGTGATGTGACACTGCTAAACGGATCGGTGAAACCAAGATTCATTAGGGTCCGGGGATTTGGTTATGCAGAGGGAAGGTGTTAGGCACCGCCCGACATCCGTGTTACCACGGTGACCGCCTCTTTTCAAGAAACTATTATCTGAATGTGTGTGTTTGTGTGTGTTGGTCAATGTGTTGTTATTTGGAAATAGTGCGAGGCCTCGTTAGCACCTATATACACAGGGTTTGAATTTATGTAAATATTCAATTTTAAACAAGATATGGCAGTGATGTTTTATAAAAGAGGTTTTCAAACCCTGATGCTCAATAGTAATTGAGACCTTTTACACTCCCATTTTATTAAGTGTTCAGCTTGATTGATTTTATTTTATAGATGCGAGGCATCCGTATGAAAATAATGTACAAAATAATGAAGACTTCATCGCGGGTATGGGAACCATCTGAGGAAATTCAGACATCGCAAAATAATTTACAAGCTGCTTACAGCTGAAAATGTCCATCATGGGAACCGAATCTAGATCCAATGGGCTGAATCTGTGATCACATGATTCCTAAGCGCACATGATACCTCAATTAGTATGAAAGCAGTAACCAGGTATATATATAAAAGCAGTAAATATATATATATATATATATATATATATATATATATATATACAGAAATGATCACCAACCACGAAGCACCTCTATGGGGGATCAGAAATATAAATAAAGCTGTAAAAGCTATCAACCGCCACAGAGGAAACTCCAGGCGGGACAAAATGTAAATAAAGCTGTACAAAGTGATCAACTGCCACGAAGTAAACTCCAGGCAGGACGAAACGTAAAGAAAGCTGTAAAAGCGATCAACCACCACGAACTGAACTCCAGGTAGGACGAATATATATATATATATATATATATATATATATATATATATAAGCAATAAATGCACTGGATGTAAAATCTAGGCTCATCGATCAGAGTTCGACAACAATTCATATATATAAGTATATTTATATATATATATATATATATATATATATATATATATATATATATATATATATATATATATATATATATAAAAGCGAATAAACGCGCCGGATATAAAATCCAGGCTCATCGAACAGAGTCTGACACACAGTTAATATATATATATATATATATATATATATATATATATATATAAGCGAGTAAACGCACTGGATGAGCCGCAGGTGTACCAGAGGTAACCCGGGTTTCTCGGGTCGGGTTGTCTCGTAGTACGTGCACTCGGGTACTGTAATGTCTACTCGAACTTTTAGAAGTGCAATCCGGGCATCCGTTTGAGGTATACAGGACCTATTTTGGACCGCCGTTGTCGAGAGTTGTATGATGGCATGGGATTAGAGTTTGTACGAAGTCATTGAAGATGGGATGATGCCCTCCAAACTTCAAGCTTAAACTTCCATCCGTTACCCCGCACAATAGTCACTCGGAATTGGTTAGTCTTGTGGGACATCGTTGTGTAGAGATGTTGAGACGACGTGGCGTGGCATCGTGTTGGCGAGATGACGATGTTGCCCATCACCGATGTTATCGCCGGATTGGGATGATAAAGTAGACGTTGCTCAGGCTTCGCTGAGATTGGACTGCTGCATTTGTTAAAGGTCCTCATTATCATTTTTGAGTTGTGCCTGATAAGTGGATTTTATATACACGAATCGATATTCATTTCGAGTTTAAATTCGTAGTTATCTTCATGTTTTGTGTTCATTTTTACTCGATTCATGTTATTTAATGTGTAGGGTGGTCATGGATGCAAGAGGTGAAGAATGGCGGAGTTTTTGAGCAAAAGTGGAAAAACGCATGAAAGCGAAAAAGTCAGTTAGCAGTAGCCTAGCCCGCCGGGGTAGGCATTTTTAACTTACACCCCCGCTGGGGCGGGGGTCCCATTTTCTGGATGTGTCCTGTTCGATTTCGACTTTTGATGGTGCTCAGTTTTTGGGACTCTATTAGGCGCCTGGACTTTATATGATGGGACTTCGGCCAGAATATGGGGAAAGCATGATATTACTTTGATAGACAAAATCATATAACACACGGAGCATAATTCAAGAGGATTTCTAGGATTCAAGTGCAACTTTAGAGGAGTAATTTTCAGAGATTGTTACAACGATTGTAAATCGAGTCTACGTGAAGGGGCTTTCAATATTCTTCTTCTCTTTAGTCTTATTTGTGATTGAAAGGATGTTTTCAACAAATTATTCACTTTTTAATTCATTCGTTATGGGCTAATTCACTTATTAGACTTGCTATGGATCTTTGGGCGAAACGATGATTCTATAGCTTTGATTTCCAATTCAATAATATATCTTCAGTTTATCTATGTTAATTTGAGCGTGAATTTATGAATTGTTTGATCAACAATTTTTTGTAGATTTGAATGGAATCGAGAGAGGAGATTCAAATCTAGACCTAGTTAATATAGCATGTGTCATGAATTTTGTCAATAGCAGATTTTTGATTATTGTTAAGGTAGAGATACGCTTGACATCACATGTAATCGTATAGAGAGCTTGAACTTAAACCTTCTTTAATTGCAGTTCATATAGAGATATAGTGAGTTGGTTAATTTAGGTGTTTAACGGATTTCTATCTTAATTGTGGATTGATGTTAATACGATATTAGTGCATCGAGAGGTGGCTATTATTATTTTCGTGTTCTTGATTAATAAACTGGGATATTAAATTGAGTTGGAATAAAGGTTTGCAAATCAGAGTGAAGCTAAGGATGAAATCATAAGTCTAATTCTCCATTAATTGTTTGAAATTCCAAATTTTGATATTGGTGACTGTTTTGTGATAGTTTGTTTATTTATTAACTTAGTTTTTATAATTTAAAACCATTGAATTGATTAGTTTAATAAAATTAGGGTTAATAAAAAATTAATATTTGTGAAGTTAAAATTCTTGCTAATTTGTCTTCGTGGGAACGATACTCTATTCACTACTATATTACTTGTTGACCACGTACACTTGCGTGTTTTGAGCGTATTGATTTTACCCAACAAGTTTTTGGTGCCATTGCCGGGGATAATTTAGCCGAGATTTTAATATTTTTTACGATATCAGTTTAATTAGTCCAGTTTTACTTAAACATTTTTTGTTCTTGTTTCTCCTATTTCAGGTTTTTGATATTGGTTTATGAAAACGCGATCCAAAGATCCGGACTTGCTTCCTTTTGAGGATGACATTGAAAAAAGATTTCAGAGGTTGAGTAAGTGGATCGAGGAAATGAGGAACGAATTCAAAAATTCTGATAAGGAAGAAATGATGGCTGCCGAAGACCAGAAAGCGTTGAGGGATTTTGCAACCCCTAGGGTGACTGATCTGCAGTCGAGCATTACTAGGCCTGCAATAGTTGCGAATACTTTTGAAATCAAGCCTGGGACCATTCAGATGATGCAGAACTCATGTTAGTTTGGGGGAATGGCAAATGATGATCCGAATGAACATTTAATCAGTTTTCTAGAAATGTGCAACACGTTCAAGTACAATGGGGTGTCAGATGAGGCAGTAAGACTTCGCTTGTTCCCATTCACTTTACGGGACAAGGCGAAGAGTTGGTTACATTCTCTACCGCCGGGATCGATCACTACGTGGGAAGACTTGGCTCAAAAATTTCTTGCCAAATTCTTCCCACCGGCAAAGACTGCTAAAATGAGGAATGACATCACGATGTTTAAGCAGCAGAATGGGGAATCACTATATAAGGCATGGGAGCGATTAATAAGTAGGATTTTTATCTACTTATGGAGTACCAATTCATGCGAACTATGTCCATCTCAAGTACATTTTAGTCTGTTTTAGCTGCATTTTATGTTAAATTGCTTTTCGCATTCTTAAAACTCCTTTTGGTGAATAAGTACAGGAATTAGCTTAATTTGGTGGTGATATTGGGCACGAGGCTAACGAAAACGTAAGGCAAAGCAAAAGATAGGATGTGCATAGGAGTGAGTACAGCATGGATGGACAAGCATGGATAAACATAGGACATGTCAGTAGCAGCAGTAACATTACAGAATAAAGCTAAGAAGCAGAATCAGAAGACAGCAATTACAAGCCGTGAGGCCGCGCGACAAATATAGCTTGGAAGCGCGCGCCCGCGCGAGGTCATAAAAAACCCAGGACAACCTACTGCAAGTTGCGCCGCCGCGAGAAGGACAAGCCTAGGGAGCGCGCGCCCGTGCGCGAGACTGGCCAAACATACGAACCTACTGCAAGTCTCGCGGCCGCGAGAGTATCAAGCTGGAAAAGCGCGCGGCCATGCGCGAAGCCTGAAGCTGCTGAATTGGTTTATTTTATTTCCAAATTTTAAAGGTTGTATTTTGATTTAAAATGATTCCTGACTGGTGTCAGGGGTATCACTTAACATATTATTAATTTTTTATGTATCTTTACTGGGTAATTAGGGTTTTACTCTCTGGAGAGGATTCCAACGTAGAAGGAGGCCATAACTCTCCTTTTCTACTCCTTCTTGGGATTTCTCTACGAAAACGGATTATTAATATTAGTTTTTGCTGGAATCTTATGAGGATTGAATATTGATGCGTATTTAGCAATTGGGTTTGATAGTTTCATCTTTTAATTGTCGTTTATTGATCATGTTTAGATTTGATCCCATAATGGCTTTTGGTTCAGTCATGAACTAAACTCCATTATGGGATTCTAACGGATTTTATTATGTAGTTTGATTGCACGCTTAAATGCTGGGTTGTTTTGCATATCATATGGGGTGTCTGTCATGATTGTTTTGCATACATGAATGCTTGATCACCATTCATTTTAGTATTTGTATGGAATTGACAATGAACATGCAAATATGGACTGTAATCATGATAGTATACGTATATAGGGCTGTGTTATATGGCTTGTGTATTTCGTGAACCAGATAGACATATACTGTTTCACCGTATAAGTTAGAATAAGAGCTTAAACTTAAAATCAATATAGTTGCAACGTCACATAGACATATAGTGATGTTGGTTATATTGATGATTACATAGAGTATATCATCTGTGGATGCTGTGTAAGTTGGTCTTAGTGCATTAAAAAATGGCTAATACTCTTTTAGTGCTCTTGCTTACTTTCCTGTGATATGTGAACAAGTCATGCATGATAGTGGCGATTGAATGAAGTATTAAATGAAGTTAGAATCCCATTAGTTCCAATATCATTTATTAAGTCGTTATTATTGTTTTAGTTATTATTTGCAATTTGAGAACAAACCAAGTTTAATCATTAGTTTGAGCATATAAATATAGTGAGTTAATTAATGGATAGTAGTTTAAGTTAAACAACTTTCTCTGTCGGATCGATACTTTACTTGCTCTGTATTACTTGTTGACGCATGTATGCTTGCATGAGTTAGAGCTCTTTTGTTAGTCGTAAAAAAGAGGCAACTAGTTTTTTGGCGCCGTTGCCGGGGAGAGGCGTTTACTTTAGTATTATTATCATTAGTTTTAATCTATATTGTATGCCTTAAACAATTCTAGTCTTATCTCATTTCAGTTTTTGTTTTTGTTTCAAAAATTTGGATAAATTTTTATGCGCACACGGTCAACCAACCCGAGTTAACACCTTTTCAGGATAATATAAACGGTAGAGGTTGGAAAGCAGGTGTTCGTATGAATTTACAAGAGCAGTTGGAAAACACAACAGCTAACATGGCAGCCGAGGCACAAGGAGAAGATCAAAGAGAGGATCATAGGGCTCTGAAGGAGTATTCCATGCCCAATATTAACGGACTTCAGTCTAGCATAGTCAGACCAGCGATAGCAACAAACACATTTGAGATAAAAACTAGCACTATTCAAATGGTGCAAAACACAGTTCAGTTTGGGGGTGCTGCTACAGATGATCCGAATGAACATCCATTGAGTTTCATTGAAATTTGTGATACATTCATATACAACGGTGTGACGGAGGATGCTTTTAGACTAAGGTTGTTCCCATTTTCATTGAGGGATAAAGCGAAAAGTTGGCTTCATTCTCTGCCAGCAAGATCTATAACTACATGGGAGGATTTAGCACAGAAATTCTTAGCTAAGTTTTTCCCAATGGCGAAAACTGCCAAGATGAGGACAGCTATATCTCAGTTTGAGCAACAACAGGGCGAGTCGTTATATGAAGCATGGTAGAGATAAAAAGAAATATTGAGAAAGTGCCCACATCACGGTATGTCAGATTGGATGGTAATCAACACGTTTTATAATGGATTGGGATGGCAGTCGAGACCGATTATAGATGCAGCTTCAAGAGGGGCATTATGGGCAAAGAACTATGAGGAAGCCTATGATCTTATCGAAACAATGGCATCGAATGATTTTCAGAATCCTACATTCTAAATGCCACAAACCAAAGTTGCAGGTGTATTGGAAGTTGATGCTATTACTCAGCTGTCAGCACAGATGGCAGCCATGGCAAAGAAGATAGATAATTTGGCTGAAAGAAAGGTAAAGACAGTTGCCTACGTATGTGAGATTTGTGTGGGGTCACACTCGATGGATCAATGTGCTATCAGCTCAGAATCAGTGCAGTATGTGAGCAACTACAGAAAAGACCAAGGCCAATTTCAGAACACATACCACCCCAACAACAGAAATCATCCAAATTTTAGTTGGTCGAATAATTAAGGGAGTCAGCAAACTCAGTTTCAACCAAACAATCAATTTCAGGCGCAGCCAGCGCAGCAGCAGTTTAATCCTAGACAACCCTTTCCGCCAGAATTTTCTCAACAACAACAACAACATCACACTCCAGCTGCACCTCAGCAAGAAAAAAAATCAAAAGTGGAGGAGATGATGATGAAATACATGGAAAACATAGAAGTTATGATCAAGAGCCAAGAAGTGGCTATAAAGAATCTGGAAACTCAAATGGGGCAGATGGCGAACATGCTTACTAACAGGCCCCAGGGTTTTTTGCCAAGTAATACGAAGACAAATCCAAGAAGATAAGAGAAGGAACAGTGTCAAGCAATCACATTGAGATCTGGGAAAGATTTGTCAGTTACTGCAAGTCGCACACCCACGCGAGCATACACTAAGGAAGGCGCGTGGTCGCGCGAGGCAGAGGAACCAGCCAATGAACAGGAAAATTTGGAGAAATCTGAGGATCGGCAGGAAGAGAAAGACAAAGCAGGCTCAGAGGAGACATTCAAGAGTCCAGTACCACCAATTCACATTCAAGTTCCGTATCCGCGGAGATTAATTAAGAAAAGGGAAGATAAACAGTTCAGCAAATTCTTGGAGGTGTTCAAAAAGCTGCAGATCAACATACCATTCGCCGAGGCATTGGAACAAATGCCCAGCTACGCCAAGTTTATTAAGGTTATATTGTCAAGGAAGAGGATATTAGATGAGTTTGAGACAGTAGCCTTGACAAAGGAATGCAGTGCAGTGCTTCAACAGAAATTACCTCCAAAGCTGAAGGATCCAGGCAGCTTCACAATTCCATGTACCAAAGGAAAGTTGAACTTCAGTAAGTGTTTATGTGATCTTGGGGTAAGCATAAATTTGATGCCCTTGTCAGTTTTTAATCAGTTGGGATTGTCGGATCCAAAGCCGACAAACATTGCATTGCAGTTAGCGGATAGATCCATCACGTACCCACGAGGAATTGTCGAAGATGTGTTGGTTAAGGTGGACATGTTTATTTTCCCAGCTAACTTCATCATTCTAGACTATGAGGAGGACAAAAATATACCAATCGTATTAGGAAGACCATTCTTAGCCACAGGAAAAACTCTGATAGATGTGCAGAAGGGGGAAATCACTATGCGTGTTCATGATCAAGAGGTCACCTTTAATGTTTTCAAAGCTATGAAGTTTTCAGCAGATGAAGAGGAATGTTTCTTGGTTGAATTGGTGGAACATGTTATAAATGAGGAATTACAAAGGCGGGGGGGACTGCTAAACCTTTGAGGAGTGTAATTGTTGAAAATTCAGATGTGGAGGACGAGGAACTGGATGAACTTGTGCAATATCTATATAGCACTCCACAAGTCAGGAAATTCAGGATACCTATTAAACCATTGACAAAAGCAGGAGAAACCTCCGTAAAATTAAAACCATCTCTGGAGACACCTCCAGAACTTGAATTGAAACCACTTCCAGATCATCTCAGGTACGCATTTTTAAATACAGATTCTAAGCTACCTGTGATTATTTCTTCTACATTAACATCTTTTCAGGAAGAAAAACTGCTACGAGTACTTTGAGAGTTTAAATCAGCGATTGGATGGACCATAGCGGATATCAAAGGGATCAGCCCATCATTTTGTATGCATAAAATCCTGATGGAAGACAAAAGTAAACCATCGTTTGAGCAACAAAGGAGACTTAATCCGATAATGAAAGAAGTGGTTAAGAAAGAGGTACTAAAATGGTTGGATGCAGGAATAATCTATCCTATCTCAGACAGCTCATGGGTGAGCCCTGTGACGCCCCAAAAATAGGTATACATCACCCAACCTATTCTGAGTCGCCAAATACATGGTACAGAAAACAACTACAACTTTATTACTACAATTGTCGTGCAAAATATAACAACACATATACTGTGAGTTTTAATACCAACTATGACTCATGTCCCAACTATGGACAACACCTCACAATGATACATTACATAAAGTTACAGTCAATAACTGTTTTAGAAATTAAAACCTTTGGAAAGTGCTCAAGGAAACCTTCGTACATGGGAGGCCATGCGTCTAGGTTATGATAGATATCATATGCCCACAGAATTATCTTTGGTTGACCCAATAGACCCCAAAGAAAAACAAGAAGATTAATATCATGTTCTTTCCAGTTGTGAGTATTCTCTTGACATATAATTATCTCTGTCGTCCCCAAGTGAAAATTATATTTCAAATAAACTCCAAGATCATATAGGTAGTGCTCGTAGATATACTCAGCAAGTGGATTTACACAACCTTGTCTTATGATAACACGAGTTTGTATGTCATTAGACATTTCTATGATAGTGGCAAAACACCCTTCCAAAGTTGGGTTCGCCTCACCCTATTTGATTCACCAAATATAACTATTAAATGACGTATAAAATACAACACACTTATCTAAAGTCCTCAATAAAATTATTTCCATACTTTTTAGGGAGAACCTCAACAACTATATACCACCATTCTATTTCCCTGTTACCCCCGTTCGACCCAGCTACACTCTTGCTACCTGAAAGGAATTGTGAAGCAAAAGGGTGAGCACAAATTTTCAATAGCATTCGTTAATAATAAATCAGAGATTTAGAACGTATGGTTGATGATAAAATTTTCAACCATAGTTGCAGCGGAACGAGCAATCCATTAGAAGAGTCAAATAGACCATAAAGTCTATTATCTTCTCCACATCAAAAGTCCACCAATAATATTTTATCCCTGTAACATCAATCAACAGTTCCTTTCCACAACTATATGAATAACTCATAATCATAATTGTGATTCTAAATTCCTCTTCGCATTCAAGACGAAGATAATTTTTCAT
Organism: Panax japonicus; assembly: GCA_020205505.1. NCBI lineage: Eukaryota > Viridiplantae > Streptophyta > Magnoliopsida > Apiales > Araliaceae > Panax > Panax japonicus. The sequence goes on from CM035105.1 coordinate 32,007,002, forward strand.
CACCTGTCTTTACCTGAAACATCAAAGATCATGGTTATACCAAATCACAGTTCCTGTTCATAATCATACTAATAAATTCATCTTTGCACCACGGCCAAAGATATTCATCAACAGTTCATCTTTGCACTATATGCCAAAGATATTCAACAACAAGTCATCTTTGCACTACGGGCCAAAGATATTCATCAATAATTGATCTTTGCACTACAGGCTAAAGATATTCATATCTCAAAGAAATATATAATCATTTCAGAATATATATAAACCATAATTATAACCATATATGTTGATCAATTCACCTTTGCACTTAAGCTAAAGATATTTAATTATAAATTCAATGGTCATGATCATACCAGTCAACAATTCAACTTTGCACTACTGGCCAAATAGAACTCATAGTCAGGATCATACCAATAATCTACCCATCTTTACACTCAAGTCAAAGAGAAATTTTTTCACAAGGATTATAAAAATGTTATATATGATAATAAAAAATAATATTATCAAAATATGGATTCAATCAAAGATAATAACCATAATAAACATCTTGGATAAAAAGAAAAATTACATTTTTGGTGAATAGTGAAGTATTCGTAAATAGTGCCGTATACGTGAATAGTAACCCCAATACAAAGAGATAAAATTTCACAATAAAATCCATATCCATATTTATAACACCTTAATCCAAATATTATAAATCACTTAATAATATGAAAATCTTAATATTCTTAATATTACAACAATATTTAATAATTTCTTAAACTTATAAACAATTTAATTAAATTGTTTACACTTTACTAATTAATGCATTTAATCACCATAAAATGCCAAACTCATAAGATTTTATCACCAATAACCAAAAGTCTCATTAAAAATATTCATATACCTCATATATGATTCTCAAGCCATAAAATCATATTTTCCAATTTTCTTCCTTCATATAACATATTTAATTCATTTACTCATAACTAGACCATTTTCATGAAAAATACCAAATCAGTTCCAAAAATATTTCTAATATGGTATTTAGCAGAATATATTCCCATATTGAACATATATTTTTTTCAGAATTTTTAAAATTCATTTACTATTTTTTATATGGCCAAAACCGCCAAATATTAAAATATTTATCCTAAATTGTACTTTTGTCCAAATATTCTGAAATTTACAAGGTATACTGATATTATATAGATGTTCTCCCAATAAAAATTTCATCAATTTTGGAGTTAATCACAAGGAGTTATAATCGGTTACTTTTAAAATAGTTTTTTCTCATAAAATCCATAACTCCTAATATATACATCCAAAAATCGCCATTTTTGGACACAATCTACAAAACTCATCAAAATATCATTTTAAATTTTTCCAGAATTTTTGAAGGTCCGAAAAAATACAAAACTAAAAAACATAATCACCCTTAAAAATCTCTTACTATCCATTACCTCAAAAGAGCAGTACTTCTGACTGAAATATCGCTGAACGAACTTGCACCGTATAGCAATACTCAAGATATCAAAATACTCACAAGAATACACATGATAATATAGAGAGAAAAATAGAGAGAAAACTTCAGTTTCTGGTGTAATTTTCAATTCTAACCTAAGCACCTATTTATAGGAAATTGCTTAGAACACCAAAGCAGAAAATTTAATATAATATTAATATATATATATATATATATATATATATATATATATAAAATTTTCCTTAGCCCACCTTGACCATCTGACTTCAGCCATTAACACATGTTTCATGGGGCTCACAAAACAAAAAAAATACATTTTTCATCAAAAAATAAATAAAACTTCCAAAAATTAATTATTTCAGAACTTCGGAACTTCAATAATTCACAATAAATAGTTCTTTTAACAGAAAAATTTGAAACTCACGACCTTCCATAGGAAATTCCATTATCTACAACTTTGTAGACGAAAGTTTTTCCAAATTCCAAACAGAAATTGACCGAAATTCACAAACGGACGATTTTGCGGGCTATAATCAAATTTCGGTCAAGAATTGTGGTCCACCGGCACACAAAACATGTATTAATCATTTAATGCCACAAAAATATTCTTCCTCCTCATATACTCATATATCAAACATTCATTGTAAAAATATCACCATTAATATATTATTAAAATAATATATTTAAATGACTTATTTTATCGGAAAAAGATAAAATATTAATTTTCAACAATTGTCACATTAAAAATTTTCTCTATCTATATCCACATAAAATCAATATTTTCCTTATCATATAAATCAATAATTAATTATTCACAAATAATATTACAGAATCACAATACTAACAACCAGACAGTTTCCAGGAAAGAGGGGGCTTTCCAATAAGGATTTCTCCTTACTAGTGCGTAATTAGATGACCAAACCTCTCATTGACAGAACTTTCTAGACATTGCCAACAATGTTATCTAATAATATTATCCAAATAATATGAATTATTGATCCGATAATGGGAAATAATGTGTCGTGACAATTATTGAAACAACAATAATATAAAATATCAACGTAGCAATTATTGAATCAATAAAATAAAATATTGAACAGTAATTACTGTAACAAAAATCATCAAGCTTCATAAATAGTATTCGTGAATAGTAACTCGTGAATAGTAACTCATAAATAGTAACTCGTAAATAGTAACTCATGAATAGTAACTAGTGAATAGTAATTATAAGAAAATTTTAATACTTTTATTTCATAAAATTCGGGGTCTTACAATCTCCCCTCCTTATGAAATTTCGTCCCTGAAATTTACGTACCTGGTATTTCAAAGAGTTGAGAATACCTTGCTTTCATTTCAGATTCCATCTTCTATGTCCTCAGGATTTTTCCATTGCTCATCTACTGTATTTCAGATATCATTCTAGAGTACAGCTTCAGAACAAAGGTTAATTGACATATCACAATTTGTCAACTTATTAAAAAAAATTCAGCTTAGGTAGGACACACTAGCGAAGGATTTACTCGTCTCTCCCCTCCTAGTTTTAATCCTCAATCTCCACTAGAGATCATATCCCTAAGTTCTGATACCAACTGTGATGCCCCCAAAATAGGTTTACATCACCCAACCTATTCTGAGTCGTCAAATACATGGTACAAAAAACAACTACAACTTTATTACTACAATTGTCGTGCAAAATATAACAACACATATACTGTAAGTTTTAATACCAACTATGACTCATGTCCCAACTATGGACAACACCTCACATTGATACATTACATAGAGTTACAGTCAATAACTGTTTTAGAAATTAAAACCTTTGAAAAGTGCTCAAGGAAACCTTCGTACATGGGAGGCCATGCGTCTAGGTTATGATAGATATCATATGCCCACAGAATTATCCTTGGTTGACCCAATAGACCCCAAAGAAAAACAAGAAGATTAATATCATGTTCTTTCCAGTTGTGAGTCTTCTCTTGACATATAATTATCTCAGTCGTCTCCAAGTTAAAATTATATTTCAAATAAACTCCAAGATCATATAGATAGTGCTCGTAGATATACTCAGCAAGTGGATGTGCATAACCTTGTCTTATGATAACACGAGTTTGTATGTCATTAGACATCTTCTATGATAGTGACAAAACACCCTTCCAAAGTTGGGTTCGCCTCACCCTATTTGATTCACCAAATATAACTATTAAATGACGTATATAATACAACACACTTATCTAAAGTCCTCAATAAAATTATTTTCATACTCTTTAGGGAGAACCTCAATAACTATAGACCACCATTCTATTTCTCTGTTACCCCCGCTCGACCCAGCTACACTCTTGCTACCTGAAAGGAATTGTGAAGTAAAATGGTGAGCACAAATAGTCTAGTAAAGAATATTATGACTAAAGATAATTAAATTATCAATAGCATTCGTTAAAAATAAATCAGAGATTTAGAACATATGGTTGATGATAAAATTTTCAACCGTAGTTGCTGCGAAACGAGCAATCCATTAGAAGAGTCAAATAGACCATAAAGTCTATTATCTTCTCCACATCAAAAGTCCACCAATAATATTTTATCCCTGTAACATCAATCAACAGTTCCTTTCCACAACCATATGAATAACTCATAATCATAATTGTGATTCTAAATTCCTCTTCGCATTCAAGATGAAGATAATTTTTCATCACATGTCTTTACCTGAAATATCAAAGAACATGGTTTTACCAAATCACAGTTCCTGTTCATAATCATACTAATAAATTTATCTTTGCACCACGGCCAAAGATATTCATGAACAGTTCATCTTTGCACTATATGCCAAAGATATTCAACATCAAGTCATCTTTGCACTACGAGCCAAAGATATTCATCAATAATTGATCTTTGCACTACAGGCCAAAGATATTCATATCTCAAAGAAATATATAATCATTTCAGAATATATATAAACCATAATTATAACCATATATGTTGATCAATTCACCTTTGCACTTAAGCTAAAGATATTTAATTATAAATTCAATGGTCATGATCATACCAGTCAACAATTCAACTTTGCACTACTGGTCAAAGAGAACTCATAGTAACGATCATACCAATAATCTACCCATCTTTACACTCAAGTCAAAGAGAAATTTCTTCACCAGGATTATAAAAATGTTATATATGATAATAAAAATAATATTATCAAAATATGGATTCAACTAAAGATAATAACCATAATAAACATCTTGGATAAAAAGAAAAATTACATTTTTGGTGAATAGTATCGTATTCGTGAATAGTGCCGTATACGTGAATAGTAACCCCAACACAAAGAGATAAAATTTCACAATAAAATCCATATCAATATTTATAACACCTTAATCCAAATATTATAAATCACTTAATAATATCAAAATCTTAATATTATTAATATTACAACAATATTTAATAAATTTTTAAACTTATAAACAATTTAATTAAATTGTTTACACTTTACTAATTAATGTATTTAATCACCATAAAATGCCAAACTCATAAGATTTTATCACCAATAACCAAAAGTCTCATTAAAAATCTGCATATACCTCATATATGATTCTAAAGCTATAAAATCATATTTTCCAATTTTTTTCCTTCATATAACATATTTAATTCATTTACTCATAACTAGACCATTTTCATGAAAAATACCAAATCAGTTCCAAAAATATTTCTAATATGGGATTTAGCAGAATATATTCCCACAACAAACATTTATTTTTTTCAGAATTTTTAAAATTTATTTACTATTTTTCATATGGCCAAAACCGTCAAATATTAAAATATTTATCATAAATTGTACTTTTATCCAAATATTCTAAAATTTACACAGTATACTGATATTATATAGATGTTCTCCCAATAAAAATTTCATCAATTTTGGAGTTAATCACAAGGAGTTATAAGCGGTTACTTTTAAAATAGTCTTTTCTCATAAAATCCCTAACTCCTAATATATACATCCAAAAATCATCATTTTTGGACACAATCTACAAAACTCATCAAAATATCATTTTAAATTTTTCCAGAATTTTTGAAGGTCCGAAAAAATACAAAACTAAAAAACATAATCACCCTTAAAAATCCCTTAATATCCCTTACCTCAAAAGAGCAGTACTTCTGACTGAAATAACGCTGAACGAACTTGCACCGTATAGCAATACTCAAGATATCAAAATACTCACAAGAATACACTTGATAATATAGAGAGACAAATAGAGAGAAAACTTCAGTTTCTGGTGTGATTTTCAATTCTAACCTAAGCACCTATTTATAGGAAATTGCTTAGAACACCAAAGCAGAAAATTTAATATAATATATATATATATATATATATATATATATATATATATATATATATATATATATATATAATTTTCCTTAGCCCACCTTGACCATCTGACTTCAGCCATTAACACATGTTTCATGGGGCTCACAAAACAAAAAAAAATGTTTTTCATCAAAAAATAAATAAAACTTCCAAAAATCAATTATTTCAGAACTTCGGAACTTCAATAATTCACAATAAATAGTTCTTTTATCAGAAAAATTTGAAACTCGCGACTTTCCATAGCAAATTCCATTATCTACAACTTTGCAGACGAAAGTTTTTCGAAATTTCAAACAGAAATTGACCGAAATCCACAAACGGATGATTTTGCAGCCTATAATCAAATTTCGGTCAAGAATTGTGGTCCACCGACACACAAAACATGTGTTAATTAGTTAATGCCACAAAAATACTCTTCTTCCTCATATACTCATATATCCCACATTCATTGTAAAAATATCACCATTAATATATTATTTAAATAATATATTTAAATGAATTATTTTATTAGAAAAAGATAAAATATTAATTTTCAACGATTGTCACATTAAAAAATTTCTCCATCTATATCCACATAAAATTAATATTTTCCTTATCATATAAATAAATAATTAATTATTCACAAATAATATTACAGAATCACAATACTGACAATCAAGCAGTTCCCAGGAAAGAGGGGGCTTTCCAATAAGGATTTCTCCTTACTGGCGCGCAATTAGATGACCAAACCTCTCCTTGACAGAACTTTCTAGACATTTCCAACAATGCTATCTAATAATATTATCCAAATAATATGAATTATTGATCCGATAATGGGAAATAATGTGCCATGACAATTATTGAAACAACAATAATATAAAATATCAACGTAGCAATTATTGAATCAATAAAATAAAATTTTGAACAGTAATTACTGTAACAAAAATCATCATGCTTCATGAATAGTATTCGTAAATAGTAACTCGTGAATAGTAACTCATGAATAGTAACTCGTGAATAGTAACTCCTGAATAGTAACTCATGAATAGTAACTCGTAAATAGTAACTCATGAATAGTAACTCGTGAAAAGTAATTATAAGAAACTTTGAATACTTTTATTTTATAAAATTCGGGGTCTTACAAGCCCAGTGCAGTGTGTACCGAAAAAAGGTGGCATGACAGTAGTGACTAATGAGAACAACGACTTGATTCTAACACAAACAGTGACAGGGTGGAGAGTTTTCATGGACTACCGCAGGCTTAATAAAGCTACAAGGAAAGATCATTTTCCACTACCATTCATTGATCAGATGCTGGACAGATTAGCAGGTCATGAATACTATTGCATACTGGACGGATATCCAGGCTATAATCAAGTAATGATAGCTCCAGAAGACCAAGAGAAGACAACTTTCACATGTCCATATGGCACATTTGCCTTCAGAAGGATGTCTTTTGGGTTGTGCAATGCCCAAGCCACTTTTCAGAGATGTATGATGTCTATATTTTCAAATATGGTAGAGAAGAATATGGAAGTATTTATGGATGACTTCTCAGTTTTCGGAGACTCGTTTGATCTATGTCTCGAGAATTTGGTGATGGTGTTGAAGCGATGTGTTGAAACAAATCTGATATTAAACTGGGAAAAATGCCATTTTATGGTACAGGAAGGAATCATACTTAGACACAAAGTATCGAAGAAGGGACTCGAGGTAGATAGAGCAAAGTTGGAAACTATAGAGAAATTGCCACCACCTACTTCAGTAAAAGGTTTTCACAGCTTTCTGGGCTATGCAGGTTTCTACCGCAGATTTATCAAGGACTTCTCCAAGATAACTAAATCATTATGTAGTTTACTGGAGAAGGATGCGTATTTTATCTTCGATAAGGCTTGCGTGTCGGCATTCGAGCATCTGAAAGGAAAATTAACATCAGCACCAATTATTACTGCGCTAGATTGGGAATTACCATTTGAGCTGATGTGTGATGCCAGTGATTACGTTGTAGGGGCTACTTTGGGACATAGGAGAAAGAAGATGTTCCATATTATTTACTATGTCAGCAAGACCCTTACAGACGCATAGTTGAACTATACCACCACGGAGAAAGAATTATTAGCAGTAGTGTACGCCTTTGATAAATTTTGAGCTTATTTGATCGGCACAAAGGTGATAGTGTATACGGATCACGCTGTTATTCGACATTTAGTGGAGAAAAAGGATGCAAAGCCTCAGTTAATCAGATGGATTTTACTACTGCAGGAATTTGATTTGGAAACCAAAGACAGAAAGGGCACTAAAAACCAAGTGGTGGACCACTTATCAAGACTTGAGAATCCGGAAAGGGAAATAAACGACAAGGTGTTAATTAATGAATCTTTTCCAGATGAATAATTGTTTGTGGTGAAAGGGGAAGTGTCATGGTTTGCAGATTATGCGAACTATTTTGTAAGTAAAATGCTATCTTCCGATTTGGTGGGCTATCAGAAGAAGAAATTTTTGCACGATGTCAAATGGTATATATGGGATTAGCCTTATTTGTTCAAACAATGTTCTGATCAAGTTATACGAAGGTGTGTTCCATTTAGCGAGACTGAGAGGATTGTGTAGGATTGTCACTCTAATGTGTATGGTGGACACTATGGAGGTGAAAGAACAGCGACGAGAATACTACAAGCGGGATTCTACTGGCCGACAATTTTCAAGGATGCGTACAATTTTGTCCAGCAATGTGATAGATGTCAGTGAATGGGGAACATCTCTAAAAGGAATGAAATGCCATTAAATACAATCTTGGAAGTTGAAATTTTTAATGTATGGGGAATTGATTTCATGGGGCTGTTCGTTTCTTCATTCGAAAATCTCTACATTCTGCTTACTGTTGATTATGTCTCAAAATGGGTAGAAGTGGCAGCTCTTCCGACAAATGATGCTAAGGTTGTCCTTAGATTTTTACATATAAGTATCTTCACAAGGTTTGGGACACCAAGGGCTATCATTAGCGACGAAGGCAGTCACTTTTGCAATAGGCAGTTTTACAGCTTTGTTAGCTAAATATGGGGTGAAGCATCGCATCGCTACAGCATATCACCCACAAACTAATGGCCAAGCAGAAGTGTCCAATCGAGAAGTCAAGAGAATTCTGGAGAAAGTTGTAAATCCCACACGAAAAGACTGGTCTTTGAAGCTAGATGATGCAATATGGGCTTATAGGACAGCGTATAAAACACTGTTAGGAATGTCACCTTTTCAGCTCGTATACGGAAAAGCCTGCCACCTTCCCATAGAGCTAGAGTATAAAGCATATTGGGCCATTCGAAAGCTAAATTTTGATTTGACAGTTGTCAGGGAGAAACGCCTATATTAACTGAATGAGTTGGATGAATTCAGACTGCAAGCATACGAGAATTCGAAACTTTATAAGGAGAAAGTGAAAAAATGGCATGATCAAAAAATCATTGAGAGAGCATTTGAACCAGGATAAAGGGTTTTTCTTTACAACTCCAAACTTAAACTTTTTCCTGGGAAGCTGAAATCGAGGTGGTCAGGACCATTCATAGTAAAAATTGTTATTCTGCATGGTGCAATCGAAATATTTGATACATCGCCCGATAAGCCTTTTAAGGTGAATGTTCAGCGCTTAAAATATTACTATGGTGGTGAGTTAGACAGACAAAAAATTGCCTCAATTCTTTCTTCAACATGAACATCAGACACAGTCAAGCTAATTGACTATAATTGAGCACTGGATGGGAGGCAACCCATTATTTTTCTTCTCTAAAATCTCTCTTTCACTCTTTGTTTATTCTGTTGAATTATTACTTCCTAAGTTAACACAATCACATAATAGCTGATTGTATAGGGGAGCGTGTATATATATTGCATAAAATGATGTATGTGGTAAAACTTGGTTCTGATGATGTTTATTGATGAATTGCAGGTGCAATGGATAGCACACATTTCCCTCTTGATGCACCTAAAATTGCATACAGCACTGTAAAACACAGGATCGCGCGGTCGCGCGATGCATAAAGCATACGACCGCGCGCCCGCGTACGGCATAGAGCAAATCAGTTTAGCCACTGGCGCGCCCGCGCCTGTAATCCATTATCAAGCCGCGCGTTCTCGCAGACGTGGAAAAGGTTTTTTTTAAGTCACAAATCCGAATTGTGGTTTGATTTGGGTTTTTCTTCAAATATAAAAGTTGCATCTTATTATATCTCATATAGTCAGACGTCTTAGCAACTCTTCTAAAAGTTCCTACCCACACATCACGTTCCTGGCATAATTTTTGGGTTCTTCTTGGGGTGTGTACTAATAAATCTGAGGAACAATCATAAACAAGTCCTTCCCATTGTCTCTATCATCCCCACATGGGTCCAAAATGAGAGCATGCAATCTCACTCTCCTCTTCATCCGACTTTTCTTCCAATCACCACGAAGAGGAGGTCTTGGACGAGAGAAGATTTGTCAGTTTGGAAGCGCAACAAGACTATTATCGGAGTATGGCCAAATATCTTGTAAAGGAACAGGGATTTCAACCGGCAAAACAGGATGGCCAACTTTGGCAGATGATACGCAAACGAGATTAGGTTGGCTTAACGGCATCTCCTATGCCCATTCCAGTGGGGATTGTTAGAGAATTTTAAATTAATGCCACGGAGTTGCTAACCAGAGGCATAACGATTGTTCGAGCAGAACATGTGAATTATCGACCTTCCGCGATCAGAGAAGTATTCAACATATATGATGCACCATCTACCGGGTCTGATAATTGGTTAAAATGCGAGTACTTGGAGACAGATCTCGTAGTTGTGATTACTGATCTGTATATCCCGGCCACCAAATAGAAGTATAAGATAGGAACAACGGAACCAAAATCGTTTTTGTCGTCAGCATTGAATCGATATGCCCAGGCCTGGAATCTGTTTATTTGTGCCAAGCTCATTCTGTCAGCTCATTATAATGCCATAACTACCGAGCGGATGATTATTTTGTGGGGAATCATCAAAGGGAAGTACATCGATATCAGCCTTTTATTCCATAGAAACATGCTAAGTTATATACGTGGGAATAGAAATGGGACTATTTCGCATGCATCAGTGGTAGCCATGCTCTGTACTCAACAAGGAATCCAATGGCATAATGAGCCGCTGCAGTACACACACAATGTAATCACTCATGCTACTATTGCAAATTTCAAGGAGTGGACAGGGGGTGTACCGCACCCACGCGGGCTAGGATTCATCCTTCATCCTATTTTTCCAAAACAACAACAACCCCCGCAAATAGACGAGGCTGTCTCATCCACGTACGTGCGTGCCACCAATGGCGATCGAAAGCTCCGAAGGTTGGAGCGCAAGGTCGATGCCATGTACGACAATTTGGGCACATTTGCGAGGGGACTCACAAGGGCTTTAGCCAAAGCGTTTGCGCAACAAGGGACAACAAAAGAATGGGCTCAATTTTGAACTGAAGCACCATATCCACCACCGAATTCACTACCCGAGGAAGGTGGCACCACCGATAATAGGGGAGTTTTCGTACCTTTTACCTTCATTCAATTGGGACATTGAATATTTTAAGTTTGGGGGTATTAGGTAGTAGTTAGTATTTTTTTGGTTTTGCATGATTAGTTTAATTTTTATGTGCATGTTTAGATTACATTTTAGCATATAGTTGCATGATGCATACCTCACAGTTCTTGCCGTTTAGAAAAATTGTGTCTAGCCAATGATGAGAATGAAGTTTTTAAATGATTTCTGAATATTTTGGATAACATGAGCTGAGATATAACGTTTTATACAATGAAATTCATAATGTTGTGTACATGATCTGGGTTTGCACAAATGTGTTCACAAGCACTTGTAGGTATAAGAAGTACATTGTTCATTGCTCGATAGAAAAATGTAGTGTTAAAAAGAGAAATATGTGTAAAGTGATTTTTGGGGCTTATAAAACATCGATTTTTAAACTGTGGGAACACATGGGTATCTGTGTATTAAAAAAAGAATGAAAAGTAGAAATAACATGGCTAGTCTTATTTCGGGGCCCTGGCTACTTAAGTAAGTACGCCCGAGGGGATTGTCTCTACACCTAGCGCCCTAAGGTCTTTCATGGTCTGGGAGTCATTGGTCGAAAGCTCGCTAAGGGGTAGCAGTGTGCCTAATGGAGTAAGACATTGTACAGTAATGAAGAAAAAGAATAGAAAAGAAAAATAGCAATAAACACCGCGAGAAAGTGCAAAATTCGCCCTCGTTAGTAGAATAAAGCAGTTAAGCCCATTGTTGAACCTTAGTTTATTTTAAGATGTTGAAATAGTTTGAATCGTATATATATACACAAGTCTTGATTTAAACTATAATTTTTTTGGTTTGAGCAAGATAGCATGAGCATTCTACACCGAAATCAAGTATTGGGCGAACACAACACACACACACAGCATCTATATAGCATTTGTGAATTATATGAGTATATGACTTTATGCCTGCAGTTTGGTTGGAATTTGTAATCTCGAATCTAGAAAAATTCGCTGAGGCAAATTAAGCTGAATTTTTATGATGGTTGGGACAATGTGAGAATTAGTTGCATAATAATATAAGTGCATTTTTATTGCTTATTAGTATGCATTGCTTGAGGGCAAGCAATGGTTCAAGTTTGGGGGTATTTGATAAGTAGGTAAAAATCATATTAGTATGCATTGCGCTGCCATGCGCGAAGCCTGAAGCTGCTGATTTGTTTTATTCTATTTCCAAATTTTAAAGGTTGTATTTTGATTTAAAACGATTCCTAACTGTTGTCAGGGGTATCACTTAACATATTATTAATTTTTTACGTACCTTTACTGGGCAATTAAGGTTTACTCTCTGGAGAAGATTCCAATGTAGAAGGAGGCCATAACTCTACTTTTCTACTCCTTCTTGGGATTTCTCTACGAGAATGGATTATTAATATTAGTTTTTGCTGGAATCTTATGAGGATTGAATATTGATGCGTATTCAATAATTGGGTTTGATAGTTTCATCTTTCATCTTTCAATTGTCGTTTATTGATCATGTTTAGATTTGATCCCATAACGGCTTTTGGCTCAGTCATGAACTAAACTCCATTATGGGATTCTAATTGATTTTATTATGTAGTTTGATTGCACGCTTAAATGTTGGGTTGTTTTGCATATCATATGGGGTGTCTATCATGATTGTTTTACATACATGAATGCTTGATCACCATTTGTTTCAGTATTTGTATGGAATTGAAAATGAACATGCAAATATGGACTATAATCATGATAGTATACGTATATAGGGCTGTGTTATATGGCTTGTGTATTTTGTGAACCAGATAGACATATAATGTTTCACCGTATAAGTTAGAATAAGAGCTTGAACTTAAATTCAATATAGTTGCAACGTCACATAGACATATAGTGATGTTGGTTATATTGATGATTACATAGAGTCTATCATCTGTGGATGATGTGTAAGTAGGTCTTAGTGCATTGAAAAATGGTTAATACTCTTTTAGTGCTCTTGGCTACTTTCCTGTGATATGTGAACAAGTCATGCATGATAGTGGCGATTGAATGAAGTATTAAATGAAGTTAGAATCCCATTAGTTCTAATATCATTTATTAAGTCGTTATTATTGTTTTAGTTATTATTTGTTGTAGAGCCCCCAAATCAGGGTACTTAAAACCCAAACTCGGTGCTTTACGATACCATTTCTATGAGCGGAATAATACTAATAATAATAACAATAATATAAATTTCAAAATTAATTTACATAATTATCAGAGTCTAGCTCCCAAGTACGTAACCTTTATTACATTTATTACATATCATAATAGATAATATATATCATTTCCTTAATAGTCTCAAACTATTACATAATATATCATTTCTTTTATTCAGCAACCTTTCCCTTGTTCTTAGTAGAGCTCTCGGGTCGTTCACACTTAGCTGAAAACATTTAAATTAAGCAAGGATGAACATTTGAGTGCCCAGCAAGTAATAGAAATTATATATATATAAGCTGAAAGAATTTAAATATTTTCTTTATACTACCCTTCTACAACGATTCAGCAGTTGTGAAGTAATCTGTACCAATGATAATAATATTTCAATTCTATACCAAATCATTGAAACTACGTACTGACTATAAATTGGGTTTATATGACATACTATGAACATTGTTTTCATTTTTGAAATGGTTAAACAGAAATTCATATGTAAACTGTCATAACTTACTGGCATAGGAGGGGTGATCAGCCTGTTATGCCCTGCATTGATCAATACTACGTGCAAGAACAAAGGTTTCGTTCACTATGTCCACCTTGGGTGCATAAAAAGTTTTCCCGTGTAGGGATGTTCATACTTGTCTGTGTTCCAAATCAAAGGTTTTATCTTGTTCAATAATAATCTATAATTCAACATATATGTATTCGGGTAATTGACAAAGGTATATCAACATGTGATTAAATACAATGATTATCTAAGTGGGGACACTTGTATAACCATTTATCAAAATTAACGAATAGGATATATATCTGAATTATCATATACTAACATGTTAATAATCAATGGGCATATATAATATAAGGTTAATAATCTGTACAGTAATAATATAGTTTAGAAACATTCTTACTCATGTCCATTGCATAAAGAAAATGCAAATGTAAGATACTTGCCTGATGCGCTGCTTACAATTTGCAACTTAGTTTTATCGTTTATCTCACGACCTATCATTAATCAGATCATTCGTTCGATTAGAACAATATACTATAACACATAGTAATGCATTTCGCAGTCAGCACATAACCTAATCACATTATTACCCATATTTAATAACCATTGAATCACAAATAATCACTTATATCTAATCAATTTATCTAAGTCCAGATCAATTTCTGAAACATGTCGGTGTACCGACAGCTTTATCGGGTAGTTATCGAGTCTAAGACTCTATTCAGTAATATAGTATTAGTCATATTATTTTTAAATGACTTAATATAATTTTAAAACATTTATTAAAATTTATCATGAATTTTCAAACATCGTAATCATTATTAAATGATTTAAGTATTAATCAATCCTATTATTATTAATATTTAATTAATATTAAACTATTAATCAAATCATTTCCAAAATATTAAAGTTATTTATAATAACTTAAAATACTTTTAAAGTATTAATATTACCCTTAAATGATTTTTAAAATATTTAAAATCATTTTTAAATAATTAACATTAATATTTAAATATTAATGTACTACTTATCAAAATATTAAAAGTCATTAATTATAACTTTAAAATATTTTTAATTCATTTATATCATTTTTAAATGATTTTTAAAATAATTAAACCATTTTAAAACTATTTATTTAATATAATTATTAAATAAATTTAATATCTTTAATAATCTATCTAATAAAATACAAATGATTTTGAATTTCCCGCTCAATCAATAAATCATCTGGGCCGTCCAAAGTTTGAGATAAATTCCACCGTCCATACATCTATCTAATAAAATACATCTATCTATCTAATCTATCTAATAATAATTTTGAATTTCACGCTCATTTAATAAATCATCTGGGCCGTTCTAAGTTTGAGATAAATTTCACTGCCCATACAGTGCCGGAGGCACGGGACCCAGCTAGTAAGTTAATAATCATTAATATTAAATTATTAATGAAATTATCCTTTAAATATTAAAAGTTATATTTTATAACTTAAAATATCTTTAAAAACTTTATTTTCATTTAAAATGATTTTTATAATCTTAAAATCATTTTTCAACTAAATAATTATTAAATAACTTTAATATCATTAATAATAATTAATTAATGAAATTTACCTTTAAATATTAAAAGTTATATTTTATAACTTAATATATTTTTAAATACCTTATTATTATTTAAAATGATTTTTAATATAATAAAATTATTTTTAATTAATTTATTTAATTCATTTAGTAAATAATAAAATCATTGTGTTTCTGGGTATGTTATGGATTAGATCGTGTAGTACTAGTGCAGGACTATAAGATCCAACAATAAACATGTTCACACACTGCATAACCCAGGCGATCTGAGCCTTTAAAGTGGTTGTCAGACTTGTTCTTCATTTCTGGGTTACCCAGAAATGAAACAGTTCGTGATGCCTACTTTGGGCTTCCACAACTTGATTTACATGTGAGGTATTTGTGATCTAAAGCTTGAAGGTTGTAGAAAACATGTAAGTATAGAGATCCAATACATAAAATCATAACAACATCAACAAAACCGCGAGATCTAGTCTAGTCAAACTATGTCAGTCGTCATGTTCTTATGTTTTCTGGGTTACCCAGAAAACAGAAAACATGATCGACTTAACTAGTTTGACCAGCCACAATCTTCAACCTGTTTACTATATATGTGATATTAAGGCATGATGATATAGTCTAACAAACATACTACAACTTAGATACATTAACAGAACCAAAACATAAACACACTGACAGATCTGGTCTAATAAAAACATTGTCAGGCCGGTTCTGGGCTGTTTCTGGGTTACCCAAAAACGCCCGGTCATGGTCGGTCAACGCAATTTGACCTTAAATATCTTGCAATATAAAACTGATCTAGGCCTGATTCTTGCTCCAGATCCCAGACCACATTACAAGCTACATATAACAACTTACCAAAAACAAAAATTGTAAATGAGTAAGGTTTTGTGGCCACTGACATTCGTTGTCAGACCACATATTGAACTTTTCCCAAAATTTTGAAATCTTCACATCTGAGCCTCTAGATGTTATGGATCTAACATCTAGCAACCCAGATCATCATTATATACCATAAACAACATATTTTAACAACGAATCATAACATCTAACGACAGATTTTTGGTCAGATTTCAAGCTAGGGTTTTATACCTTTTGTGATTAATTTCTGATTTCTGGCCTCTTATTTGTTTTGGGTGATCGTGTGGCTGATATTTGGAATTGATATAGCTTATAAATTTCGTAGGTGTGGAGCTTGAGAGAGTTTGCTAGAGTATTGTGCACAAAATGAGCAAAATATGGCTTTCTCTCTCTCTTGATCTATTTATAGAAGTGGTGGATGCATAAATGGCTGATATAAGTGGCTGATTGCTGGAAATTTAATTCAAGAGAGTTGTTGAGTTTGGTGAACAACCTCTCCTAATGTCAAAACCTACTAATTAGCAAAAATAATGCAACTAGGGGAAATATGGTCAATTGGTAAATCATTTTAATGGCATTACTGTAACTTGTCAAACTATTAGGGTTTAACCCTAAGGTTTAGCATAAATTGAATGATTTAATGATTAGGGTTTGCACGAAAATAATAAAAGTAAATAAAAATTAAATAAATTTTAGTTTTTAAAATTTTAAAATTAGGGTTTCATAATTATGATTAATTTTCTAATTACCTTATACAATAACTTTAGGGTTTAGATCATATAATTATCATTGACTTTGCTAATTTAGCAATTATGGTTTAAGATTTTGATAATTAGGGTTACCGATTTATAATTTGATTTTCTAATTATCAAAGTAGGGTTTTAAAATTTTAGGGTTTCCAAAATTAACAATTGTAATTATAATACTTGTAAATTAATCACATTAACACAATTACAATCAATCTCGAAATCTAATTTATGTTTCAAATGAAGGTTTCTCATTTAAAATTAGAGTTTTTAATATTTTAGGGTTTTTTATAAATTAGGGTTTCTAGACTTTTAATTAGGGTTTACCTAATTAATACATGACATAAATTATATAACACACTTATAAAACAATCTTGTATTCTAATTTGGATCTCAAATTAGGGTTTAACATTATTTCTAGGGTTTGGTCATAATACACCGTAATTGACCAACCATTATCAATACGGACATACTGTACATATTCATAGCACTGAAAAATCAAAATATAATTAATATTATATTAATATCCTCATACCTTGACAATAATCCAAAATTAGGGTTTGAATTCCATATATGATTTATTCTTCATATTTAACCTTAATAATTAAGGTAAAATAATTAACTTAATAATCTGTACTAAAATTCATATAATAAAATAATTATTATAATTATTCTAAAAATTACTCCATATTTTAGGTAAATAATATATGATTATATTTTCATGAAAAATAATTAATAAAAATATTTCTATCTTAAAATTAATTATTATAAGAATATACTTTATAATAATCAATAATTCTACAATAATTTTACTTGTAAATAATCATGTAATAAATATATTTTTATTTACCACATAAATACATATACACATTATCTTGTACAAATCCTCATCCTTAAAATAAAAAAAAATTATACGCAAAATTTCTTATTTATTTATATAGAAAATATCGGGATGTTACATTCACCCTCCCTTATAAAGATTCCGTCCTCAGAATCACCATTTTAAAACCTATACATACCAGGGTACATAGCATACATAACCATTGCAAGTAGATCTCGATCATAATTTGATCAAACTGATCTTTAATTATTCTCATAAAGCTTGTCTTTCTGATTAAACAGAAATTTGATTTCTAAAAGAACTCAAATTCCTCCCTCAAAATTTCTTTATTTAATAATTTACTATATATAGGAAAATCATGTATAATAAAATAAATGTTGTATGAATAATACATGGAGTTCTACTGCCAGCTGCCATCGTGTCCTGGACAGTCATGTTGTAGACCCTTCCCGTTGATTTTGTTGGTTTGTTTGACGAAGTTGGTCTAGTGATTGCTAACGTTCCTCTTCCAATGCCAGTATTCACACTACCTGCCTCCACCCTCCTCTTCGGACAATCTTTCACCTTGTGCTTAGTCGATCCGCATATAAAACATCCATTATTCATCTTAGGATTGGGGCAGTTGGAAGAGATGTGGCCCTCCTGCCCGCACTTACCGCAAACAAATTTTCCTTTCACACACTCCCCTGAGTGGTTCTTTCCATAATTCTTGCACTGTACTGCTGGCTTCTTAACACCTTTCTACTTGATCTGCACATTCCCAAAGTTATTCACCTTCCTCTTGCCATCTCCACTCTTGCTCCCACTATTAATTCCTACCTTCTCAGCTCCTTCGGTCTTACTCTTATTCTTCCTCTCTTTGTTGTAGAGGCTCATAGCCTCACTCCCCTCCTCAGCAATAATCGCCTTCTCCATGAGTGCTACAAATGTAGGAATCTGCAACACCACCACTTTGTTATAGTGCCATGGTTTTAATCCCAGCTCAAACCTCCTTGCCTTTCTAGCCTCCGTATCAACTTGATGCGGGGCAAACCTAGCTAACTCATTAAATTTCACGGCGTATTCTAACACCATCATATTCTCCTGCTTCAACTCTAAAAATCTCACCTCCATCCTCGGCTGCATACTAGGTGATAAATAGTTTTCAAAAAACAGTGTTTTGAACCTATCCATTGTAACTTCACCTTCCCCTGCCCTAGCCTGGTTCGCTTCCCACCAAAAGTTTGCCTCACCCTTCATCATGTAGGTGGCAAAATCAGTCTTCTTCCCTTCAGCTACCCTAGCTACCACAAACACCTTTTCAATCTCTTTAACCCAAGTTTGGGCTTCAACAGAGTTAGTTGTACCTTTGAATTTTAGCGGTCCTACAGCCTTAAAATCTTTGAAGTTCGCCAAGCGGTTATCCGGCTGATTTCCAGCGACTGGTATTCCTTGTTGCATAGCCTGAGCAACCATGTTTGTAAAGTGTTGCATCGGATCTGCTTGTTGTTGTCCCTCAACGTTGTTTACAGATTCTTCTGCCCCTTGATTGCGAGTTCGACGTCTTGGCGGCATTATCTGATCAAATCATATATTTAACTTACATTCTAAACCTTATCACATAAGTTTAATATATTAAACTTATTTCATTACTCAAACATAGATTCATATTCATTTAACGAATATTTTACATAGCATGGCACATAATGCTTTGAACTTCAGTTATCCCTTTATGACGACAAAAGTCAGGATTTACAAACTTGATCATTACAAAAGTTGGGAACATTACCTTACACAGACATACTTATCATATTTATTACATTAAACGCACCTACACAACAGAACCTATACTACCTATTTATTACACCTTTTTTTTGGACAACTTTTCGCTTGATGACCTTCTATCCCACAGATAAAACATGCTCCTGGTCTGTAGTCAGGACAATACAGAGTAGTATGTCCTTCATAATTGCACAGATAACATATTCTTTTCCCTTTCATCTTATCAAATTTTCCTAAGTCATGATCTTCTATCTTTCTTTTACCCTTCTTGCTCGAAGCTGCACACGATGTGTTACTTGTAGCTCCCATCTGATCAATTTAGATTTTAAGCTTATCTTGTTCTTCCATTGTTTCTATTAACGCCTGACGCAATTGACTATTTAATAACTTTTCTATCTCCCACAACCTTTCCAGAGAAGAAACCTTGTTCCTCAGATCCTGCATCTCTGTTGATGCTTGATCATCTTCAACTTTAGTGTCTGAATCGCTATCTGTCAGCTCCACCATCTCCGGATCTGGTATTACATTTTCTATAATAACCACCTCGTCTGAGTTGTTTGCATCGTGAGCCTCTATTTCAGCTATTGGCTTTGATATCAGCTCGGGTGTATGGGTTTGACCCTTCTTCTTGTTATATGCATATAACAAGCCTTTTCCACCAGACATCTACACATATAAATCTGGGTACTTAAAACTCGAACTCGGTGCTTTACGATACCATTTCTATGAGCGGAATAATACTAATAATAATAACAATAATATAAATTTCAAACTTAATTTACATAATTATCAGAGTCTAGTTCACAAGTACGTAACCTTTATTACATTCATTACATATCATGATAGATAATATAATTATCATTGTCTTAATAGTCTCAAACTATTACATAACATATCATTTCTTTCATTTAGCAACCTTTCCCTTTCCCTTATTCTTAGCAGAGCTCTCGGGTCGTTCACACTTATCTGAAAACATTTAAATTAAGCAAGAATGAGCATTTGAGTGCCTAACAAATAATAGGAATTATATATATATATATAAGCTAAAAGAATTTAAATTTTTTCTTTATACTACCCTTCTACAACGATTCAACAGTTGTGAAGTAATCTATACCAATGATAATAATATATCAATTTTATACCAAATCTTTGAAACTACGTACTGACTATAAATAGGGTTTATATGACATACTATGAACATTGTTTTCATTTTCAAAATGGTTAAACAGAAATTCATCAGCAAACCGTCATAACTTACGGGCACGGGGGGGGGGTGATCAACCCGTTATGCCCTACATTGATCAATACTACGTGCAAGAACGAGGGTATCGTTCACTCTGTCCCCCTTGGGTGCATAAAAATTTTTCTCGTGTAGGGATGTTCATACTTGTCTGGGTTACAAATCAAAGGTTTTATCTTGTTCAACAATAATATATAATTCAACATATATGTATACAGGTAATTGACAAAGGTATATCAGCATGTGATTAAATACAATGATTATCTAAGTGGGGACACTTGTATAACCATTTATTGAAATTAACGAACAGAATATCTATCTGAATTATCATATACTAACATGTTGATAATCAATGGGCGTATATAATATAAGGTTAATAATCTGTACAGTAATAATATAGTTTAGAAACATTCTTACTCATGTCCATTGCATAAAGAAAATGAAAATGTAAGATACTTGCCTGATGCGCTGCTTACAATTTGTAACTTAGTTTTATCGTTTATCTCACGACCTATCATTAATCAGATCATTCGTTCGATTAGAACAATATACTATAACACATAGTACTGCATTTCGCAGTCAGCACATAACCTAATCACATTATTACCCATGTTTAATAACCATTGAATCACAAATAATCACTTATATCTAATCAATTCATCTATGTCTAGAACAATTTCTGAAATATGTCGGTGTACTGACAGCTTTATCTGGTAATTATCGAGTCTAAGACTCTATTCTGTAATTTAGTATTAGTTATATTATTTTTAAATGACTTAATATAATTTTAAAACATTTATTAAAATTTATCATGAATTTTCAAACATTATAATCATTATTAAATGATTTAAGTATTAAACAATCCTATTATCATTAATATTTAATTAATATTAAACTATTAATGAAATCATTTCCAAAATCTTAAAATTATTTATAATAACTTAAAATACTTTTAAAATATTAATATTACCCTTAAATAATTTTTAAAACATTTAAAATTATTTTTAAATAATTAACATTAATATTTAAATATTAATGTACTATCTATCAAAATATTAAAAGTCATTAATTA
Organism: Panax japonicus; assembly: GCA_020205505.1. Taxonomy (NCBI): domain Eukaryota; kingdom Viridiplantae; phylum Streptophyta; class Magnoliopsida; order Apiales; family Araliaceae; genus Panax; species Panax japonicus. The sequence goes on from CM035105.1 coordinate 32,029,148, forward strand.
TAACTTTAAAATATTTTTAATTTATTTATATCCTTTTTAAATGATTTTTAAATAATAAAACCATTTTTAAACTATTTATTTAATATAATTATTAAATAAATTTAATATCTTTAATAATAAGTTAATAATCATTAATATTAAATTATTAATGAAATTATCCTTTAAATATTAAAATTTATATTTTATAACTTAAAATATCTTTAAAAACTTTATTTTCATTTAAAATGATTTTTATAAACTTAAAATCATTTTTAAACTAAATAATTATTAAATAAATTTAATATCATTAATAATAATTAATTAATGAAATTTACCTTTAAATATTAAAAGTTATATTTTATAACTTAAAATATTTTTAAATACCTTAATATTATTTAAAATTATTTTTTATATAATAAAATCATTTTTCATTAATTTATTTAATTCATTTATTAAATAACTTCATATTCATTAATATTAAATAATTAATGAAATTTGTTTTAAAATATTAAAAATTATATTTTATAACTTATTATAATTTAAAATGATTTTTCAAATAATAAAATCATTTTTAATTAATTTATTTAATGTAATTAATAAATAAATTAATTATCAATAATATTTAAATAAATACTAATATTTATGAAAAATATTTCAAATTATTAATATTTAATTTTTATAATTTAAAAATAATATTTAAAATTATTTTGTAATTTTCAGAATTTAAATACTATTTTTAAATAATTTTCAAAATTAAAATAATTAATATTATTAAAAGTGTCGCTAAAGATTGCCTATAGCGACAAAACCGTCGCTATAGGTGTTCTTCGTGTTCTTGGCTAAACCCAGAACATTTATTCCAGTTTCGAGATGACATGTTTGACCAAGATTCGTGAACTGTTTATTATGTTTTTGGGTATGTTCTTGATTAGATCGTGTAGTACTAGTGCAGGACTATAAGATCCAACAATAAACATGTTCATACACTGCATAACCCAGGCGATCTCAGCCTTTAAAGTGGTTGGCAGACCTGTTCTTCATTTCTGGGTTACCCAGAAATGAAATAGTTAGTGATGCCTACTTTGGGCTTCCACAACTTGATTTACATGTGAGGTATTTGTGATCTAAAGCTTGAAGGTTGTAGAAAACATGTAAGTATAGAGATCCAATACATAAAATCATAACAACATCAACAAAACCGCGAGATCTAGTCTAGTCAAACTATGTCAGTCGTCATGTTCTTATGTTTTCTGGGTTACCCAGAAAACAGAAAACATGATCGACTTAACTAGTTTGACCAGCCACAATCTTCAACCTGTTTACTATATATGTGATATTAAGGCTTGATGATATAGTCTAACAAACATACTACAACTTAGATACATTAACAGAACCAAAAAATAAACATAATGACAGATCTGGTCTAATCAAAACGTTGTCAGGCTGGTTCTGGGCTGTTTCTAGGTTACCCAGAAACGCCCGGTCATAGCCGGTCAACGCAATTTGACCTTAAATATCTTGCAATATAAAACTGATCTAGGCCCTGATTCTTGCTCCAGATCCCAGACCACATTACAAGCTACATATAACAACTTACAAACAACAAAAATTGTAAATGAGTAAGGATCTGTGGCCACTGACATTCGTTGTCGGACCAAAGATTGAACTTTTCCCAGATTTTTGAAATCTTCAAATCCGAGCCTCTAGATATTATGAATCTAACATACAGTAACCCAGATCATTATTATATACCATAAAAACATATTTTAACAACGAATCATAACATCTAACGACAGATTTTTGGTCAGATTTCAGGCTAGGGTTTTATACCTTTTATGATTAATTTTTGATTTCTGGCTTCTGATTTGTTTTGGGTGATCGTGGGGTTGATATTTGGAACTGATATAGCTTATAAATTTTGTAGGTGTGGAGCTTGAGAGAGTTTGCTAGAGTGTTGTGCACAAAATGAGCAAAATGTGGCTTTCTCTCTCTCTCTTGATCTATTTATAGAAGTGGTGGATGCATAAATGGCTGATATAAGTGGCTGATTGCTGGCAATTTAAGTCAAGAGAGTTGTTGAGTTTGGTGAACAACCTCTCCTAATGTCAAAACCTACTAATTAGCCAAAATAATGCAACTAGGGGTAATATGGTCAATTGGTAAATCATTTTAATGGCATTATTATAACTTGTCAAACCCTTAGGGTTTAACCCTAAGTTTTAGCACAAATTGAATGATTTAGCAATTAGGGTTTGCACAAAAATAATAAAATAAATAAAAATTAAATAAATTTTAGTTTTTAAAATTTTGAAATTAGGGTTTCATAATTGTGATTAATTTTCTAATTACCTTATACAGTAACATTAGGGTTTAGATAATATAATTATCATTGGCTTTGCTAATTTAGCGATTAGGGTTTAAGATTTAGATAATTAGGGTTACCGATTTATAATTTGGTTTTCTAATTATCAAAGTAGGGTTTTAAAACACCAGTACAAAGTACCTAATAGACCACGCTTAATAGACAACGTTTTTTATAAAAACGTTGTGATTTTTTTTTACAACGTTTTTAGAAAAAACGTTGTAAATATATATACAAAAACGTTATCTATTTAGAAGGACATTATTTTTTATTTTAATTAGATAACGTTTTTTTAAAAAACGTTATCTATCAAGAAAAACACGGAGCATTTGAACTTAAAATTAAAATACGTCTTTTTCTCTCTCCAAGGGCTCGGATCAGTGCAGTGCAGAGGAGATATACCTTCGATCGGTTTCCTTCAAAGTTGCAGTGCATAGGGCTCGTTAGTGCAGAGTTTTCGTTAGTGCAGAGGCCTGCTCGTTCGTTGCCTAACTTTGTAACTTTTAGTTAGTTGTTACCCATCATCGATTAAACAGTTGCTGTGTGATGAACCAGGTTCTTTTACACAAACATCTGTTAAGAACCACAGCTACTCTACTAGATTTACTCAGTTTTTCAATTTCAAGCGTTAGTTTTGTTATTGCAATAGAGTTTGGAGCTGCTCGGAAGAGAGGGAGGCTAGAAGCTACTTTGAACGACTATGGCGGCTTCAAGAAGTCGAAACAAGAGTCGATGCTCAAGGTACGTCAGTTCTATGGCCTCGTCTCCGCTCGCTCACCGTGGTTTGACCGCTAATTCTTGTTTTCTGCCGCTATTTTCGCCGCAATTGATGTTCCCTGTGATTGGAGGTAAAGATGTGGTGGTTTGGGAGGAGAAGCCTCAGAAATCGAAGACTGATTTGTCTGGTAAATACTCTTCTGGCTTTAATTTCTTCATTTTCATGGTTTAATCGTACATTTGATGCTAAACCAACACAAATATGTTCAAGTTGATTTGGGTAATTGCTACTCAAGTTTGATGAAGTAAATAGATCGTGCTCTGCATCATTTCTCTTGCTCATTTTACTGACTTTTCATGAATTTGATGCTAAATAAAGACAAATGTGTTATAAATTACTTTATTAAATTACCTAATCAATTTAATGAAGTAAACAGGTCATACTCTGCATCATTTTTACCAATAGTCTCGATATAATGTGTTTATATTAATTCATATGATGCATATCATTTTATATTCTCAGCTGCTAGCTTCATTTCTAATGTTCATTTTATATTCTCAGCTGCTAGCTTCATTTCTAATGTTCATTTCTATATGGTCAGTGCAAATTTACTAAATACTCTCTTTTCCTATGACATCTATATGGATATCTAATTGACCTATGTTTGTGTCTTAAAATTTTAGCGACTGTTTTTGGTGAACTGTGGAGGTTGGAGCCATTGGCACCACAGAAGAAGTCAATTTGGTGCAGGGATATGGAATGCCTATTATGTGTGAGTGATTCAATTGTATAGCTCGTGCCTATTGTATTTGCTAATAAGCATAACGTCAAATGCTGAATTCAATTTGTGTTTGTTTATAAGCATAACTTAGAGTGCTAAAACTCTTAAATGTTTTAAAGAATGTGTTTGCCTCTATCCATGTTTAGTATCCATGCCTTGCTTGCTTTCTTGGGTAGACCCGTGAACATGCCTTGCTTGTTTCACACTTGGTGTCAAGCAGATGATCTGTTGCTGCAATAAGGTCAGTTGTTTTGCACATAACTTGTTACAATTTATGGGTTTATTGTTTTTTTGGTTTTAAGTTATATTTCCTTTTCTATGTAGAAAGGATGCCACAACTCCCAAGTACTCCAAGGGTAGGTACGAATGTTGCTGTTAAGGATCTCAAGCGTGGTTATGTTGCCTCAAATTCCAAAGATGATCCCGCCAAGGAGGCTGCTAATTTCACTTCTCAAATTATCATCATGAACCACCCTGGGCAGATTGGAAATGGATATGCTCCTGTACTTGACTGCCACACTTCCCACATTGCTGTCAAGTTTGCTAAACTAGTTTATGTGATGTCTACCTGTGGGCTACACTGGATATAATATATTATAATTTCTGTTATGCAGCTAGTTGGTCTAACTGCACTCTTGTTGGCATCAACTTACCTCTTGCACTGACTTTGCTTACCTTTAGATGGAACTACAAATTGAGGGCTGGGTTGAGGCTTAAGAACTGCTGTCTATGACAGCAGTGGCTGCCACAACACACAAATAAAAAGAATCTAGCATACCAATTACTATCAGTTTTACTACTATTATATAATATCTTAACTAATTACTATCAAGTTTACTATTAACTATCAGTTTTACTATTGTATATAATTGATGCAGTTTTACTACTGTTATATAATGTCTTAGCTTTTAGAATAAAAACAATGAAAAATATTGTCTCTGGTCCTGTTGTTGCAATGGTTTGGGAGGGTAAGAGTGTAGTTATGACTGGTCGGAAGATTATTGATTATATTGTCTCTGTTCCTGTTGTTGCATTGGTTAACTATATTGTCTCTGGTCCTGTTGTTGCAATGGTTTGGCACTATCCGTGGTGATTTTGCTATTGATATTGGCAGGTAGCATACTGTTTTCATAATTACTATCAGTTTGTAGTGTTATTTTGTATTATTGATACATTGTGAAATATAGCCAAATTAATCAGTTTGCCTGGTGTCTTAACTGAGTCCATAAGTCTTCACTAAAAATGCTACTATGACGAATGAGAAAGAAGTTGATACCCATCCAATTAAAGCTATGAAGTTTTCTGTGTCACCTGTTGTGCGTGTTGCGGTGCAGTGAAATACTTGTTGGGCCATCATGACTGTGGTGGTGGTGCTTGAATTCACTGCCGGTAAGTAAATATTTTGAGCATGAATTCCTATATGTATAGTATAAATGTGTTTTGAGTATTTTTTTAGTTTATTTTGCTTTTCTATATGACAGGGGCTACTTTGCTTGAAACTCTTTTTCTTGCAGCTCCATAATGTATATATTTGCTACCACCACTTGAAATTGAGATGCATTTAAACTAGGTGCCATTATGATTGGTAACATGAAGTCCCTAGGCCAGTAAGAGAAATCTTTGAACCAAATGTGTGGTTTACATACGCTTGTTGATGATAAATTTCAAAGTATTTCTTTTGTTTCTCTTTATATTGTGCATTTTGCAAAGATTTTGGTGGTTAAAATTCAAGAAAAATTCTTCCATCAAATAAAGGCTTGTTGGTTCTCATATGACAAAAGATGGATATACCTGATTTTATCACTGTTTTATGTGACTTCTTATCCTAAATTAAGTGTTTACCATAAATTAAGTGTTTATAAGTACATATGTATAATTACTTACTATGATCAGGCTATTAAGGAATTGGTTGATCTTCTGATGGAATTATGCCCCTGTGATGATTACATATGTGTAATTACTTACTATGATCTGGCTATTAAGAAATTCATTTAAGGAATCTATAAATCTAATGTGCAGGTATTTGGCAAGATGGCATTTTGAGAGCAAGCTCAGTTAAAAGATTTGGAAAGAAGAAGCACAGAACCATCCCCAAGCCCAGGTTGAAGTACGGGATGAGCGGGCTACGTATGTGAGCAGCTACATGTAGAACATATATGATAGTTTGTTATATATGTTGTGGATGTAGTAATTTGAATTACACGAATGGTATTATTGGAATGTATTTTGAATGGTTGATATATTTTGGCTTTAAATTTAAATGAGAATTTAGACCTTTTACCTATATATCATGGCATTAGCATATTGCAGGTGCATTGGTAATATAGGTGAACCAAAACTTTTTTTTTCTTTTTTTTTTAATCTACAACGTTTTTAAAACGTTGTGTAAATGTGTCTAAACGTTGTCTGATATACTAAACAACAACGTTTTAAACCAAAAAACGTTGTGGAATCATACTTTCTACAACGTTTTTAAGCATCTGCTAATTTTTTGAAAACAAATACACAACGTTTTTTTCTTAAAAACGTTGTGTATTGTGCTTAACAACAACGTTTTTAAAACGTTGTGTAAGGGTGTCAAATAGACAACACCCTTAACCACGACGTTTTTTCGACAGAAACCACAACGTTTAAAAAACGTTGTCTATTTACTGTTTTGTAGTAGTGAAATTTTAGGGTTTCCAAAATTAACAATTGTAATTATAATACTTGTTAATTAATCACATTAACACAATTACAATCATTCTCGAACTCTAATTTATGTTTCAAAATAGGGTTTCTCATTTAAAATTAGGGTTTTTAATATTTTAGGGTTTTCTATAAATTAGGGTTTCTGGACTTTTAATTAGGGTTTACCTAATTAATACATGACATAAATTATATAACACACTTATAAAACAATCTTGTACTCTAATTTGGATCTCAAATTAGGGTTTAACATTATTACTAGGGTTTGGTCATAATACACCGTAATTGACCAACCATTATCAATACGGACATACAGTACATATTCATAGCACTGAAAAATCAAAATATAATTAATATTATATTAATATCATCATACCTTGACAATAATCCAAAATTAGGGTTTGGATTCCATATCTGGTTTATTCTTCATATTTAACCTTAATAATTAAGGTAAAATAAGTAACTTAATAATCTGTACTAAAATTCATATAATAAAATAATTATTATAATTATTCTAAAAATTACTCCATATATTATTTAAATAATATATGATTATATTTTCATGAAAAATAATTAATAAAAACATTTCTATCTTAAAATTAATTATTATAAGAATATACTTTATAATAATCAATAATTCTAAAATAAATTTACTTGTAAATAATCATGTAATAAATATATTTTTATTTACCACATAAATACATACACACATTATCTTGTACAAACTTCATCCTTAAAATAAATAAAAAAATTATACGCAAAATTTCTTATTTATTTATATAGAAAATATCGGGTTGTTACATTTACAATTTGAGAACAAACAAAGTTTAATCATTAGTTTGAGCATATAAATATAGTGAGTTAATTAATGGATAGTAGTTTAAGTTAAATAACTTTCTCTGTGGGTTCTATACTTTACATGCTCTGTATTACTTGTTGACGCATGTATGCTTGCATGAGTTAGAGCTCTTTTATTAGTCGTAAAAAAGAGGCAACAACGATACAAGGAATTACTTAGAAAGTGCCCACATCATGGATTGCCCAAGTGGTTACAAATGAACACCTTCTATAACGGGCTACATGGGAATGTCAGAACCAGCATTGATGCGGCATCGGGCGGTGCATTTATGGCTAAGAGTTACGAGGACGCCTACAATTTAATCGAAACAATGGCGGAAAATAACTACCAGTGGCCAACAGCAAGATTGACACAAGCGAAGGCGGCTCGGATTTTGGAATTAGATGGAGTGTCAGCTATACAAGCACAGATTTCTGCACTGTCAAAGAAGTTTGATACTATGAATGATAAGGTTAATACTATGACAGGGGCTCAAGTTCAGCAGGTCACGGTAGTATGTGAATTGTGTGCGGGTGATCATCCGACAGATCAGTGCGCGATTAACCTAGCATCCGCCCAATTCATAGGAAGTTATAACAGAATTCCACACAATACATACCAAAACACCTACAATCAGGGGAATAGGAACCACCCGAATTTCTCATGGAGCAATAACCAGCAAACTCATGCTCCAAAACCATCATATCCCCCTGGTTTTCAGAGTCACCCACAACCGGTTCAACAGCAGGAAAGGAAAATCGATGCGGAGGAAGCATGGGCAAAATACATGACTAGCAACGATTTGGCTATAAAGAGTCAAGCTATGGTTATCAAAAATATAGAGAATCAGATAGGTTAAATTGTGTTAGCATTGAATAATAGACCACAAGGAACATTACATAGCGACACAGAGAGAAATCCAAAGGGTAATCATGAGCAATGTCAAACAGTTATGTTAAGAAGTGGAAAACATCTCGGGGGAAATAGTGCAGAAAATTTAGTAACACCGAAGGAAAAAGTTAGTGACAGTAACGTGGTGGAGGGTAACAAAAATGAGGAAATAAAGTTAAATAATGAGCCGATTGTTTGTCCTCCACCGCCGTTTCAGCAGAGGGTCCAAAAATAGAAATCAGATAAGTAGTTCTCAATGTTTTTAGATGTGTTCAAGAAACTCCATATTAACATCCCATTCGCAGAGGCCCTAGAGCAAATGCCGAGTTATGCGAAGTTTATAAAAGGAATTTTGTCGAGGAAGAAGAAATGGGAGGAATTTGAAACAGTGGCACTAACAGAGGAGTGTAGTGCAGTGTTACAGAAGAAGCTACCACCAAAACTCAAAGACCTAGGGAGCTTTACTATCCCGTGCACGATCGGGAAAATGTCGTTTAACAAATGCTTATGTGATTTAGGGGCGAGTATAAACCTGATGCCATTGTCAGTATACTCAGAATTGGGTTTGCCCGCGCCAAAGCCTACAAATATTTCATTGCAGTTGGCGGATAGGTCAGTCACATATCCGAGAGGCATTGTAGAGGACATTATGGTTAAAGTAGATAAATTTATATTCCCTACGGACTTTATCATTCTGGATTTTGATGAAGATAAGAACATCCCGATCATCCTAGGGAGACCTTTCTTGGCCACGGGAAGGACACTCATAGACGTGCAAAAAGGAGAACTTATTATGAGAGTCCAAGAACAAGAAATAAAATTCAATGTGTTCAAGGCCATGAAATACCCTACGGACGAGGAAGAGTGTTTTCGAATGGATTTAATTGAGCAAATTACCAGCGAAGATATGAGCAAGAGTTTGACCAATGATCCATTAGAAACAACTTTATTAGGGGGATGAAGAAAAAGACAACCTGGAATTCGTGGACTTATTACAGATGCTACACTCGTTGCCACGAGTTAGCCGATTCAGAACACCGGTTGAACCCCTGCACATTGAGGAGACAGTTGCAGAAAAATTGAAACCATCATTGAAGGAGCCACCAATATTGGAACTTAAGCCACTCCCTAAACAACTCAGGTATGCGTATTTAGGCAATTAAAATTCTTTACCTGTAATTATTTCTGCTGTACTTAACAAATTACAGGAAGAAAAGTTGCTGAGGGTGCTTAGGGATCACAAATCAACGATTGGATGGACGATTGTGGATATAAAAGGCATTAGCCCATCATTTTGCATGAACAAGATTCTGATGGAGGAGGATGCAAGACCATCGGTGGAGCATCAACGCCGACTTAACCCAATCATGAAGGAAGCGGTCAAGAATGAAATTCTGAAATTATTGGATGCCGGTATCATATATCCAATTTCCAACAGTAAATGGGTTAGTCCGATTCATTATGTACCGAAGAAAGGGGGAAGACGGTGATACAGAATGAGGACAACGAGTTAATTCCAACAAGAACAGTGACAGGTTGGAGGGTGTACATCGGTTATAGGAGATTGAATAAGGCAACCAGAAAAGACCATTTCCCGCTACCTTTTATCGATCAAATGTTAGACAGGTTAGCGGGACATGAGTTTTACTATTTATTGGAAGGATACTCGGGCTATAATCAGATCATCATCGCTCCTGAGGATCAAGAAAAAACAACATTTACATGCCCTTACGACACATTTGCATTCAAGAGGATGTCATTCAGGCTATGTAACGCACCAGTAAATTTTCGACGGTGTATGATGGCTATTTTTTCAGATATGGTGGAGAAGAATGTTGAAGTCTTCGTGGACAATTTCTCGGTTTATGGGGACAATTTTGATACTTGCCTAGATAATCTGGTCATGTTGTTGCAGAGATGTAAGGATACAAACCTCATACTCAATTGGGAAAAATGCCACTTCATGGTTGAAGAGGGCATAATTTTGGGCCATAAGGTGTCGGCTCAAGGATTGGAGGTGGACAAAGTAAAGTTGGATACGATCGAGAAACTACCTCCACCGAGCTCAGTTAAGGGTATTAGAAGTTTTCTTGGGCATGCTGGTTTCTACAGGAGGTTCATAAAAGACTTCTCTATAATTGCAAAACCTCTATGCAGTCTTTTAGAGAAGGATGCCACTTTTAGCTTTACTGCGGAATGTAAGTCCGCGTTTGACCTATTGAAAAAGAAATTAACTACAGCCCCTGTGATAGTCGCACCGGACTGGAAAATGCCATTCAAACTTATGTGTGATGCGAGCGATTATGCGGTTGGGGCTGTTTTGGGACAAAGGAGAGACAAGAAGTCTCACGCCATATACTATGCAAGCAAAACACTCACAGAGACTTAAATGAATTACACTACCACGGAAAAGGAATTGCTTGCAGTAGTGTATGTGTTCGACAAATTCCGGGCATACTTGATTGGGACTAAGGTGATAGTCTACACGGACCATTCGGCGATTCGGTACCTAATAGCGAAAAAGGATGCTAAGCCACGCCTTATCCGATGGATTCTCTTACTTCAAGAGTTCGATTTAGAAATTAAAGATAGAAAGGGGACGGAGAATCAAGTTGCCGACCATTTATCAAGCCTGGAAAATACTGAGAAAAAGGATGAAGATAGATGCGCGATCAACGAGTTATTCCCGGATGAGCAACTATTTGGGTTAAATGCAGAATATCCATGGTATGCAGATTTTGCAAATTTTGTGGTGAGCAAATTGCTTCCCCGGATCTTACACGACAATAGAAAAAGTGCAAAATCTGCAAGAATAACTTCATGTAATTCATGACATCAAGTGGTACATGTGTGATAACCCGTATCTATTCAAACAGTGCGCCAATAAGATGATTCGATGATGTATCCCCTATAGTGAAGTGCACAACATAATGCAAGAATGCCGCTCATCGGCATATGGTGGAAATTATGGGAGTGAGCGCACCGTAGAAAAAGTGCTTCAATCCGAGTTTTATTGGCCGACGTTGTTCAAAGACGCCCACCAGTTTATGAAAACATGTGATAGATGCCAACTGGTGGGAAACATATCTAAACGGAATGAGATGCCCCTACAAACAATTCTTGAAGTGGAAATCTTTGATGTATGGAGCATTGATTTCATGGGGAAATTCCCGTCATCTTTGAGCAATCAGTATATTCTACTCGCGGTAGATTACGTCTCAAAATGGGTTGAAGCTGCTGCACTACCATCTAACGATGCCAAGGTGGTCCTCAAATTCCTTCAGAAAAACATTTTCACAAGGTTTGGCACGCCAAGAGCAATAATCAGTGATGAAGGTAGTCACATCTGCAATAAGTCATTTACAGCTCTTTTGGCTAAGTATGGGGTCAACCACAAGGTGGCTACAGCGTATCACCCTCAAACTAATGGACAGGCCGAGGTATCAAACAGAGAAGTTAAGAAGATATTGGAAAAAGTCTTAAATCCAAGTCGGAAATATTGGTCATTTCGGTTGGATGACGCATTATGGGCGTACCGGAATGCATACAAAACACTAATCAGGATGTCACCTTATCAACTCTTGTATGGAAAAGCATGTCACTTACCGGTGGAGCTACAGAACAAGGCCTACTGGGCCATACAGAAATTGAATTTTGATCAAGCCGTTGTAGGAGAAAAGAGGCTACTCCAACTAAATGAGCTTGACGAATTCCGACTCCAAGCCTACGAGAACGCCAAGCTATACAAAGAAAAGGTTAAAAGATGGCACGACCTGAAACTTGTGCAAAGAACATTCGAGCCGGGTCAATCAGTCCTCTTGTTTAACTCATGGTTACGATTGTTCCCAGGAAAGCTTAAGTCGAGATGGTCGGGACCATTCACTATAAAATGAGTATTTCCTCATGGCACCGTTGAACTCTATAGTCGTAACCCGTTAGAAACATTCAAGGTCAATGGTCAACGTATAAAACATTACTGGGGTGGCGAGTCAAACTGGGACACCGACGACATTATCCTCGCCGATACACAGTAAAACAGGGAGTAGTCAGGCTAAACGACTTAAAATCAAGTGATAATTGGGAGGCAACCCAACTTTTCTTTATTTTTTATAGTTCATGTTTAATTGTTAGGATGTAGTTTTTATTAAACAGTAATTAGATCTTCTCAGGTAAAAGTTTTGCTAAAAAAAATCTCAATGAAACTCAAAATTGTCATTAATCTAACATATTGCATGTTTATGGTTGCAGGAGGGGTCCAAAGTGAGTAAGAGCAACAACGGGGAAGAAAACAAGCAAAATCGGAGAATTATGATCTGCACTTTCGGAAACAAAAAAATCATTTACATTGCGCATGCCCGCCGGGGCCGGCGTTTTTGACTTAGCACCCCCCGCCGGGGGGGTCCTTAATTCTGGGAAGACACGCTTATCTTAAATGCATGCCCCTGCCGTATTTCCCCACACACATACGCCTATTCCTTCTCCTGCTCTTACTCTCCCTCAACCTCACTACTTAGCCTCCATACCAACCCACTACTACCCATTACCTATATCAAAAACCTCATCCCCACTACTAATTCCCACGATCTCCACTACCCAAACTTCGCAATCACACATTACTCCACCTCTATATATATCACTCCATCTCATCTCTACTTCTTCCCACAATCGATTTTCGAATTAGGGTATTTTGAGAGGTTGTTTTTGAGATCAAATTTGATTGCTTACTTGGGGCTCCAACTCATCCATTCCACATACACCAATTTCCAAGTTCAGATTTCAAATTTGGTAACCTACCCCAACTGCACACCAAGTGTTTGATAAAATAACCAAACCACGTTTTAGGGGAAGGTAGGGTTTACTAGCAAGTGTTACCAGCTGAAATTCAATGGCCTCTAAACCAACATCCAAACGCCAACGGAGGAAGAGATCAAGCGCCGCTCATCCGCCACGAACCTATGATCGCCAAAAATTTGTGAGTGTCACCGCCGCCGATCGATATGATTACATGCTAACTAAAGCAATTACGCCAGAGCGGGGATTGGCCCTCGAGGGGAATGATGGGGAGATGATGTCTCAAATTTACCAAAAGGGGTGGCTTCACTTCACTGAACATCCGATGCCCGCCGTTGTCAACATTGTCAAGGAATTTTATGCAAACGTCGAAGACAAAGCTCCTTTCAAAGCGTTTATGTGGGGTCGCATGGTTCCGTTCAGTGATGATGCCATTAATGCTTACTATCAATTTTAGGTGCCACGACATTGTCAGTATGTACAATTGAGGGATTCTGACCCTGACTATGAGGAGGTCATTACTAACATGACAAAGCCGGGCACATCATGGATCAAAGGTACAAAGGGAGGAATGGTGTTCAATAGCAAGGACATTAGCCGGTTTGGAAAAATATGGTACGCATTCTTATGCGCGAAATTACTTCCATCCCAACACACTTCGGACATCACAAAAGAGAAGGCGTTACTGTTATACACCATTATACAAGATTTCATTATTGATGTCGGGGCCATTATCAATTTATCAATCCGCCGATGCTTACGTGGAAATTTTTTGGGCGGTTTGCCACACCCATCACTTATATGTGCGTTGTGCCACAACGCCGGGTGAGATATTCTGATGATGAGCCCACTCAAATGCCGCTCACTTTTCTTGATTCCAGAATGATTGTGCGGTATTCAGTTTGGGCAGGAGGAGAGTCACATCCACGAGGTATGGGTTTTATTTTTCCATCGGCGTCGGAAGACGAAGTCGATGTCGAAGATACATCGGGGGATGAGGATGAAGCGATGGGAGATCAAGGAACCGAGCAGGTACCATAGACCGAGCTAATTTCTAGTCCTCAGTTCTTTGAGTTCCAAAATCAGATGAATGCGCACAATAGGGCAGCACGTCAAGAAATGCGGCGTTTGGTGATGCGCCAAGATCATATGTTTGATGCCATGAACGCATCTTTCACTACACTCAACACCACACTCCAAAGTTTCAACCCAGCGGCTCAATTTCCATATCAAAAACCCGGACCATTACCTGGATTTTGTCCAAGTGATTCCGATGAAGATGTGACAACCCGATATTTTCTATATAAATAAATCTTAAATTTTGCGTATAAATTTTTTTTTTATTTTAAGGATGAGGATTTGTACAAGATTATGTGTATACGTATTTATGTGGGAAATAAAAATATATTTATTACATTAATATTTACAAGTAAATTTATTCTAGAATTATTGATTATTATAAAGTATATTTTTATAATAATTAATTTTAAAATGGAAATATTTTTATTAATTATTTTCCATGAATATATAATCATATATTATTTAAATAATAAATGAAGTGATTTTTTGAATAAATATAATAATTATTTTATTATATGAATTTTTGTACAGATTATTAAGTTAAATATTTTACCTTAATTATCAAGGTTACATATGAAAGAATAATCAGATATGGAATCCAAACCCTAATTTTAGATTATTGTCAAGGTATGAGAATAATAATATAATATTACTTATATTTTGATTTTTCAGTGCTATGGATATGTATGGTATGACCGTATTGATAATGGTTGGTCAATTACGGTGTATTTTCGATCAACCCCTAGTAATTATGTTAACCCCTAATTTGAGATCCAAATTAGAGTATAAGGTTATTTTATAAGTGTAAAATATTAATTATATCATGTATTTAATGTATTAATTAGGTAAACCCTAAGTAAAATTCTAGAAACCCTAATTGCTATAATTAGTAACCCTAATTTGAAATTAGAGTTTGAGATTGTTGGTGATTATTGATAATGTGATTAACTAACAAGTATGGTGTTTATAATTATTAAATTTAGAAAACCTAAATTGTTAAACCCTAATTACTAAACTGAAACCCTAATTTTGTAATTGAAAATCCTAATTGTAATTGGGTAATCTAATTACCGAAAGAGTAAACCCTAATTGCTAAATTAGCAAAGTAAACAATAATTATATGTTCTAAACCCTAATGTTCATTTGTTAGATAATTACAAACTTACTTTAATTAAAAAAGTAATTATTTTCAAAATTTAGAAACTAAAATTTAGTTATTTTATATTATTATTTTTGTAATAAACCCTAATTGCTAAATCCTAAATTTGGAAATTTTTGAAATCCTAGTTGCTAAATCTTTAAGGGTTAAATATTAAACCCTAAACACTAAAATGTCTAAACCCTAACCCTAAAGCAATTTTTCTAGAAATTTAAGGAAATGACCCACATGCACAAAATGGCCAGCAACAAGCCACAAATCAGATCATACATGCACCAAGATGGTCTATAAATAGATTGAAGAGAGAAAAAAATCATTTTGTTCACTAATTTTGGCACAAAAACTTGCTAAACTCTCTCAAGTCCCAAACCTCCGAAAATCTTTAGCATTTCAGTTCCTTTATCAAGCCCCACCATCACCCATAACAGATCAACAACAGATCGGAAGCCAAAAATCAAGAATCGTTCATCAAAGGTATAAAATCTCAAAAATAAGAAATCCTTTGATTTGATGTTAATTGTTGAAATTGATTGTTCAAAGTTGTGTAATAAGAAGTGTATTAATGTTCTGGGTTGTTAGATTCATGACCCATAACATCAAAGTGCTCAAAATCAAAGTTTTTCCAACTTTTAAAAATACCGAAATCTGTTATTTTTAGGCAAATGTCAAGTCTTATATCTCTGTGATTATTTAGTGTGTTTGGTGTTTGTAAGATGTTTTGTATAGCTTGTTATGTGGTCTGTAAGATGAAAAAATAATCAAGCTCATATCTGTTATAGATCGGTAGTTATTCATGGTCAAATCCCGTTGACCGAAACTGCTAAAACCGCGAACCCAGATTTTTTTTGAACGTTTTTCGTGGTTAACTTTGACCGATCGTTTCCAGTTGGATCCGTTGTTGTTATATGTATGTTAAGTGTTAGAGTTGTATTCGTACATGAGTTCTACACACTGGAAGTGATATATCACAAAATGGTTACACGGATTACAAGTTATAGAGGTCAAAAGTAGGTACCTCGAACTGTTCTTCGTGAGAAACAGTGTTGATAGCTACTTTGATGGCTGATTTATCCAAGATCTGATGTTGTTTAACCACGAAATTTGTTATGTACTTGTAGTATTACATGAGGACTACAAGATGTATGTGTTAGATCGCCTAGAAATATTACGTACAGAAAGTTATTCATGGTCAAACCACCCCCCCTAGCACAGTAGTTTATGTTTCTGGAAATCCTCAAGAACACCTATAGCGACAGAAAGTGTCGCTATAGCCCTTTAGCGACAGTTTTATTAATAATTTTCAGAAATTAATTAATAAATAGAAAAAAATAGTTTTTAATTATTAAAAATAAAAAATAAATTATTAAAAATTATTTTAAATTCTGAAAATTAGTTTTTAATTATTTTAAATATATTTCATAAATATTTAATATTTTTGGGAATATTAAAAGTAATTAATTTATTTAATTATAATATTAAATAAATTATTTAAAAATAATTTTAATATTTGAAAAATCATTTAAAATTATATTATGGTATAAGAAAATAATTTAAGTTATTTTTTATAACTTTTAATATTATGTGATAATTTTCATTAATAAATTAAATATTAATGATAATTAAGTTATTTATTAAATGAATTAAATAAATGAATTAAAAATGATTTTATTATATTAAAAATCATTTTAAATAATAATAAGGTATTTAAAAATATTTTAAGTTATAAAATATAACTTTTAATATTTAAAGGTAAATTTCATTAATTAATTATGATTAATGATAATAAAGTTATTTAATAATTATATTAAATAATTTAGTTTAAAATGATTTTATTATTATAATAATCATTTTAAATAAAAATAAAGTGTTTAAAGATATTTTAAGTTATAAAATATAACTTTTAATATTTAAAGGATATTTCATTAATAATTTAATATTAATGATATTTAATGATTAATGATATTAAATTTATTTAATAATTATATTAAATAAATAGTTTTAAAATGGTTTTATTTATTTAAAAATCATTTAAAAAGGATGTTAATGATTTAAAAATATTTTAAGTTATAATTATGACTTTTAATATTTGGATAAATAGTTCATTAATATTTAAATATTAATGGTAATAATGATTTTAAATGTTTAAGAATCAATTAAAGGTAATATAAATACTTTAAAAATATTTTGAGTTATGATACATAACTTTAATATTTTGGCAATGGTTTCATTAATAGTTTAATATTAATTAAATATTAATAATAATAAAATTGTTTAATATTTAAATCATTTCATAATGATTCTGATATTTCAAAATTATGATAAATGATAATAATTATTTAATAATTATTATAAGGCCATGAAAAATAGCGCGACTGAGGTTTCAGTTATCCAAAGGATATTGAACTACGAATTAGAGTCTTAGACTCGATATTTAACCGATAAAGTTGTTGGTAGACCGACATAGATCAGAAATTGATCTGGACTTAGATAAATTGGTTAGTTAACTGTTTATTTGTGATTCAATGGTTATTAAGGTTGTATGACAATGTGATTAGGAAGGTGTTGATGTTTGATTATGAGTCAACGATTGTTGAACATGTGTGATAATGTGAATAGGGAATGTGTTGACTGCAATAAGCAGTGTTGTATGTACGTTATGTTGTACTAATCAGTAAAATAATCTGATTAATGTTAGGTGATTTCATAAACGATAAAACTAAGTTGCAAAGTGTAAGCAGCGCATCAGGCAAGTATCCTAACTTTCCATTTTCTTTATGCAATGGATAGAAGTGAGAAATTCAGAATTAATATTATTATTGTACAGATTGTTAAACTTATATTATATAAGCCCATTGATTATCAACATGCTAGTATATGATAATTCAGTTATATATATTCTGTTCGTTAATTTCTAGAAATGATTACACAAGTGTCCCCACTTGGATAATCATTGTATTTAAATCGCATGTTGATATGCCTTTGATATACATATATGTTGAATTATATAAGACCTTTGTTATGAAAACCCGACATGAATGAACATCCCGATAATGGGAAAAATTTTATGCGCTACGGCGGACAAAGGATGAACGATAATATCGTTCTAGCAATGTAGTATTGATCAATACAGGGTACAACGGGGCTGATCACCCTCCGTGCCCGTAAGCAATGGCCGGTTTACAGATGAATTTCTGTTCAAACCCTTTTGAAAATGAAAAACAATGTTCAAAGTATGTCACGGAAACCTCTTGTATAGAAAATACACAGTTTCAAAAATTTGAAAGAGGGTTGTTATGATATTATTATTGGTACAGATTACTTCACAACTACTGACTAGTTGTAGAAGATATTATAAAGAAAACATTTAAATTCCTTCAGCCTATATATATATATAATACTTGCTGGGCAATCAAATGCTCATCCTTGCTTAATTTAAATGTTTTCAGCTAAGTGTGAAGGACCAGAAAGATCTGTCAAGAACAAGGGAAAAGGGAAAGTTGCTGAATAACTTTTTATGCTACTGTTTGTAATAGTTTTAGATTATGAAGACTATGATATATATATTTATATATGTTATGACATGTAATGAATGATTAAAGGTTACGTACTTGGGAGAAAGACTCTTATGTATTTATAAATTTAAGTTTAAGTTTTATATTATTTTTATTATTATTAGTAGTATTTCGCTCATAGAAATGGTATCGTGAAGTACCGAGTTCGGGTTTCAAGTATCCGGATTTGGGGACTTTACAGGATGGTATCAGAGCTATAGGGTTAGAAACCTTAGGTGGATTAGACCTTAGGCTATAACCTTAGGACAGAGGGAAACGTTGAAAATATAAATAACTCATATAGAGTTTAAATAAAGATGGATTGGATAAATTCATCGTCAAACAAACTAAAAGATAACTTATATGAAACCTTTATATGTTATGTGTATATAATATATGCTAATCAAAATAATTTATGTGTATAGATGTTGGGTGGAAAAGGCTTGCTATATGCTTATAACATGAAGAAGAATCAAATCCATACACCTAAGCTGATATCAATAGCTGAAATAGAAGCTCACCATGAAAACGACTTGGATGAGGTGCTTATCATAGAAAATATAATACCAGATCTGGAAATGGTGGAGCTGACAGATAGTGATTCAGACACTAAAGTTGAAGCCGAACAAGCATCAACGGAGGTACAGAATCTGAGGAACAAGGTTTCTTCTCTGGAAAGGCTATGGGAGATAGAAAAGCTATTAAATAGTCAACTGCGTCAGGCATTAATAGAAACAATGGAAGAGCAGGATAAGCTTCAAGTCCAAATTGATCAGATAGGAGCCTCAAGCAACATCTCGTGTGCAGCTCCGAGAGATAATGGAAAAAGAAAGGTAGAAAACTATGATTTAGGAAAACCTAATAAGAAGAAAGGGAAAAGAATTTGTTATCTTTGTGGATATGAGGGACACACTATTCTGTATTGTCCTGACTATAAACCAGGAGCATGTTTTGTCTGTGGAAACGAAGATCATCAGGCGAGAAGCTGTCTAAGAAAGAAGACTTAGTAAATAGGTAGTATAGGTTATGTTGTGAAAGCGTGTTTAATATTATATGTGTGCTTAGTATGTCTGTGTAATGCATTATTATAAAACTTTTGTATAAGTGGTGATGTAAATCCCGACTTTTGTAGTCACAATGGGATAACTGATGTTTAAAGCACTATGTGCTATGATATGTAAAATATTTTGAAAGCAATGAATGAATATGAATCTAAGTTTGAGTTATGAAACAAGTTTAATACATTAAACTTATATGATAAGGATTAGAATGTAAGGAATAATTTATGATAATGCCGTCAAGATGAAAGTAAAACTAAAGGGCAGAAGAACCTGTTAACAAAGCTGGAGGACAACCAGACCCGATACGATACGGAATGCTCAAGCTGTGAAGAATGGAATTCCAGCTGCGAAAGATCAACCAGATTATCGAACGTCGAATGTTAAAGACTTCAAGGCGGTCCTAGCGCCAGAATTCAAAGGTACGACTGACCCTGTAGAAGCCCAAACATGGTTTAAGGAAATTGAGAAGGCGTTTATAATAGCTAGGGTAGCTGAGGGGCAAAAGACCTCTTTTGCCACCTACATGATGAAGGGCGAGGCAAATTTCTGGTGGGAAGCGAATCAGGTGAGGGTAGGAGCAGATGTGGTAGCGTGGGATAGATTTAAGACTTTATTTTTCGAGAACTATTTTTCAGCCAGTATGCAGTCTAGAATGGAGGAAAAATTTCTGGAGTTGAAGCAAGGAGATATGTCAGTGGCAGAATACGCCGCTAAATTTAATGAGTTAGCTAGGTTTACTCCGCATCAAGTCGATACGGAGGCTAGGAAGGCGAGGAGATTTAAGTTGGGATTAAAACCCTGGCTCTATAACAAGGTGGCAGTGTTGCAGATCCCAACATTTGCAGCACTCTTGGAGAAGGCGATAATTGCGGAGGAGGGAAGTGAAGCTATGAGCCTCTACAATAAGGAAAGGAAAAACAAGAGCAAGGTCGAGGGAGCTGAGAAGGTGAGAATTAATAGTGGAAGCAGGAGTGTTAATGGAAAAAGGAAGGGGAACTATTTTGGCAATGTCCAGGTTAAACAGGAAGGTGTTAAGAAGCCAGCGGTGCAGTGTGGAAATTGTGGAAAGAACCACTCTGGGGAGTGTTTGAAAGGAAAATTTGTGTGTTACAAATGCGGGCATGAGGGCCATATCTCTCCCAACTGCCCCAATCCTAGAATGAACAGTAGTTGTTTTATTTGCGGATCAATGGAGCACAGGGTGAAGGATTGTCCAAATAGGAGGGTAGAGGCAGGTAGTGTGAATACTGGTAAGAGTAGTGGAACATTAGCAATCGCGGGACCGACATCATCGAACAAACCAACAAAGTCAACATCAAGGGTCTTCAACATGACGGTTCAAGACACGATGGCAGCTGGCAATGCAGTTCCAGGTAATATTCGAATAACTTTTAATTGCGTATTTATAATTTTTCTATTTATAGTAAATTGTATTATAAAGAAATGTTGAGGGAGGAATTTGAGTTCTTTTAAGAATCAAATTTCTGTTTAATTAGAAAGACAAGCTTAATTTGATTAGTTAAAGACCGGTTCGATCAAAGTTGATCGAGATCTACTTGCAAAGATTGTGTATGCTATGTACCCAGTTATGTGTAGTTTTTTTTTAACTGGTGATTCCGGGGACGGAATCCTTATAAGGGAGGGTGAATGTGACAACCCGATATTTTCTATATAAATAAATCTTAAATTTTGCGTATAAATTTTTTTTTTTTTTAAGGATGAGGATTTGTGCAAGATTATGTGTATATGTATTTATGTGGTAAATAAAAATATATTTATTACATGAATATTTACAAGTAAATTTATTCTAGAATTATTGATTATTATAAAGTATATTTTTATAATAATTAATTTTAAAATAGAAATATTTTTATTAATTATTTTCCATGAATATATAATCATATATTATTTAAATAATAAATGAAGTGATTTTTTGAATAAATATAATAATTATTTTATTATATGAATTTTTGTACAGATTATTAAGTTAAATATTTTACCTTAATTATCAAGGTTAAATATGAAAGAATAATCAGATAAGGAATCCAAACCCTAATTTTGGATTATTGTCAAGGTATGAGAATAATAATATAATATTACTTATATTTTGATTTTTCAGTGCTATGGATATGTATGGTATGACTGTATTGATAATGGTTGGTCAATTACGGTGTATTTTCGATCAAACCCTAGTAATTATGTTAAACCCTAATTTGAGATCCAAATTAGAGTATAAGATTATTTTATAAGTGTATAATATTAATTATGTCATGTATTTAATGTATTAATTAGGTAAACCCTAATTAAAATTCTGGAAATCCTAATTGCTATAATTAGTAACCTTAATTTGAAATTAGAGTTTGAGATTGTTGGTGATTATTGATAATGTGATTAATTAACAAGTATGGTGTTTATAATTATTCAATTTAGAAAACCTAAATTGTTAAACCCTAATTACTAAACTGAAACCCTAATTTAGTAATTGAAAATCTTAATTGTAATTGGGTAACCTAATTACCGAAAGAGTAAACCCTAATTGCTAAATTAGCAAAGTAAACAATAATTATATGTTCTAAACCCTAATGTCCATTTGTTAGATAATTACAAACTTACTTTAATTAATAAAGTAATTATTTTCAAAATTTAGAAACTAAAATTTAGTTATTTTATATTATTATTTTTGTAATAAACCCTAATTGCTAAATCCTAAATTTGGAAATTTTTGAAATCCTAGTTGCTAAATCTTTAAGGGTTAAATATTAAACCCTAAGCACTAAAATGTCTAAACCCTAACCCTAAAGCAATTTTTCTAGAAATTTAAGGAAATGACCCTTATGCCCATTTTAGCATTAAAAAGGCTAGCTTATAGGTTTTGACAATTAGGGGAGGTGGTTTACCAAACCAACAACTCCACATGCACAAAATGGCCAGCAACAAGCCACAAATCAGATCATACATGCACCAAGATGGTCTATAAATAGATTGAAGAGAGAGAAAAATCATTTTGTTCACTAATTTTGGCACAAAAACTTGCTAAACTCTCTCAAGTCCCAAACCTCCAAAAATCTTTAGCATTTCAGTTCCTTTATCAAGCCCCACCATCACCCATAACAGATCAACAACAGATCGGAAGCCAAAAATCAAGAATCGTTCATCAAAGGTATAAAATCTCAAAAATAAGAAATCCTTTGATTTGATGTTAATTGTTGAAATTGATTGTTCAAAGTTGTGTAATAAGAAGTGTATTAATGTTCTGGGTTGTTAGATTCATGACCCATAACATCAAAGTGCTCAAAATCAAAGTTTTTCCAACTTTTAAAAATACCGAAATCTGTTATTTTTAGGCAAATGTCAAGTCTTATATCTCTGTGATTATTTAGTGTTTTTGGTTTTTGTAAGATTTTTTGTATAGCTTGTTACGTGGTCTGTAAGATGCAAA
The DNA here is from genome assembly GCA_020205505.1 of Panax japonicus. Classification (NCBI taxonomy): domain Eukaryota; kingdom Viridiplantae; phylum Streptophyta; class Magnoliopsida; order Apiales; family Araliaceae; genus Panax; species Panax japonicus. The sequence goes on from CM035105.1 coordinate 32,052,486, forward strand.
AAGAATCAAGCTCATGTCTGTTATAGATCGGTAGTTATTCATGGTCAAAACCCGTTGACCGAAACTGCTAAAACCGCGAACCTAGATTTTTTTTGAACGTTTTCCGTGGTTAACTTTGACCGATCGTTTCCAGTTGGATCCGTTGTTGTTATATGTATGTTAAGTGTTATAGTTGTAGTCTTACATGAGTTCTACACACTGGAAGTGATATATCACAAAATGGTTACACGGATTACAAGTTATAGAGGTCCAAAGTAGGTACCTCGAACTGTTCTTCGTGAGAAACAGTGTTGATAGCTACTTTGATGGCTGATTTATCCAGGATCTGATGTTGTTTAACCACGAAATTTGTTATGTACTTGTAGTATTACATGAGTACTACAAGATGTATGTGTTAGATTGCCTAGAAACATTACGTACAGAAAGTTATTCATGGTCAAACCACCCCCCTAGCACACTAGTTTATGTTTCTGGAAATCCTCAAGAACACCTATAGCGACAGAAAGTGTCGCTATAGCCCTTTAGCGATAGTTTTATTAATAATTTTTAGAAATTAATTAATAAATAGAAAAAAATAGTTTTTAATTATTAAAAATACAAAATAAATTATTAAAAATTATTTTAAATTCTGAAAATTAGTTTTTAATTATTTTAAATATATTTCATAAATATTTAATATTTTTGGGAATATTAAAAGTAATTAATTTATTTAATTATAATATTAAATAAATTATTTAAAAATAATTTTAATATTTGAAAAATCATTTAAAATTATATTATGGTATAAGAAAATAATTTAAGTTATTTTTTATAACTTTTAATATTATGTGATAATTTTCATTAATAAATTAAATATTAATGATAATTAAGTTATTTATTAAATGAATTAAATAAATGAATTAAAAATGATTTTATTATATTAAAAATCATTTTAAATAATAATAAGGTATTTAAAAATATTTTAAGTTATAAAATATAACTTTTAATATTTAAAGGTAAATTTCATTAATTAATTATGATTAATGATAATAAAGTTATTTAATAATTATATTAAATAATTTAGTTTAAAAATGATTTTATTATTATAATAATCATTTTAAATAAAAATAAAGTGTTTAAAGATATTTTAAGTTATAAAATATAACTTTTAATATTTAAAGGATATTTCATTAATAATTTAATATTAATGATATTTAATGATTAATGATATTAAATTTATTTAATAATTATATTAAATAAATAGTTTAAAAATGGTTTTATTTATTTAAAAAGGATGTTAATGATTTAAAAATATTTTAAGTTATAATTATGACTTTTAATATTTGGATAAATAGTTCATTAATATTTAAATATTAATGGTAATAATGATTTTAAATGTTTAAGAATCAATTAAAGGTAATATAAATACTTTAAAAATATTTTGAGTTATGATACATAACTTTAATATTTTGGCAATGGTTTCATTAATAGTTTAATATTAATTAAATATTAATGATAATAGAATTGTTTAATATTTAAATCATTTCATAATAATTCTGATATTTCAAAATTATGATAAATGATAATAATTATTTAATAATTATTATAAGGCCATGAAAAATAGCGCGACTAAGGTTTCAGTTATCCAAAGGATATTGAACTACGGATTAGAGTCTTAGACTCGATATTTAACCGATAAAGCTGTTGGTAGACCGGCATAGATCAGAAATTGATCTGGACTTAGATATATTGGTTAGTTAACTGTTTATTTGTGATTCAATGGTTATTAAGGTTGTATGACAATGTGATTAGGAAGGTGTTGATGTTTGATTATGAGTCAACGATTGTTGAACATGTGTGATAATGTGAATAGGGAATGTGCTGACTGCAATAGGCAGTGTTGCATGTACGTTATGTTGTACTAATCAGTAAATTAATCTGATTAATGTTAGGTGATTTCATAAACGATAAAACTAAGTTGCAAAGTGTAAGCAGCGCATCAGGCAAGTATCCTAACTTTGCATTTTCTTTATGCAATGGATAGAAGTGAGAAATTCAGAATTAATGTTATTATTGTACAGATTGTTAAACTTATATTATATAAGCCCATTGACTATCAACATGCTAGTATATGATAATTCAGTTATATATATTCTGTTCGTTAATTTCTAGAAATGATTACACAAGTGTCCCCACTAGGATAATCATTGTATTTAAATCGCATGTTGATACGCCTTTGATATATATATATATGTTGAATTATATAAGACCTTTGTTATGAAAACCCGACATGAATGAACATCCCGATAATGGGAAAAATTTTATGCGCTACGGCGGACAAAGGATGAACGATAATATCGTTCTAGCAATGTAGTATTGATCAATACAGGGTACAACGAGGCTGATCACCCTCCGTGCCCGTAAGCAATGGCCGGTTTACAGATGAATTTCTGTTCAAACCCTTTTGAAAATGAAAAACAATGTTCAATGTATGTCACAGAAACCTCTTGTATAGACAATACACAGTTTCAAAAATTTGAAAGAGGGTTGTTATGATATTATTATTGGTACAGATTACTTCACAACTACTGACTAGTTGTAGAAGATATTATAAAGAAAACATTTAAATTCCTTCAGCATATATATATATATAATACTTGCTGGGCAATCAAATGCTCATCCTTGCTTAATTTAAATGTTTTCAGCTAAGTGTGAAGGACCAGAAGGATCTGTCAAGAACAAGGGAAAAGGAAAAGTTGCTGAATAACTTTTTATGCTACTGTTTGTAATAGTTTTAGATTATGAAGACTATGATATATATATTTATATATGTTATGACATGTAATGAATGATTAAAGGTTACGTACTTGGGAGAAAGACTCTGATGTATTTATAAATTTAAGTTTAAGTTTTATATTATTGTTATTATTATTAGTAGTATTTCGCTCATAGAAATGGTATCGTGAAGTACCAAGTTCGGGTTTCAAGTATCCGGATTTGGGGACTTTACAGAAGAAGGGCACCAACCACCTCCCCAGACTTAGACGATTCCAAGGAAGTCCTCATGCACTTAATTTTTATCCAATAAGGACATTGTCTTATTTAAGTTTGGGGGAATTATTTGTTTAGTTGCATGCATTTTGGTATTTTTGTTTTCATATCTAGTTTTGCATTATAGATTAGGTATTTGCATAGTAGTTAGGATTTTACATTGTTTTCATAAAGAAAAAAAAATGTGTTTAAATAGTGTGTTTGCATATGTCCAACGGTGTCGCATTTTTCATGTTATTTGTGGGCCAATGATGAGATTGTGAACAAGTTAACCAATATAGTATGGATTATTAGAACTGTGATATAATTTCTGTTATGAATCGATTCTTGGACTTGTTTGAAACTATTATAAAAAGGTTAGCATTAATAACATCTTTGTTGACTGATCAGTTAAAATTGATACATAAATAGTTTCTAAAGGATAATGCTAGGGTGAACCAGAAAATGACAAGGATAGGCAATAAAGGCTTAAATTAGGAAAGAACCTAAGTTTGGGGGAGTATATGTGGGGTATATAAGTTTTTTTTTTAAAGAAAGTGAAACATGTTGAGTCTTGTGGTGGGTTGAGGAGAAACACTCCCCATAAACACAAGCGTGAGATGAAGCATAAAACGCACTCATCAACCATCTATCAAAAGAAAAAAAAGGGAAATAATGATGGGAAAAGAGCAAAAGAGCCCCGTGAGAAAAAAACAATAAAAAAATAAAAGAAAAAGCAGAAAGCATAAGTATCCGGCATGTACCCTTGAATTTGGATTTTTTTTAATTTTAGTTGAGTTGTGCCTATCTTTGAGATTTTTAAGTTCGCATTGTATGATTCTTTCTAAGATGTTGCTTATGTATTGAATTTGGGTCCGTATTGGTTATCTTAGATGTTAATCACACACGCACGCTATAGCAGTGATAATTGTTCATGGTTTGAGAATTAATACGAAAGTGTGGATTGGTATTGGTAATTTGTATTGTAAAGTTGCTTGTTTTCTCTAAGGCCGATGGATAATTTAGTTTCTGCGATATTATTGGATTTTTAGGCATTTAGATTTTATTTATTTCATCTCATTGCATTGCATAGCATGTAGTTTGTTTTGTGCTCGAGGACTAGCACGGTTTAAGTTTGGGGGACTTTGATAAGTGGATTTTATATACAAGAATCGATATTCATTTCAAGTTTAAATTCGTAGTTATCTTCATGTTTTGTATTCATTTTTACTCGTTTCATGTTATTTTATGTGTAGGGTGGTCATGGATGCAAGAGGTGAAGAATAGCAGAGTTTTAGAGCAAAAGTGGAAAAACGCATGAAAACGAAAAAGTCAGTTAGCAGTAGCCTAGCCCGCCGGCGTGGGCATTTTTAACCTTACACCCCCACCGGGGCGGGGGTCCCGTTTTCTAGATGTGTCATGTTCGGTTTCGACTTCTGCTGGTGCTCAATTTTTGGGACTCTGTTAGGCGCCTGGACTTTATATGAGGGGACTTCGGCCAGAATATGGGGAGAGCTTGATATTACTTTGATAGACAACAATCATATAACAGACGGAGCACAATTCAAGAGGATTTCTAGGATTCAAATGCAACTTTGGAGGAGTAATTTTTAGAGATTGCACGACGATTGCAAATCGAGTCTACGTGAAGGGGTTTTCAATATTCTTCTTCTCTTTAGTCTTATTTGTGATTGAAAGGATGTTTTCAACAAATTATTCAGTTTTTAATTCATTCGTTATGAACTAATTCACTTATTAGACTTGTGATGGATCTTTGGGCGAAACGATGATTCTATAGCTTTGATTTCAAATTCAATAATATATCTTAAGTTTATCTATGTTAATTTTAGCGTGAATTTATAAATTTCCTGATCAACTTTGATAACCCAAGATTTCGAATTATCCAAAATTTGTGAATAATTTTTTTTATTTAATATTAATATTAATTATCAATTTTATGACAAATATCTGTTATATGAGTCTCGAGAAAGTCAATTTATGTGCTGACTAATAAAATTAGAGTAAAGTTGTGCTTAACAGCTTTAAAAACCCTAACCCTAATTTTCAGATAGGGATTCGATAGAAAATACAATTAAAATAATTGTCTATTGATATGTGTTTGGACTGTATAGGTATGTTGGCCATTGTTGAACTGGATAAGGTTTAATATTAATAAAACCTAATATGAGATTAGAAACCCTAATCTCCGTATTTGAAACCCTAACGTACCGTAGAAAACCCTAATTATACGTCGGAAAACTACTTCTCACCAAGTATGTAATCCAGAATGGAAGTCAAATTCTTAGAACTAAAGCAGGAAAATATGTCGGTGTCTGAATATGCTGCCAAATTCAACGAGCTGGCAAGATTTGAACTTCATCAGGTGGACACAGAGGCGAGAAAGGCAAGAAGATTCGAGAACGGACTGAAACCAGGAATATTCAACAAGGTAGCGGTATTGCAGATTAACACATTTGCGGCATTGATGGAAAAGGCGTTAATTGCTGAAGGAGGGAGCGAAGCTGCGTCTCAATTTCATCAGGATAAGAAGAAGAAGACAAATGATGGAGGAAGCAGTGGAGGTAGTAACCCGAATAAGAGGAAATGGAGCGAGAATACCCAAACGGGTAGCAAAATTGAAGGGAATAGAAAAGGAAGGGAACCATGTGCAAATTGTGGTAAGAAGCATGCTGGTGTTTGTGTGACAACCCGAGAAATTAGACAATTTATGAAAATCTTAAATGATTGATTTAAGGTTAAATAATAGACCTAGACAGAATATGAGTGTATGCGTTTGATGTTATTGGGATTGAATTTTGAGGATTTCAAAATTCGGTGAAGGATATAAGTGAATTATTCAAGATTAAGGATTTATGTAAATATGCTCTGTGTATATGGCTAATGATGTGTTCAGAATGTGGTTAAGGGTCATGGGTTGATCAGATAAATTATATATGTGACAAACCCTATGTTTATATTAAGAACGACAACGTTCGGTTTGAAAACTATAACGTATAAATAAGAAACCATAGAAATCGGTTTTGGAAACCCTAGTTTCAGTTCCGGGAGTCCGAAACCTTAAATCGGATATTAAAAACCCTGGATTGGGAATGCAATGTATGTATAAGGTTAAACACCAATAATTTTTATTAATTAGGGAAAAACCCTAATTAATTACTGGAAATTCTAGTAGATTATTAGAAAACCCTAATACCAGATCTGAAAACCCTAATTTTAGATTCTGATAAAATGAAAACCTAATCTGGGAATATAACGGAGAATTTTAATGCTTTAGTGCTAATAATTAAGTATTAATTAGGATAAAGGTTAATTAATTAACAAACCCTAATTTCCAATATTTGGAACCCTAATTGTTCCGTCAGAAACCCTAATGCTCAGTTGTGGATTTAATTGTTATATTAGCAATGTTAATTAGGAATTATAAATCTTAATTGTCAAGTTATTAGAAACCCTAATCTAATTAGGAAATTTAATTTCTAAAATTGAAATATTATTTTTCTATTTAAAACTCTAAAATGTGGTTTTGAAACCTAATATACAAATTTGACCCTAAGTGCTAAATTAGCAATTTTAATTAGGAAAAATTAGTCCTAATTAGTAAGATTGATATATGATTAGGAAATTATGATATAATTAGGAAGTCCTAATTAAAATTTAGAAATCAAAAATTTTCTATTTTAAATTCTAATTAGAAAATTTTTAAAATCCAAGTTGCTAAATATTTAAGGGTTAAAATCTAAACCATAAAGGGTTAAACCCTAAACCCTAAAATATCCAAATCCTAAACCCTAAGGGTTTCATCAAATACAAATTCTAGAAATTAAGGAAATGACAAGATTGCCCTTATTCCATAATGGAAGCTAACTTGTGAAAATGGCCAATACTTTAGTTGGTGACCTAATCTTGACTTTGTGACTCTAAAACATCAACAACTCAGTCTATAATAGCAGCTATGCAAGAAAAAAAATCAAGGTAGCATGTGATTATAAAGGATTGAGAGAGAGAAAAGTATGCATTTTTGCTTATTTTGCACTTAAACTCTCACCAACTCTCTCTCTCCTAAACCTTCGAAAATCACAAGAATGTCAATCTCTAATCAAGCTTCTTAATAATCCAGATCAAGATCAGAGATCAAGAATTAAAAATCAAAGCATAAAAGGTATAAAAACCCTAACTTTGCAAATCTATGATTTTGATGTTTAATGTTGTTGTTTGTTGGTTAAATATGTGTAATAGGGTGTCATTTAGTGATCTGGGTTGTCAAATCCCAGATCCATAACATCAAAGTACACGAAAATGAAGTTTTAGAAAATTTGGAAAAGTGGAAAAATGAGACCTGACAGCCTAATGTCAGGGCCTCTAGATCTTTATGTGTTATATGTTTTGTGTGTTTTATGTTTTGAATGTGTTCTATGTCATGGGGACTAGGATCTGAAACTGGAATCAGGGTCGGATCAAGTCTAGATAGTCGTTTATACTCGGTCAAACTGCGTTGACCGTTCACGGGAAGCCAGCTCTGGGCAACCCAGAATGTTACCAGAATTTCTGACAAGTTTTCTTTGGCCTCTGATCTTGCCGTATGTTAGTGTTTTAGATATGTTGTTGATTGAAGGTTGTAGAAGGGTATGTGAACTACAAAGTAATGCTATTAGATCACCCAGATATGTACCAGGATCGTAGAAATGCATGGTCAAACTACCGTTGACCGTATGACCTGATGAAGATTCTGGGAAAACCCAGAAAATTCAAAACCCAGTTCCTGACCCTTACTTTGACCAGCTTGAATCTTGTGAATTCATTATTTTTATGATGTTCGGTTGTTACAAACTTGTACACTGACATCTCAGCTACATATTTGAACCTTTATATCACATAAACAAAACCTGAACTGCAAGTTATAAGGATCGATAGAAGGCGCCTAAGGCTGTTCTTCAAATCTGGAAAACCCAGAATTTGAAGAACAGGTCTGTCGACACTTTTGAGAGCTTTGATCTCTCTGTTATGATATGTGATGATCATGAACTTGATATGTAGTGGTATTATTACATAAATACTACAACCTTATAACAATTTCCGGCCCAGAAAACATTAGGAGCATAGAATAAAACCTGGTCAAACGAGGCACCTCGAAGTCTGACAAGGATTTCTGGGCAGACACCAAGAATACCTATAGCAACGGTTCTGTCACTATAGGGCCCCTTTAGCGACGCTTAATTTCGGAAATTACATAAAATTAATTAAAAATTAGAAAAAAAATAGTTTTTAATTATTAAAAATACATAATAAATTATGAAAAATTATTTTAAAGTCTGAAAAATAGTTTTTAATTATTTTAAGTATATTTCGAAAATATTTATTATTTTTGGAATGTAAATGGTATTTATTTATTTAATTATAATATTAAATAAATTATTTAAAAATGGTTTTAATTCATGAAAAATAATATTATGGTATAAGAAAATATTTTAAGTTATTTTTAATGACTTTTGATATTTTGTGATGAAATTCATTAATATATTAATATTAATGGTAATTATTTTATTTAATGAATATATTAAATAAATTATGGGAAAATAGTATTAATGATTTAAAAATCATATAAAAATGATTTAAGTGTTATAAAAATATTTTAAGTTAGAAAATATAACTTCTGATATTTTGGCATAAAAATATTAATATTTTAATATTAATAGCAATTATCGGATAATGGATTTAAGTGTTTAAAAATCATATAATTATGATTTTAAGGTATTAAAAATACTTTGATATACTATAACATTATGTTATGATTTTTATTAATATTTTATATTAAATAAATATTAATGATTAAGGTATTATGTGGTATTTAATTCATTTAAATACGGTTTTAATGATTGAAAAATGTTGATAAATGGTAATAATTATCCAAAAATTATTACGAGCCTAGGAAAAATATTTTGTCTGATTAGAAATTATCTGTGATAATTTTTAAGTGGTTAGACAGAGTTTAATTGAACTTAAACTCGATAAAAGTCCGACTAGACCGTCGGGATGTTAGAATTGTGTCGGGTTCAACTCAGACTGCAATAGTTTGACTTGATACCTAGTCATATGTATGTTATAGACTGATATGGTTATGTGTTATGTGTTTAGGTTATTCTGTGGATATAAATATAACAGTATTATATTGTGATGATATTATTCTAATTATTGGAGATCTATATTACTAATATTAGGTCTTCGGGGTAAAGCGTTATTAAATTGCGTTGCGGTAATCAACGGTTCAGGCAAGTTTCTTTTTACTTAACTCTAATAAGAGTGTTTTATTCAAGCTTATGGTTAATCATTGCTGATTGCCACGAAAATTGTACTCTATACATCTTGCATGTATAAGTCAGGTATGAAAGGCTGATCACCTTCATTACCAGTTGGTTCAGAAATGTTTGTTCATGTATAAAACTCGTTCAATCAAAAAAAAATTCGTGTTAATTCTCAATTATATTGATGAATTATAGCAAGCTCATTATTCATACTCTTCAATCATGATATATCGTTATATTGTTGTATATAAACTTGCTGCGCAACTTTCATGCTCACCCTTGCTATATCATAATAAAACATTGCAGATAAAGCGAATGCGTTCGGATTACAAGAAAAGGTTAATGCCAAGTTCAGCTTGGGATAAAATATGCGGCTAGTTTGTAATAGTTTATTTTGATAAATATTGTTGTGTAATAGATATTTTATGAATTGTGTATAAGTTAAGGTTACTCGACCTTGGGGAATAGTGTGTAATGTATTGTATAAACAATTTATGTTTATATCTTCCGCAAATAGTTATAGAATGATTAGTGTACCGGATCCGCGGCGATTTGGGGCCCGGATTCGGGGCTTTCACAGTTGGTATCAAAGTTGTTGGTTATGAAGCTTAGGTAGGAATACCTGAGACCAATAACCGCAGTGATTAGGATAAGATCTAACTCACATAGAGTTAGTTGGTCGGTAAGATTCAAAGATGAATCTCGGCGAGTGTAAAGACACAGAGTTTCCTAACTCTGATAATAAAGTTGAACAGTAACGGTGAATAGATCGAGTCTAAAGGACTGAAAGTGCAGGGATAGAAGATCGTAAAACAAAACGATCAAGGCATAGAAATAAATCGTAATATATACGATAAGATCACCCCGTGATCTAATAAGGTTATGATATGGGAAAAGAATCAATCTGATGATTGAAAAGTTTACAGCAAGATGTTGTGTGTAAGTTGTACTATGAAATTGTACTATGAAAACTCATGAAAGAGTTATGGATTATGAATACGAATTGAATTCGTATTGAAAAAGGGGGTTAAGATTAGGTGGGGATTTCAATGAGGACTCGTGTCAGCAACTGAGTTGTATGATTCCTTGTATGGGCGGGGAATTGTGCTTGGTGTAAAAACTACTTAGTTGGTGGCATTGGTAATAATTGAAATGTTGTGTCATGCTAGTTGTTATATACAGATAAATAGGTCATAGGTAAAGAAAATAGGATTAAGTACGAGTTTTTAGAACTTATACTTATGTGACATTCTTGACTTATAATTATATGAAATGTTTATGAGCCCCTCAGCGAACGGACGCCAAAGTTCAGACTATGGTAAGTTCGTAAACTCATATAATTGTGGCCAGGTTATGAACTCATAAGTGTGGTTTTATGAATTGGGTATAGTTGTGTGTGAAGGGAGTGTTAAGGATTATAGGAACAGATAGATTATTAAGCCAATGATCATTAGTGGAGACTTAGGTTTTCCTAAACTCCTAGCTAAGCTAGATTTCAAAATTTTGACTTCAAGCTAAATACGCACTATGTGCCTTTTTTTAAAAAAAAATTGTTTTTATTTATCACTTATGTACCATGTGACCTGGTGCAGAGATGATAAAAAAATGATGGAGTTATCAATGCAGAATTACTTGGTGTTTGATGTGATCTAAGGATCGTCAGCTCATTACAGTATGATGTAGTATAACAAAGTCACAAAATGATGAAATCCTCAATGGACTGTTAAATACAGTGCGACATCATGACGTCATTCTCAAAAATGTTTATTGAAAGAAATTTCCCAAACCAAATTGTTTTACTGTGGAATCAAATAAGACTGAGGTAAAATTTTTGTGCCTTTGGCAGTGATGGGAAAACAGATAAAATCAATACTTGGCCAGTACAGGGCATAACGGGCTAATCACCCTTTGTGTCCGTAAGTAATGACGGTTTGCGGATGAATTTCCATAAAACCTTTGCGAAAATGAAAAAAAAAAACAGTCTATACGATTCCTCAGCACAGTTTTAAAATTTTTACCCTTGTGAGTGGTGTATTGGGTAGCATGTGAAATATGTGTGAATGGTGTAAGGTGCACGGTGTAAGGTGTAAGGTGAATTTCGGGGACGAAATTCTTAGAAGGAATGGTGAATGAGACAACCCGAGAAATTAGACAATTTATGAAAATCTTAAATGATTGATTTAAGGTTAAATAATAGACCTAGACAAAAAATGAGTGTATGCGTTTGATGTTATTGGGATTGAAGGATATAGGTGAATTATTCAGGATTAAGGATTTATGTAAATATGCTCTGTGTATATGGCTAATGATGTGTTCAGAATGTGGTTAAGGGTGATGGGTTGATCAGATAAATTATATCTGTGACAAACCCTAAGTTTATATTAAGAACGACAACGTTCGGTTAGAAAACCCAAATGTCTAAATAAGAAACCCTAGAAATCGGTTTTGGAAACCCTAGTTTCAGTTCTGGGAGTTCGAAACCTTAAATCGGATATTGAAAACCCTGGATTGGGAATGCAATGTATGTATAAGGTTAAACGCCAATAATTTTTATTAATTAGGGAAAAACCCTAATGAATTACTGGAAATTCTAGTTGATTATTAGAAAACCCTAATACTAGATCTGAAAACCCTAATTTTAGATTCTGAGAAAATGAAACCCTAATCTGGGAATATAACGGAGAATTTTAATTCTTTAGTGCTAATAATTAAGTATTAATTAGGGTAAAGGTTAATTAATTAACAAGCCCTAATTTCTAATTTTTAGAACCCTAATTGTTCCGTCAGAAAGCCTAATGCTCAGTTGTGGATTTAATTGTTATATTAGCAATGTTAATTAGGAATTATAAATCCTAATTGTCAAGTTATTAGAAACCCTAATCTAATTAGAAAATCTAATTTCTAAAATTGAAATATTATTTTTCTATTTAAAACCCTAAAATGTGGTTTTGAAACCTAATATACAAATTTGACCCTAAGTGCTAAATTAGCAATTTTAATTAGGATAAATTAGTCCTAATTAGTAAGATTGATATATGATTAGGAAATTATGATATAATTAGGAAGTCCTAATTATAATTTAGAAATCAAAAATTTTCTATTTTAAATTCTAATTAGAAAATTTTTAAAATCCAAGTTGCTAAATATTAAAGTGTTAAAATCTAAACCCTAAAGGGTTAAACCCTAAACCCTAAAATATCCAAACCCTAAACCCTAAGGGTTTCATCAAATACAAATTCTAGAAATTAAGGAAATGACAAGATTGCCCTTATTGCATAATGGAAGCTAACTTGTGAAAATGGCCAATACTTTAGTTGGTGACCTAATCTTGACTTTGTGACTCTAAAACATCAACAACTCAGCCTATAATAGCAGCTATGCAAGAAAAAAATCAAGGTAGCATGTGATTATAAAGGATTGAGAGAGAGAAAAGTATGCATTTTTGCTTATTTTGCACTTAAACTCTCATCAACTCTCTCTCTCTCTCCTAAACCTTCGAAAATCACAAGAATATCAGTCTCTAATCAAGCTTCTTCATAATCCAGATCAAGATCAGAGATCAAGAATTAAAAATCAAAGCATAAAAGGTATAAAAACCCTAACTTTGCAAATCTATGATTTTGATGTTTAATGTTGTTGTTTGTGAAAGTAGTATGCACACAAGCCAATCATTTTGATGATAAAGCATATACTTTGTAAACAATCTTATTCATTTATTAATAAAAAGTATTAATTTATTAAAGGCTTTTAATTATCTATATGATGCTGTTTTATAATATGTGATAAACCCATAGTTTTAAGCAATGCTTTTAGAATAATGATGATGATCATTCTAATGAGATCTAAATTCTTAGAAAGCTTAAAACTAAAATAGTTCCCAATCGTTGGATTACTAAATTGGGGATTAGTGAATTCGGATAGATTGGTACATACGTTGCTTGCTCATTGGATGAGGATGATTGATCTCATGATCATTTGTGTGGAGACACTAAAGCAAGTATGTAGGTGCTTATTAGAGAATAAGTTCACTGAACGTGACTCGCTAAGGAATACCTAATGGAGTTTTACTTGCATGTCAATAGGAATTCCTGTAGTGATAGTAGTACAAGTGATCCTTGGACTTGAGATCATCATAGTATCATGTGTATGATGAGTTATACTTTGACTTATTCCTTAAGACCCTTAGGGTATATCAAAGGGTATGCTTGGGTATAATAAGTTGTACATGGAGATAATGTATGATCAATAAAGAATCTACCACTTCTAGTAAAAGAAGAGAAATGTCCTATGTGATTCGATAAATGACAACTCAGTAGTCCTTGGCCAAGGCAGAATGAAATTAGAAAGGAGTTTCTAATTTACATTATTTGGAGTTGTGCATTTAAGAGTCGAAAAACATATAATTAAATAAAATAAGACTTGACAGAAATTCCATGTCTTATATTTAATTGGGACATTGTATGGTGGAAGGATTGAATTGTACGGTAACTATTTACTCAAAGGTTCTTTTATGATTAATGTTGAAATCTATATTATTTGGAAAGTCGTTGATCGCTGGGGAGGCTTATCCCTATTGTAGAATAAATATTATTTATTTAAATAAATTATTAGTTTAATTTATTTATTTAAATAAGATTAGAATTGTTCTAATTGATTTATTCACAACCGGTTTAATATGGAGAACCTAAAGGGTCACACCATAAAAGGAAAAATAATTATTTAAGAAGTTAATGGCATAATCGTAATAATATGTTAAGTATATTTAATTTAATCTATGGTGATAGAATAAATTAAATAGCTTAATATTTATTATTTAATATTTTAGAAATATTAAATATAAATTAATAAGAGGAGTCTTATTAATATTATTACAATTATTATTATTTTAATTTCTAAAAGAGTTTAGGAATTAATTTAATATAAGTACTCTCATTTATTTCTAATATGATTAAGAGAGAAAATTAGTTAAAGGAATTTAATTAATTATTCCTAATAAGATTAGGGAGCTTAATTAATTAAAAGAATTTAATTAATTAAAATAAAACCCAATTCCTTAATTGTTAAGGAGGGTTGACCACATCTATAAATAAGAAGAGTCTTATTATGGGTGTTGAGGTTGTTGACTTTAACAACATACGTAATTCCAATTGTTGGAGAGTACGCCCCTTTTTCTATAGAGATAGAAAACTAGAGTTTGAGCCAAATACCCATCTTCTTGAATTCTTCTTCTTCCTTGGTGGATCACCTCTAGAGGCCAAACACTTGGGTGGCTAACGTTGATCAAAGGAAGGAACCAAATCCGATAGATTCAAAGGAAGGAACCAAATCCGATAGATTATTTAAATATGAAATAAGATTTCATATTATTATTCAAAATAAAAGAGTTTATTTGTGAATATGAAAAAGAATCAGTCTTTCCTTAAATAAAGGAGTTTATTTAGATATGAAATAAGATTGCATATTATTCAAAATAAAAGAGTTTATTTTTGAATAGGAAAGAAAATCCGTGTTTCCCTAAAATAAAAGAGTTTATTTAAGATATGAAATAAGATTTCATATTACTCAAAATAAAAGAGTTTATTTTGACATGGAATTGGATTCCATAATTAATCAAAATAAAGGAATTTATTTTGTTTAAAGATTTTGATTAAAACAAAATTGTTTATTTTATTCAAAATTGGATAAATTAAAATAAAATAGTTTTATTTTGATTTAAATTTGGATTAAAATAAAGGAGTTTATTTTGATTCAAAAATAGATTTTATACTAACTAAATTTGCCCATTAAATGATATCAATATATATATTAAATGTTAATTATTCATGAGATGAATGTTATTTATTGATACATATGGTGATGTGTATGATAATAAATGGGATTGATTATGGACTATTGACCAATGTGATTGGATTTTATTTTAGTTGGATGCATGAATGTATGAGTTTTATTAAAATGGGGTCTGCGTACCTCGTCTTCTCTAAATTTTTCTTAATGTAAATTCTATCTCCCTCCTATGTATTTCCCCTTGACTGCTGATCAAGGTTTCTATTTTTTCTAAATAGTTTTGTAATAGGAATAGATAGAATTAATTTTGAAGAATTGGAGATCAAGGATCAAGGAGCGCTTGAAGACCCGTTTGTAATGGAGCCCGGGCTTAAATGTAATAGTTATATTTAAATTTAATTCTTGCACCCCTAAGTTTGACCTTTTGGTTCACTTGATGGCTTTAGTGAACTAAACTAGAATAAAAGTCCATAATCAATCCGGGTAGAATATAGTATTCTATATGTGCATGCTTATACTATATATATATTATATATTATGCAAACATGTTTCGCATGTTTATTAATATGACGCGTATTTTATATATATATGTGTGCATGCGCGCTAAATAAGATGAGACAAATTAATAGCAAACCCCTCAAATATTTTATATTAAGTTGTAACGTTCAAAGATATTTGGAATATCGAACGTCGCCTTCTAGCATGATAGAAACAATAGAGTATTGAATATTTAATATGAGTTTGTTGTGCACACACAAGGCGAGTATTAAATATTTAAGATGTTGTTTTTAATACATATGATGTTTATAAGGAATTGAACATTACTGCTTTGTTGTGCACACACAAGGGCTGTAGTTTTCTCTTCACTTATATGAAAATGTTGGGTCTGACTTAACTTAAATCATTTTAGTTCGGATGTGCACACACTTGACCATTATGATTTAAGAGGCAAAATACAAGGAGTTACATAATTGATGTAATTGACAAGAGTTGTCTACCTATTTATTTATATATAGTTTGTTGTGCACACACAAGGCTATATACATTTGAAATGGGATCCTTATTCTCACTAGCATATCTTTAATTAGATATTGTCGAACTATATATATTGAGGGTAATATAGTTTGAAGAAAATAGTGGGAGATACCAATTTAAAACAAGACCTAATTTATTTTGGTAATTAATAAAAGAATGTATGTTAAAATGTTGTTAATTAAAAATTCATCTATAGAATTTCACAATGTCTAAATTACTATCACTACGAAGCATAATAGATGCTAAATTAATCGGACCGAATTAAACGGATTGGTTAAGGAATTTGAGAATAGTTCTCATGGCTGAAAAGCTATCTTATGTCCTTAATACGCCTATCGCTGCAATGGTTGCAGACATTGCCTCTGAGGAAGAGATTGCTACTTTTAGAAATTTGAAAGATGATGCACAGTTGGCTCAATGCATCATGCTCGCATCCATGAGTAACGAGCTTCAGCGTCAGCATGAAACTATGGATGCTCTTACTATATTCCTGCACATCAAGTAGTTGATGGTGAGGAAAGTAGGACTGATAGATATCAGATATCTAAGGAGCTCTTCCAATCTAGAATGACCAATGGCACTATAGTACAGATAAAAGTCCTTAACATTATAAATTTGATTGATCAATTAGGACAATGAGTTTTGTCATGGATGGAGAGTTGAGCCAAGATTTGATCTTGCACTCACTCCCGGACTCATTTCATAATTGTTGTGAATTTTTCATATGAACAAGCTAGATATCAGCCTCGCTGATTTGCTTAACATGTTGAAAAATGTTGAGAGTCACTTTCCAACCAAGAAATATCATGTCTTACTGGTAGGGGCCAAAGGATCTTCTGAAAAGAAGAACGATTCATATAAGGTAAACAGAATGACGTAAACAAATGATAATAAGAACAAAACTGTTATGGATAGCAAAGGAGTTTGCTTCCACTGCAATAAGCCTGGACACCAAAAAGAAACTGCGAGAAGCATCTTGCAAAGGCTAACCAAAGAAACTTTGTGAAGTTTCGGTTACAAATATGAATTTGTTCATGGTTTAAAATAAATTTTTCTTTAAGTCAAGGTTCTACTTGGGTATTTGATACCGTCTTTGGTTATCATAAATATAGATTTATGAAGGGACCAAACAGAAGTAGAAAGCTAAACAAAGATAAGTAATTTTATGTGTGGGAAATGAAGCAAAGGTTGCTACATTAGCCATAAAAACTTATAGTTTAGCATGGCCTACGGGCAAATCTATTAAGTCAATAAGTTGTTATTGTATTCCAGTTCGTGTTAGAAATATTATTTGCATTTTATTGTTGGACAATGAAATCTTTGGTATTATAATTAAGAACAATTGTTGTTCTATTAATAATAATAATGTTTTGTATAGAACTGGAATATTACTTAATGGATTTTGTATACTTGACTTATGTGAAAATAATTTTGCAAATTGAACAAACTAGTATAAGAAAAGGAGATGATCATTCAAAGAGTTGAATGTTTGTATTTGATGAAATACAAGTGTGAATTATTTGAAAGGTTCAAAGAATTCAGAAGTGAAACAAATTGGCAAAGTTTTAAGATTCTTTGATTAGATCAAGGAATAAATACTTGTGCAATAAGTTTCTAGATCATCTCAAATGGTTTTTTCATAATGGACGCCTCCTGATACTTAATAATTGATTGATGTATCTGAAAGGAAAAATCGTACCTTGTTTGACATGGTGCGGTCCATAATGATTTTACCGACATTCCAGTATCCTTCTGAGATAATGTCCTAGAAATGGCTGCTTATCTACGGAAAAGGTAACCTCAAAATCCGGCCCAAAGACTCCATAAAAGTAATGGATAGGGAGGATTCCTAATCTTAAGTATGTTAAGATAAGGGGTTGTCCAACTTATGTGAAAAGGTTTCAAAGGATAAGCTTGAGACAAAATTTGACAAGTACAGATTTGTGGGACATCCTAAAGTAAGTTTAGGGCATATGTTCTATAATCCTAATTAGCAAAAGGTGTTTGTTGCGAAACATGCAGCCTTCTAAGATAAAGGTGTTTATCATTGAAGGGGCTAGTGGGAGGATAATACATCTTGAAAAGTTCAAGAACCACAAAACACTACAAGTCAAATAAGAGGAACCTATAGATAGACCTATTGTACCACAACCGAATCGTAAATCTGGAATAGTACCGAAGATACCTAGGAGGTATGGATTCATCATGGATGATGATGATGAGGTACGTATCATAGAAGATGATGATCCAGTTATATACGATGAGGTAAGAGTTGTAGACACTCAGAGAAATGGATTGAAGCAAGTTTCTCAAATAATGGAACATTCATTTTGATGAGACAATCAAAAGAGTTTGATTTATCAAAAATAAGAATGAACCAAGTGTGTAGAAAAGGGTCAGTGGGAGCATCGTGAAATTTCTAGTATTATATATTGATATACTACGGATGAGGAATAACATACCAATGCTACAATCAATAAAGATAAAGTTGTCTAAACATTCCTCCATGAATGATTTGGGAAGAGTATCTTAATTGGGGATGCAAATCTATATAGATAGATTTAAAAGGATGCTCGGCTTAACCCAAGGAACGTATATTCATTTGATGCTAAAGTCTTTTAGCATGACAAACTCCATGGGATGTCTCATGTTGATGAGCCATGGAGTGTATCTCTCTTAATAGTCCCCATAAACTCCTAAAGGAGAGATCGCATGAGTGACAATCATATATGTAATGAAATATACGTGACCTGATGTTGATCAGTCATATTCTGGAGAAGTTCACTGTGAGACAGTGAAAAACATCTTAAAGTACTTAACCAGCACTAAGGATGTGATATAATTCATGGCGGGTCTGAATTAAAACTAGAGGGCTTAACAGACTCAAGTTTTTCAGACAGACCAAGACAACAGAAAATCCACTTTAAGATAAAGGGTTACCTTGAACGGTGGTGCAGTGAATTGGAAAGGTTCCAAAAAACAAAGAGTTGTTGGTTTAGCGATAAAGACAAAGTATATAGCTATAAATGAAGCTATAAGTTGATTGTTTGGATGAAAAATTCATTACAAAACTAGGAATAATTCCTAAGTCTCATCTTAGATCTAAACATGTGTTGTGGCACTTTCATTAGATTATAAGAATCATTGAAAGATGGGAAATCACTATAGAGATAGTGAACTCTCAAAAACAATATTACATATCCATTAACTAAAGCTTATCTAACAGCAGGATAATCGTCACTTAGAGAAGAAGGGTATGAGATACCATGGCGATTGGCTTTAGTGCAAGTGGGAGATTGAAAGTAGTATGCACACAAGTCAATCATTTTGATGATAAAGTATATACTTTGTAAACAATCTTATTCATTTATTAATAAAAAGTATTAATTTATTAAAGGCTTTTAATTATCTATATGATGCTGTTTTATAATATGTGATAAACCCATAGTTTTAAGCAATGCTTTTAGAATAATGATGATGATCATTCTAATGAGATCTAAATTCTTAGAAAGCTTAAAACTAAAATAGTTCCCAATCGTTGGATTACTAAATTGGGGATTAGTGAATCCGGATAGATTGGTACATACGTTGCTTGCTCATTGGATGAGGATGATTGATCTCATGATCATTTGTGTGGAGACACTAAAGCAAGTATGTAGGTGCTTATTAGAGAATAAGTTCACTGAACGTGACTCGCTAAGGAATACCTAATGGAGTTTTACTTGCATGTCAATAGGAATTCCTGTAGTGATAGTAGTACAAGTGATCCTTGGACTTGAGATCATCATAGTATCTTGTGTATGATGAGTTATACTTTGACTTATTCCTTAAGACCCTTAGGGTATATCAAAGGGTATGCTTGGGTATAATAAGTTGTACATAGAGATAATGTATGATCAATAAAGAATCTACCACTTCTAGTAAAAGAAGAGAAATGTCCTATGTGATTCGATAAATGACAACTCAGTAGTCCTTGGCCAAGGCAGAATGAAATTAGAAAGGAGTTTCTAATTTGCATTATTTGGAGTTGTGCATTTAAGAGTCGAAATACATATAATTAAATAAAATAAGACTTGACAGAAATTCCATGTCTTATATTTAATTGGACATTGTATGGTGGAAGGATTGAATTGTATGGTAACAATTTACTCAAAGGTTCTTTTATGATTAATGTTGAAATCTATATTATCTGGAAAGTCGTTGATCGCTGGGGAGGCTTATCCCTATTGTAGAATAAATATTATTTATTTAAATAAATTATTAGTTTAATTTATTTATTTAAATAAGATTAGAATTATTCTAATTGATTTATTCACAACCGGTTTAATATGGAGAACCTAAAGGGTCACACCATAAAAGGAAGAATAATTATTTAAGAAGTTAATCGCATAATCGTAATAATATGTTAAGTATATTTAATTTAATCTATGGTGATAGAATAAATTAAATAGCTTAATATTTATTATTTAATATTTTAGAAATATTAAATATAAATTAATAAGAGAAGTCTTATTAATATTATTACAATTATTATTATTTTAATTTCTAAAAGAGTTTAGGAATTAATTTAATATAAGTACTCTCATTTATTTCTAATATGATTAGGAGAGAAAATTAGTTAAAGGAATTTAATTAATTATTCCTAATAAGATTAGGGAGCTTAATTAATTAAAAGAATTTAATTAATTAAAATAAAACCCAATTCCTTAATTGTTAAGGAGAGTTGACCACATCTATAAATAAGAAGAGTCTTATTATGGGTGTTGAGGTTGTTGACTTTAACAACATACGTAATTCCAATTGTTGGAGAGTACGCCCTTTTTCTATAGAGATAGAAAACTAGGGTTTGAGCCAAATACCCATCTTCTTGAATTCTTCTTCTTCCTTGGTGGATCACATCTAGAGGACAAACACTTGGGTGGCTAACGTTGATCAAAGGAAGGAACCAAATCCGATAGATTCAAGTTGAACGCGAAAAGGATTGGAGGTGAACTTGTACCTGAGGAAGCTTGGATCTTCAAGGGTATGATTCTTATTCATATCTTTTCGTTTAATTAATAATTGTGCATAAAGGGTGATCCGGGTATATGGTTTGTAAAATTTTAAAACTCTGATTTTTACACGTTTCCGCTTCTTTGTGCAATTTGATTGCGTTCATGAATATTACAAACCTAACAGTTTGTTGGTTAAATATGTGTAATAGGGTGTCATTTAGTGATCTGGGTTGTCAAATCCCAGATCCATAACATCAAAGTACACGAAAATAAAGTTTTAGAAAATCTGGAAAAGTGGAAAAATGAGACCTGACAGCCTAATGTCAGGGCCTCTAGATCTTTATGTGTTATATGTTTTGTGTGTTTTATGTTTTGAATGTGTTCTATGTCATGAGGACTAGGATCTGAAACTGGAATCAGGGTCGGATCAAGTCTAGATAGTCGTTTATACTCGGTCAAACTGCGTTGAGCGTTCACGGAAAGCCAGTTCTAGGCAACCCAGAATGTTACCAGAATTTCTGACAAGTTTTCTTTGTCCTCTGATCTTGCCGTATGCTAGTGTTTTAGATATGTTGTTGATTGAAGGTTGTAGAAGAGTATGTGAACTACAAAGTAATGCTATTAGATCACCCAGATATGTACCAGGATCGTAGAAATGCATGGTCAAACTACCGTTGACCGTATGACCTGATGAAGAATCTGGGAAAACCCAGAAAATTCAAGACCCGGTTCCTGACCCTTACTTTGACCAACTTGAATCTTGTGAATTCATTATTTTTATGATGTTCGGTTGTTACATACTTGTACACTGACATCTCAGCTACATATTTGAACCTTTATATCACATAAACAAAGCCTGAACTGCAAGTTATAAGGATCAATAGAAGGCGCCTAAGGCTGTTCTTCAAATCTGGAAAACCCAGAATTTGAAGAACAGGTTTGTCGACACTTTTGAGAGCTTTGATCTCTCTGTTATGATATGTGATGATCATGAACTTGATATGTAGTGGTAGTATTACATAAATACTACAACCTTAAAACAATTTCCAGCCCAGAAAACATTAGGAGCATAGAATAAAACCTGGTCAAACGAGGCACCTCGAAGTCTGACAAGGATTTCTGGGCAGACACCAAGAACACCAAGAACACCTATAGCGACGGTTATGTCACTATAGGGGCCCTTTAGCGACGCTTAATTTCGGAAATTACAGAAAATTAATTAAAAATTAGAAAAAATTAGTTTTTAATTATTAAAAATACATAATAAATTATGAAAAATTATTTTAAAGTCTGAAAAATAGTTTTTAATTATTTTAAGTATATTTTGAAAATATTTATTATTTTTGGAATATAAATAGTATTTATTTATTTAATTATAATATTAAATAAATTATTTAAAAATGGTTTTAATTCATGAAAAATAATATTATGGTATAAGAAAATATTTTAAGTTATTTTTAATGACTTTTGATATTTTGTGATGAAATTCATTAATATATTAATATTAATGGTAATTATTTTATTTAATGAATATATTAAATAAATTATGGAAAAATAGTATTAATGATTTAAAAATCATATAAAAATGATTTAAGTGTTATAAAAATATTTTAAGTTAGAAAATATAACTTTTGATATTTTGGCATAAAAATATTAATATTTTAATATTAATAGCAATTATCGGATAATGGATTTAAGTGTTTAAAAATTATATAATTATGATTTTAAGGTATTAAAAATACTTTGATATATTATAACATTATGTTATGATTTTTATTAATATTTTATATTAAATAAATATTAATGATTAAGGTATTATGTGGTATTTAATTCATTTAAATATGGTTTTAATGATTGAAAAATGTTGATAAATGGTAATAATTATCCGAAAATTATTATGAGCCTAGGAAAAATGTTTTGTCTGATTAGAAATTATCTGTGATAATTTTTAAGTAGTTTGACAGAGGTTAATTGAACTTAAACTCGATAAAAGTCCGACTAGACCGTCGGAATGTTAGAATTGTGTCGGGTTCAACTCAGACTGCAATAGTTTGACTTGATACCTAGTCATATGTATGTTATAGACTGATATGGTTATGTGTTATGTGTTTAGGTTATTCTGTGGATATAAATATAACAGTATTATACTGTGATGATATTATTCTAATTATTGGAGATCTATATTACTAATATTAGGTCTTCGGGGTAAAGCGTTATTAAATTGCGTTACTGTAATCAACGGTTCAGGCAAGTTTCTTTTTACTTAACTCTAATAAGAGTGTTTTATTCAAGATTATGGTTAATCATTGCTGATTGCCACGAAAATTGTACTCTATACATCTTGCATGTATAAGTCAGGTATGAAAGGCTGATCACCTTCATTACCAGTTGGTTCATAAATGTTTGTTCATGTATAAAACTCGTTCAGTCAAAAATTTGTTCGTGCTAGTTCTCAATTATATTGATGAATTATAGCAAGCTCATTAGTCATTCTCTTCAATCATGATATATCGTTATATTGTTGTATATAAACTTGTTGGGCAAGTTTCATGATCACCCTTGCTATATCATGATAAAACATTGCAGATAAAGCGAATGCGTTCGGATTACAAAAAAAGGTTAATGCCAAGTTCAGCTTGGGATAAAATGTGTGGCTAGTTTGTAATAGTTTATTTTGATAAATATTGTTGTGTAATAGATATTTTATGAATTGTGTATAAGTTAAGGTTACTCGACCTTGGGGAATAGTGTGTAATGTATTGTATAAACAATTTATGCTTATATCTTCCGCAAATAGTTATAGAATGATTAGTGTACCGGATCCGGGGCGATTTGGGGCCCGGATTCGGGGCTTTCACAGTTTATCTAAAGAAGAAGGAGGTTTGTTATAACTGCGGGCAAGAGGGTCATATGTCACCTAATTGTCCCAGCCCGAAGAAAATTCAAGGTTTCTTTGGATGCGGATCGACTGATCATTTGTTTCGAAACTGTCCGAAGAAGAATGCAGAAAAGGAAAGTGGCAATAAGGGATCCAGTGGCGGAACTTTGGCGATTCGAGGATCTACACAGCCAGGAAGACCAACGGCCTTTACATTTAACATGACGACGCAAGATGTAGTGTGTACTCAGGAGGTGGCAGGTAACGATTTCGTCTAAAAATTTAATTACGCGAGTAATCTTGGTTAGTTATTACTGTGAATTGTTTTCCCTTATAGATTCAAGTCACAGGTTAGAATTTGAAATACAAATTAATATTGTGTTGATAAGAATGAATTGATGATACAACTTTAAAAGATTTTAGAGAATAAGAAAGCGGTGATTCCGAGGACGGAATCCTTTTAAGGAGGGGTGAATGTGATAACCCAAGATTTCGAATTATCCAAAATTTGCGAATAATTTTTTTTATTTAATATTAATATTAATTATCAATTTTGTGACAAATATCTGTGATATGAGTCTCGAGAAAGTCAATTTGTGTGCTGACTAATAAAATTAGAGTAGAGTTGTGCTTAACAGCTTTAAAAACCCTAACCCTAATTTCTGGATAGGGATTCGATAGAAAATACAATTAAAATAATTGTACTATTGATATGTGTTTGGACTGTATAGGTATGTTGGCCATTGTTGGACTGGATAAGGTTTAATATTAATAAAACCTAATATGAGATTAGAAACCCTAATCTCCATATTAGAAACCCTAACATACCGTAGAAAACTCTAATTGTACGCCAGAAAACCCTAATTTAAAATATGGGATTTTCTAAACCCTAATTAGGCAACTCTAATTTTTATTAGCATGCCTAAAGTGTTTGTTAAACTTAAATATGATTAGAAAACCCTAATTATATTTTTAGTTATATTAATTTCTATTTTACAAACCCTAATTACATTTTTAGAAATCTTATTTTCTAATTTAAACCCTAAATTTGGATTTATGGGAATTAGAATTTTAATATCTAAAGGGTTCAAACCCTAAACCCTAACCCTAAACCCTAAAGGTTGTGCATTTGTCAAGATTGCCCTTTAAATTAATTTGTTAAATGTCAGAAATGCCCTTTATGGGATTTTTATAAGTTAACTTGCAAAAATGGCTAAATCTTTAGTTGGTCACCAACTATGTTAACTTAGAGGCACTAAAATTTCAGCAAATCAGCTTATATTGACAGCAAGATCAAGTAGTGCATGAATCAAAACAATATATATTAGATTCAAGAGAGAGAAAATCAATTATTTGCTCATTTGGCCAACCAAGCTCTCACCAACTCTCTCTCTCTATCTAAAAGCTCCGAAAATCACTAGTAGATCAGTCCTAAATTCAGTCCATAAATCAACCATAAACATATTGAAGAATCAAGATCAAAATTTGAGCAAGAAAGGTATAATCGAAATCTTTTATTTTTGATCCATGTTGTTAAGAAAGATTTTGGGTATATGTGTTTAGATTAGTCTTATATAATGTTTTTAGTTGATTTATGTTGATCCATGATGGATCCATAGCATCAAAGTTGGTAAAAATCGAAGTTTTTCAAATCTGTCCAAGAACAAAATCTGTGGTCTGACAAGCTAATGTCAGGAGCCACAGATTCTTGTTTGTTTGTTGTTTTTGTTGTTTAAACGTTGTAACATGTAGCCTTGTATGTGGTATTTACTCTGCAAGTGGAATCAATGTCATTTGATGTCCAGATCATAAGATATAAACGGTCAAAACCCGTTGACCGGGCATGACCGGTCAAAAATCTGGGCAACCCAGAATTTGAAAAATCGAGTCTGACAAGATTTTGTAGTGTCCAGATCTGTCAGTCTGTTAAGTGTTTGATGTTTTTTATTAGTACATCTTGTAGCTGTTTATGTGTACTACAGATCTTGGTCCTTATATCTCTTGTAACGTCTTTAGATTGATCGTGATAGATGGTCAAACTAGCCATCCTAGACTGTTTTTGATCTTTCTGGAAATTCCAGAAAAGTTCTTGCACGGATTTTCTGACAATGCTTGACCGAGATTTATCTGGCGTTTTAGATGTTATTTAACTGATCTGTTGTGATGTAAATGTACCTTGACACTAGTACTACATATTTGAATTTTAAGATCACATAAACCATGGCCAGAACATAGATTAAATTAAGTTTGAAAGTGACCACTCGAAACTGTTTTGGCCCAGAACCGCCTGACAGAAACTTTGGAGGTCTAGATCTTCTTGTTTTGATGTTTTTTGACCAAATTATTGAATGGGTATTGTAGTGTTACATTAATACTACAATAACAAAGTTTTAGATAGCCCAGAACATGAACAGATTGAGAATTATACACGGTCAAACCGAGCACCTTGCACTGCCGGCTGTCAGTGTTCTTGAGCTCAAGAACACCAACAGCGACGCTTTGTGTCGCTATAGCCCTATAGTGACGGTTTAATTATTTTTTTCTGATTTTTCCAGAAAATGATTAAAAATAGAAATAAATTCTAAAAATTACCAAAAATGGTTTTAAAAATTATTTTAAATAATGACAAATAATTTTTGACCAATTAGAATATTTTTCATTAATATTTATAATTATTTGAATATTAATGATATTTAATTTATTTAATAAGTATATTAAATAAATTAGAGAAAAATGATTTAATATTATGAAAAATCATTTTTAAATAAGAAAAATGTATTTAAAAATATTTTGAGTTATAAAATGTAACTTTTAATATTTTTGGAGAATTATTCATTAATAATTTAATATTAATGATATTAGATTTATTTGATTATTAAATTAAATAAAAAAGATAAAAATGATTTTAATGATTTAAAAATCATTTTAATTGAGAATAAAGTGTTAAAAATATTATAAATTATAAAAAATAATTTTTAATATTTTTGGAGAATTTTCATTAATAAATTAATATTAACGATAATTGATTTATTTAATTATTATATTAAATAAAGGAATTAAAATGATATTTTTATTATTTTTTTTTGATTTAAAAATCATTTAAAAATGAGAAAAATGGTTTTAAAATATTTTAATTTATAAATTATGACTTTTAATATTTGGTTAATAATTTCATTAATATTTATATATTAATGGTGATGATTTAAAAATGATTTTAAATATTTCAAAAATCATTTAAGTAGAATATTGATGATTTAAGAATATTTTAAGTTATTAAAAATAACTTTAATATTTTGACGAGTATGTTAATAATATTTTGATATTATTAAATATTAATAATGATATGATTATTTGATAATTAAGTCATTTAAAAATAATTTAAGTGTTTAAAAAATTATTATAAATTATAATAATTATTTATAAATTATAAAAACTTCCGAAAAATATTATTATTGATAATTGACTTATCTGAATTAATATTGAAGCTTAGAGACCAAGTTTAATTGACAATCAATGTGCTAATTGTCGAATAGGGTGACCAGAACACCGAAAATGGACCGAAGTCCAACCAAATCGAAATAATTAGACTTGATAAATGTTTATATAGGTTATAAACATTAATGTGGCTATGCAGTAATGTGCCTAGGAGAAGTTTGACTGTAAAATACAGTGTTATATGTTATAAATGATTGTGCTAATTATGAGACCGACATTGTTGAATATAGGTCTTACGAACGCAGTTAATTATATTGTGTAGCTGTAATCAATGCGGAAGGCAAGTTTCCTAACTCAACCTTGAGTTATATTTCATTCAATTATTATAGTGGTTAATTATTGCTAATTACGCCACATCCAGTGAAGTTATTGTTGATTATTCGCAGTTAGTGCATGCTTAATAATTCAAATTGAATTACTGATTCAGAAATATATATTCGTAAAATTACTGTTATTGAATATTCAAATCTGTAGAAGTTAGAATTGAAAGTACAGATAATTCTTGTTTATTGTCAAATTATGTTAAGAAATGTCTTAGCTAATTATTCTGGCTAGACAAACATTTGTTAGAACTTAATAAATTCAAGAAAATAATTCAATTATTATTGGTAGAATCGATGCCAATTATTTCGGCAAGATAGATAAGTAAATAGAATTTGAAATCACAGTATTTCGTTATTAAATCAAAATCTTGATTCTGAGACTGAGAAGAACAACCTTTTATATAAAGGGAACATTTTGGGTCGTGAATTCGACCTTTGCGCGCGTTTTGAGTATTATGCATAATATAGGGTACAAGGAGTTGGCCGACTCTAAGTACTTGCAGAGGGGTATGATTTAATCTTTATGGTTATCTGATACTCTTGGTATGTATCAAAGTAAATCTTTGATAGATACCCGAGAAAAATAAGTTCAAAGATCTAGTGTGATCGCTCAGCATAAATCTGGAAAACATTCCACATTGTTATTGTGTAGAATTAATTCTTGATTATTCAATAGAATATCGTAGAAACTTTGAAAGTGTTGTACTCTTTCATTAATAGATTATTGTGTTGCCTAGAATACGAGAAAACTTGTTATTGATTAACGATTTATTCAGCTATTTCAAAGTTCACCGAACTTTCGTTTCATTCTATCAAAATAGATAGTCTGTTCTTGTTGATTCATATACATTTATTGTATGTCTTAACTTGCGGGGCAAACTAGTTGCTCACCCTTGCTATAAATAAAACATTTCAGCTATGAACGAAGAGGCCTGCAGGTCAAAGAAGAACAAAGGCAAAGGCAAGATGCTGGAGTGGTTATAAAGAACATTATTATTATTATGCTGTATTGTAAACCCTTTTTGTTTATCTAAGGGGAATGTTTGTAATTTAAGGTTAGAAAACCTAGGACTTATGTATTAACAACTTATGTTAATGATTTATATATTCCTATTTATATATGAATGGGTAGTCAAATGATATTATAGTGTGAATCGTGAACACCAAACTCGGGGGTCAGGTAACCCAGATTTGGGGGTGTCACATCAACAATTTTTTGTGGTTTTGAATGGAATCGAGAGAGGAGATTCGAATCTAGACCTAGTTAATATAGCATGTGTCATGAATTTTGTCAATAGCAGATTTTTGATTATTATTTAGGTAGAGATACGCTTAACATCACATATAATCGTATAGAGAGCTTTAACTTAAACCTTCTTTAATTGCAGTTCACATAGAGATATAGTGAGTTGGTTAATTTAGGTGTTTAACGGATTTCTATCTTAATTGTGGATTGATGTTAATACGATATTAGTGCATCGAGAGGTGGCTATTATTATTTTAGTGTTCTTGATTAATAAACTGGGATATTAAATTGAGTTGGAATAAAGGTTTGCAAATCAGAGTGAAGCTCAGGGTGAAATCATAAGTCTAATTCTCCATTAATTGTTTGAAATTCCAGATTTTGATATTGGTGACTGTTTTGTGATAGTTTGTTTATTTATTAACTTAGTTTTTATAATTTAAAACCATTGACTTGATTAGTTTAATAACATTAGGGTTAATAAAAAATTGATAATTGTGAAGTTAAAATTCTTGTTAATTTGTCTTCGTGGGAACGATACTCTACTCACTACTATATTACTTGTTGACCATGTACACTTGCATTTTTTGAGCGTATTGATTTTACCCAACAGTGCCTGTCCCCCCGGTGTTATTACCGGGTTGGTACAGTGTATCTTGTTGTGAGCGCCGAGATTGAAGTTGGTCGCATTTGAAACAAGCATTTCTGGGGTTATCGCCGAAATTGCATTCCTTGGGGTTATCACCAAGGTTGGTGGCTATTCTCATGGTTGGGACTGAGACGGGTTACCTCGGGGTTATCTCTGAGATTAATCGGTCTTCTCCGGTGTGTGTTCTGGTATTGTATCTGCACGCCTCGGGGTTATATCTGAGGTTGGATTGGTTACTCCCAGTGTGTGCTCCGGGGTTGATGCTGAACTTCTGGTAGTATCTGGTATGGATATGGATTGTCTTTCAGGGTTCTCTCTTAAAAGACGAATCTGTCCTCCTGCAATGTTAGTGACAGTAGTATAGAAAATTTTGAGTGCTTACATCATGTATGTGGCAAATATTGTCTTCTGGTCTTCACCCACGCATGCTATAGTGAAGGACTTATCGATCTCCTTGATCCAAGTTTGCGCAACTATCGAGTCAGTAGTTCCCATGAACTCTGGGGGTCTTACACTCTTAAAATCTTTAAAGGTTGTTACTGGGACAGCTTGGGGAACGGGTGGTACGGGTTCGTTTCTTCCCCTCAGAGCTTCTCCAAATAAATCTACCAGTCATTGTATCGGATCTACTAATCCTCTCTCATCATTAACCGACTCTTCTTGGACAGTTATTCTACATCTGGGCGGCATTTTCTGCATCACAAATTTTTTCATCTTATTATCTAACTATCATATTTAGACATTTCTCAATGAAAAGAACTAAAATTTTATAACACATTTCTGAAATAAGATCATTAATATTCATATGCCAAATAGTTACAATACACATTCTTTTCTAGCATACTGCTATAAATGAAACACATATCCCCTAATATCACAAAAGACGGGGACAACACTAGCTTGATATCCCTCTAATATTTTTCAAAAGTTGGGGTTTTACCTCTATCTCACATCTTACACAAAAGATTGAGATTACAACAAAATATTAACAACACATAAATAAAACTACTATACTACTGAGCCTTTCCCCTCTACACTCAATCTAACATTCCACGCTCCACAGCGCTCTGATATTCTTTCTGTGTGATGTGTGCCACCATATCCTGACTTATGGTATGTTGGGTCTGTCCTTGCTCAGCGGGGTAGTGATTTACCCCATCGGTCAACCTCTCCATAGCTGTGCGTAGAGCATAGCCCATCTTGTTCATCTTCCTCCTGTTGCACTGTACCTCATCTTCAAGATCACCCACTCTGTCATTAGAATCCTCCCACTTCTCCTCGAAGTGGATCTTATCCATCACTTCCATCTCTAACTGAGTTCAGAGATCCTCCTTCTCCGTTTTCTCACTCAAAATCTTCTGCTCCATTTCTTCTAGCTTTCTTACCAACTCGACGTTTCTCGCCACCGATCGGTGAAACAGGGCACCCATCTGGATCCTTGCCTCCTTACGGTGAGCAATTTCTATCTCCATCTCCTGCATCACTAGTTACCTCTCAATAGTCTCAGTCTCTAACTACTCAACTCTACATCCTAACTCCAAAATTTGCTCTTCATACTCTCCTAGCATCCGATCCTCAAAAGTAGACTCGTCGGAGTCCTCCATGGGCTCGGGTTCCTCCTCCACGAGATCCTTCTCCATAGGCTCCTCCTCCGGATTAGACTCCTCAGGTAGAGGCACCATCTCCTCCTCATCATCATCACTAATAGGGACAACTATCGATATAGGCTTCGCTGTCACTGGTGCCTCATAGACTATGTGGATATCATGTCGCTCCTCCTCAACTACTCGGCTAGGTCCTCCCATGTCAGTCATCCTACAATCACCAACATAAGACAAGACAAACAACACTCCATCAGAATGTTAAATAAACATACGTTCATTGTATAGAATGAAGTTACATTTCATAACACACTACGTCTCTCAGGGAAAACTCTACATAAGTTTTATCCCTTCCTAACCTCTAAGTTTTCTTAAGTTATAATCTAAGGATTCTCATTCCTAAAGTTTATAACTATAGCTTTGATACCAACCTGTGACGCCCCCAAATTCTGGCCGCCACTTGGTTACTCAAATTTAGTTCATCACGTTCTCATGGTAACACCATAATAACTAAAATCATACTTTTGCAACGAAAGATCTAATTTAGAATAATATACAATGATTTATTATAATTATTCCCCCAAGTCTCGCAACCTACAGTACTTAATAGATTACATAATAATATCGAATAAAGACATAATACATAATCCTACTTAAGTTTAAACATAGTCTGGAAATAGTCTTAATACAACATAATAGTTTTAAACATAAAGGGACAAGCTAGTCGGTAGCCTTGCCCTTGCCCTTGCCCTTGTCCTTCCCAGAGACATCTCCATGTTCCGCCTTAACTGAAAGGTTTTTAAAAAGTAAGAATGAGAATAAATTGCCCAGCAAGTAATATACAACAAGGGTAGAGAGTTTATAACACGAGTTTGAAATATCGAAGTATCATCTTAATATAGTTCAGAGTTTCAGACTAATATCATGAATAATGAGTGTCAAAAATTCTTGGAGTAAGAACGATAATTCAATATAAATCAACAGATATATATGAATTCAAAGACTATCAAGGTATCCGACTGGATCACAATTTATACTGAGCAGTCATTAAGGACTATTGAACATCTACTAGAATTACCAATATTAAATGATAACCCAAAAAAATCAAGTATTATAGATGATTAGTCTAAAATACTTTAAGTTATGCATAACACCACAGTAATAATATACTCATGTGTCGGGGTTTCCAACAACATACATTCCCATTACCTTAAGGGTTGTCCAACTCAGTTTTCAAGATTTCCGCACCAATCAATTGGTTTGGACAGTTTTTATAAACATGCATGTAGTCTAGCCGAATCAATGGCATAGACCCTTTCACAATATTCGAGAACAATGTTTAGTTCAACATGAATAATAGTTTACACAATAGTTTTAGACGTACTAGCTCAATTGAACGAGTAAATAGGATAACTTGCATTCAATGAGATAAGCTTTATGATATCCGTTGATAATGTTGAGTTCTTGATGGTTGCTTCTCAGTTGCTGTGTAAGTACTTGTTCTAAAGAACTGAGTAGCTGAGCAAGCTTTGCAATATCTCAAATCGTAGAGTTGATCTTGAGAGAGATGTTCATGTTGTTTGTTCAATGCTTGCTTAGTTCTCTCTTATCTGTCTGATCTTGAAAACTATCTGTTGGATCCATCCGTTGAGACATTAAATGCATTTGACTTTTCTGATCTTTGATGGAGACATTTCTGCACATCTTCGAAACTACATTCTGGCCCACTGACACAGCAGATGGCTTTCTCACCTAACACCTGAAAAGGTGTTTTGCCCCCTTACCTATGGTACTTTCCTTAGCTTCTTCAATACGCTTCTTTGTTGTATACTAAGGATATTTCATATTACTTTGGGACTGATGAGTACTGTAACGTCTAGAATCCATTCCTCATATATTGGAATCTGTCTTCACACATAAAATAAGGCTCGACATTTTCTGACATAAGACAGATGCTCTACGATTCAGATCGTAGTGACTTGTCACCTTGGTGCTCGATCTGATGCTATCAGCTGAGAGCACTACGATTTCTCTTAAACCCTTGCACACTATGATCTTCACTTTCTCGTGTTGTTACTCTACGTTTCCAAGAGCACACTACAATAGTTGAGATGGCTCGGCAAACGTTGGGACCACTCTACGATTTCCGAATTGTCCTTTCAAGTAAGGCTCACTACGATCTTTGAAGCTCTGCGTTTCTGCCTTAACTTCTGCAATGTTGATCAGATGATACACTACGATTTCTTCGAAGCCTATCTATTACATCTCAAGATCAACCTAACAGCTTTGATCTTTCTATTACAGAAGGATACACGTTAAGATCTTAGATCAACCTAATAAATTTTATCTATCACTAAGTCCTTGTACATATCTTACTTGGAAGGACTTTACAAATAATCATGAGCATATACATTAAAACATCAAATCATAATATGCATTCTCCCAACAATCTCCCCCTATTTGATGTTGACATAACCAAGGAGATTTGTTGTCATGATTTATTAGTGTCTAGATGTATTTGCAGGAAATTTAAACATGACTTAGTATTTCAGTGAGTAGCTGAAATTTCTAGAGAATAAGCATAAATTTATTGATGTTCAAGAAATATTACAGTTTTAGCTTTACATCAATAAGAATTTAAAGTTTCAACTTATCTCTATTTCTTTGACATTTTTCTTAGTGGGTTGGCATACTCCTCAGCCCTTCTTTTTCTGCAAGCTTCCTTGTTTCTGGCTAACTCTTACAGCTCGCTCGGACTTAGTCTTGGATTTTCCTCATGCTTGTACATGAATGCAGGATCTCCAATTAGCATTCTTATACTTACGATAGACACATCTTGTGAGCAGGGAGTTGACCCCTGACGGCTTAAAGGTATGGCCGTTAAATTTCCCTGCTGATCAGATCGTTGAGCCTGATGGTGGAATTATCTTGCAGGAGGGCTTCTTGGCGCTTGAGTATGAAATTGTCCTGAAATTTAAATAGGCACACTTAAAAGGGGGGTTGAATAAGTGTGGGAACAAACGATGTCAAACTTTTGATTAAATAAAAATTCTTTTGGATATACAATGCAGCAAACTGGATTCTATATCTTTATATGTAGAAATGTAAAGATGTTGTATTGAATTTATGTAACACTTTCCACAATGATTAAATACATGACTTAACCTTTTTCAGAATGTGATTGTGTGAAAATAATTTGCTGAATTAGGTTTGTAAGTTTATAGATATAGAATGCAGCCTGCTGGATAGATAGATAAATGATGAGATAATTTAGCACAATAAGCAATCACAAAAATACAAGGAATTTTTACATGTTTCAGCCCCTATCCTCTATTCTAGTGGCCTAATCCACGTCTAATACAAACTAGTATTGGAGACTCTCTTTATTAATTAACTTTGTTTACAATTAAACCCCTTTACAAGACAAGTTTCAAAACCTTTGAGTACTTATACTCTCCGAGCACCTTTGCTCTCTAGTACCTTTGCTCCCCGTGCACCTATGCAGCCTTAAGCACCTATGCTTCCTTGAACTTGCTTGCAAATCCTCTAATCCAACCCGGATTAGAAACCTTAGACTAACAACTTAGTCTTCCACATGTTTTAGAGAATTGATCAAAGATATGACAACAAAATAAAATATGATCAAAGAATAATTATATCAACAATTCAAGGCTCAACTAGAATGCAATGATCAAAAGATATCACTAATTTAAGCTCACGAGACTTAGCTGAAAATATAGTCAATTTAATTACCCAACTTCTTGTATACTTGCACTCAAAATAATAAAATATCTTTCAAGTATATTAGTGCAAAGATTAATCTTAGTGAATAAAGAATAGAAGAGATATCACCGATTAGATGTTCACGAAGTAGCTGAAAATATAGTTAGTAGAATTGCCAAACAGTTTGTATGCTTTGTCATATCAATATGTGTTTTTCTTGTAGTTTCCTCGTTAAAGAAATCAGTTCATTTATAGGCTTTTCTAAAGCATTACCGTTGCTTGTTGTCTATGCATGATATGATCGTTAGAGACAGTATGCACAAGTCAAGTAATACATAGACTGTCATCTGGATATTGTGCCAAAGATCAAGACATCTAATATATGTATATTAGTATATGACACGTCATAATTTAGTATACAATATAGACATATCTTATTTATGACTGAGAGAATCTTGCTTAAGAGATAGTCCATCACGTTTAGTCTATATGTATTATGATTTCTGTATTTAGTAACCATCTTGACATATGGTAGCTTTCTTTTTGGCAATTACCGGATATAATCAATTATCATCATGAAGCAAATTTTCTTTAACATAACAATCTAGTGATGTTCCTTAATTTGAGCTTCTATATAAAGCATGGTATTAGCTAGTTACCTTAGTTTATTGCCCAGAATTAAAATCCTTGAATCATGAGGCACGATTTATGATGCATGAGTTATGATATGCCATATTTGTTATTACTGTGAATCAAGTTGATGAATAATTTATGGTATTGTATTTAATCAACCATTTACTCCAGATTTCCATACATATATATATATATATATATATATATATATATATATATATATATATATATATATATATATTAGTTAACAATATTTGATTCATTAATTTATGGTGAGCAATTTCTGTCATGTATATCAGGGACTAGTGAATTACCATGTGACATCAAATATGTGACTACAAGTATTTATGCAATGCACATGTCCTAGAGTACTCATTTTTAGGAACACTTATAATTTTCATCATTTAAGAAACATTTCCATATTAATTTTAGGAACCCAATTAATGTAGATTTGCCCTCACTAATTAGCTTTCCAAAAGTTACTCCAATTAATTGATCCATGCTAATTGATTCTAAAGATATGAATATTGATTTGCTAAATTTTAAGGAAAGTTTAATCAATTAATGAATAACTCAATCCCAAGATATATGGTATAGATTTATGTAAAGAATCAAAATCTATTTTAAATTAATTCCTATAATTATGGGAAAGTTTCAAAATTAGCTTTTCAAAAATTACTCCAATTATTGATCCATGATAATTGATTATGAAGATATGAAAATTTTATTTGCTTAATCAATTTTAAGGAAAGTTCAATCAATTAATAAATCATGGAAAATATAATGAATAACTTAATTAATATTTGATCCTTATTAATTTTGAAAGCTTAATTAAATATTTTCATAATTAATCTTTAATTAATTAATTAAAATAAATTAATCATTTTAATTTCTCCCACAATTAATTAATGATGCAATGCAATGCAAATCCTAGAGCCTTGATTGAGAAATAATTAAAGCTAGGATCTTACATTTATTTTCTAATGACTCAAGCAATTCTTCAAGCCTTCATGTCTTCAATCCTTTAATAAATCAAAGCTTCAAGAATTCTTTTAATATACTGTAAATGCATGAGTAAATATTTTAGTACAATAGGAAAGTCATCATCAAAACCCCAAGGTTGGAATATGACCAAGTCAATATTCTCCCTCTTTTTGATGATGACAATATAATAATTATGGCTCCCCCTAAAACCATGCATATATTAAAATATTCTTAACATGATAGAATAAGAACATAAAGTTAGACAAGAGATATTCAATATGCACGCATCCTCCCTAAACCCTAAACCCTAAGGGTTTGCAAATGACAAGAATGCCATTTAAATGAATTATCAAATGACCTAAATACCCCTCTTTGCATTATTGTAGGAAACTTGTGATTTTGGCCAACAACTTTAGTTGGTAACCTAATTCTACCAACTCCTACCAACCCTTGTGACTCATAAATGCCAACAAATCAGATCTATAATAGCCCATGCATGTATCTTGTTGGTCTATATATAGATTGAAGGAGAGAGAGAATGCTTTTGATCAATAAAAATTTCATAACACCTAACCAAGCCCCTCTCTCTCTAAACCCATGAATTTTTGTAGTATATCAGTCCCTTAATGAAGCCCCACGATCTACATAAACAAATCAGCAGCCAAGAATCAAAATTTGATCAAAGAAAGGTATAAAACCCTAATCCTAGAAATCCTTTGATTTGATGTTAATTGTTGCAATTGATTGTTTAAAGTTGTGTAATAAGGAGTGTATTAATATTCTGGGTTGTTAAATTCATGACCCATAACATCAAAGTGCTCAAAATCAAAGTTTTTCCAACTTTTGAAAAACCGAACTCTGTTATTTTTAGGCAAATGTCAGGGCTTATAACTCTTTACTTGATCATGATTTTTGTTGTTTAAAAGTTGTTATATGTAGTCTGTAATGTGGTCTTTAATATGCAAAAAGACTCAAGTTCATATCTGTTATAGATCAGGAGTTATTAACGGTCAAAGAATGTTGACCGAAACTGCCAAGAACATGAACCCAGAAAATTTTTGAGCGTTTTCCGTGGTGAACTTTGACCAGCGATTTCCGGTTGGATCTTTTATTGTTATGATAATGTTAAGTTTTAAAGTTGTAGTGCTACACGTTGTCTACACACT
Source organism: Panax japonicus (assembly GCA_020205505.1). NCBI lineage: Eukaryota > Viridiplantae > Streptophyta > Magnoliopsida > Apiales > Araliaceae > Panax > Panax japonicus. The sequence goes on from CM035105.1 coordinate 32,090,323, forward strand.
GTAATTGATAGATCACATAAACGTTACACAGATTTCAAGTTATAGAGGTCCAAAGTGACCCCCACGAACTGTTCTTCATGAAGAACAGCTCTGACAAGCTATTTTGATGGCTAATAACTCTTATATCTGATGTTTTTTAGCCATGATGTTTGTTGATAGTTGTAGTATTACATGAGATCTACAATCTAGAACTTATAGATCGCCTAGAAACAGTTTGGACTGAAAGTTATTCACGGTCAAACAAGCCACCATGAAGCTGAGCTGTCAGTGTTCTTGAGGCTCAAGAACACCAACAGCGACGGTAACTGTCGCTAAAGGCTTTAGCGACGGTTTTATTTTATTTTTAATTTCTGAAAATTCTGAAAATGATTAAAAAATAGAAAAAAAATAGTTTTTAATTATGAAAAATACAAAATAAATTATGAAAAATTATTTTAAAGTCCAAAATATAGTTTTTAATTATTTTGAGTATATTTTAACAATATTTAATATTTTTGGGAATATAAAAGGTATTTATTTATTTAATTATTATATTAAATAAATTATTTAAAAATGGTTTTAATTCATGAAAAATCATGAAAAATTATATTATTGTGTTAGAAAATATTTTAAGTCATTTTTGATGAATTTTAACATTTTGTGATTAAATTTCATTAATCAATTAATATTAATGATGTCTAAGTTATTTAATAAATATATTAAATAAATTATGGAAAATAAAATTAATGATTTTAAAAATCATTAAAAGTATTATAAAAATATTTTAAGTTATAAAATATGACTTTTGATATTTTGTCAAGAAAAATATTATTAATTTAATATTAATTTATTATTAGTGATATTTAATTTATTTAATAATTATATTAAATAAAATAGTTTAAAATGATTTTATTATTTTAAAAATCATTTTAAATGAAAATAAAGTGTTTAAAGATATTTTAAGTTATAAAATATAACTTTTAATATTTAAGGGATATTTTCCTTAATAATTTAATATTAATGATATTTATTTAATTATTAATGATATTAAATTTATTTAATAGTTATATTAAATAAATAGTTTTAAAATGGTTTTATTTATTTAAAAATCATTTAAAAGGGATATAAATGAATTTAAAAGTATTTTAAGTTATAATTAATGACTTTTAATATTTAGATAAATAGTACATTAATATTTTAATATTAATGGTAATTGTTAAAGAATAATTTTAAATGTTTTAAAAATCATTTAAGGGTAAAATAAATGTTTTAAAAATATTTTTGAGTTATTATACATAACTTTAATATTTTGGCAATGGTTTCATTAATTGTTTAATATTGATTAAATGTTAATGATAATATAATTGTTTGATATTTAAATCATTTAATAATGATTCTGATGTTTCAAAAATTATGGTAAATGGTAATAATTATTTTATAATTATTATAAGGTCATGAAAAATGATATGACTGTTATTTAATTAGTTTAAATGGATATTGAACAACTGTTTAGAGTCTTAGACTCGATAATTACCCGATAAAGATGTCGGTAGACCGACATGGTTCAAAAATTGATCTGGACATAGAAATTTAGTTAGTTAATTATTTTATTTGTGATTCAATGGTGGATAAAGTTGTGTGACAATGTAATTAGGAATGAGTTAACTGTTTGTTTGTGGTGCAATGATTGTTGAACATGTATGACAATGTGATTATGTTATGTGCTGACTGCAATAAGCAGTACTATGTGTTATGATATGTGATTCTAATCGATAGAATGATCTTATTAATGATAGGTTTCGGTATAACAGATAGATCTAAGTTGCGTAATTGTAAGCAGCGCATCAGGCAAGTATCCTAACTTTGCATTTTCTTTATGCAATGGACAAGTGTACGAATATTTCAGAATTATATTATTATTATACAGATTGTTAAACCTATATTATATAAGCCCATTGATTATCAACATGTTAGTATATGATAATTCAGTTATACATATTCTGTTCGTTAATTTCTATAAATGATTATAAAAGTGTCCTCACTTGGATAATTATTGTATTTAATCACATGTTGATACACCTTTGATATACATATATGTTGAATTATATAAGACCTTTGTAATAAAAACCCGACAGGTATGAACATCCCGAACATGGGAAAATTTTTATGCGCTACGGCGGACAAAGGATGAACGATAATATCGTTCTAGCAATGTAGTATTGATCAATACAGGGCCTATGGGATGTACTCCCTTGTGCCCGTAAGCAATGGCCGGTTTACAGATGAATTTCTGTTTAAACCCTTTCAAAAATGAAAACAATGTTCATAATGTGTCACAGAAATCCCATGTATAGACAATACATAGTTTCAAAAATTTGAAATAAGGTTGTTATGTTATTGTTATTGGTACAGAATACTTCATAACTATTGACCGGTTGTAGAAGAATATTATAAAGAAAACATTTAAATTCCTTCAGCTTATATATATATATATATATATATATATATATATATATATATATATATATATATATATAATACTTGTTGGGCACTCAAATGCTCATCCTTGCTTTATTTAAATGTTTTCAGCTAAGTGTGAAGGACTGAAAAGCTCATGCCAGAACTAGTGAAAAGGAAAGCAAACAGGACATGTTAATTGTATCATTTATAATAGATAAATTGTATTAAGTTAATGATATGTATTATATATCATGTAAAGAATGTAGTAAAGGTTGCGTACTTGGGATTAGACTCTGATAAATGTAAGTTAAGTTTAAGTTTTATATTATAGTTATTATTATTAGTAATTATTCCGCTCATAGAAATGGTATCGTGAAGTACCGAGTTCGGTTTTCAAGTATCCGGGTTCGGAGACTTTACATAGGATCTTACATTTATTTCATAATGAGTCAAGCAATTCTTCAAGCCTTCATGTGTGACGCCCCCAAAATTCGGACACCCATATCTCGAATCTGGTGCATCACGTACAACTACGAATATCTTACTAAATTATTAACAACGGAAATAATAGAATAATTTATATTGATATAATATAAATATTCGCGTCCCAAGGTACCGTAACCATTACTACGACAATTCAGTGATTAACTTAAACATAACTTAATCATTCTTGAATACATCATAACAAGCATAATAATAATAATACTTCTAGTCTTAAGGACTAAGTTATTCTGTCGCCTTGCCCTTTCCCTTGTCTTGTCCTGAAGTACCGCCTTGCTCTGCCTTAACTGTAATATTTTAGGAAGCAAGAATGACCAACAAGTTTGCCCAGCAAGTAATATAGCCAGAAGGACAAGCAGTTATAGTATTTAAATCTTCAAGGGTATAATAATAATAAGTAGTTCAAGAATATCAAGAAATATCAAGAGTATTCAATAGGTGTCGTTATAGACTGAAGCATATCGACAATTTCAGGATTTATTTCGAAGTTCAACATGAATGAGTACTGAGCAGTCACTAAGGACTAAGAACTCTTACTAGAATTAACAGTATTACACTGTAATCCAATATAAACGAGTACAACAGGTGATCAGCCTAAAGTACCCTACGTTATGCATAACATTTAATTATACTTATGTGCGCACGTCGGTTTCCCGACAATATATAATTTCCCCTTCAATGAGGGTTGTTCATCTCAGTAGATTTACGATAGTCCGCACCAAGTCAATTGGTTTGGATAGCTTTAACACAAAATAATAGTCTAGTCGAATCAATGGCTTAGACAAATTTTTATAACGCATTTAAAAATGATAAGTCCAATGCTTGCAACAACGTCAAGGTATATAATTGATTTTCGAATAAAAACAAATATTAGTTTGAGACAACAATTCGAAGGTATACAATATAAGAAGTAGGAACTTGCAACACAATAATAATAGTGTTCGGATACTTGCTCAATATAGATTTGAGTAAGGTTAAGGAACTTGCCTTGCTCGTCGATTATGTTACCTTTGACACCTTGTCTCGTATACTGCCTATAATATAATAATATGGCCGTACAAATTAATGATTGTTGAAACCGACTCACTTAAGCTTTTAATCGTATGCTATCCTAGTTCAAGGTACAAGTCTCTTATAAAATAAAATACTACATTTCTTACTTGCTACACATTTATGCTCACAAATAAGAAAACTAAGCACATAACATTTATTTATTAAACTATTGCTCAATTTAGTTATCTGAACTAATTTTTATTAATTTGGAGTTTTACATGATATTACACAAATATAAACATACACATCCCACTTTGCAGAAACACTCTTCTTATTGCATTTAAATATTACTCTATTTATCCTTCATGACCATTATGGAGTAACAATTTATTTTGTTTCATTTTATTATTATTATTTATTATTTATTTATTTATATATATATATATATATATATATTATTTTTTTATTTTTTTTACATAGCAGTATCCTTAATGCAAAAACAATTTAACAAGAAGCACCCAATAATTACACACTACTAGCCCAAGCACCACTAATTATACTAGCCCACTTCACACACACAGCCCTCCTGTAACATGCTTCGGGTTGTCCCTTTTTTTTTCCTTTTTTTTTGCACAACTAGCAGCCGAAAATTTGCCTAAAAAAATAGCAACATTTCTATAACACAAAATAAAAGATCACATATATCAACCCTTTAATAGGTACACCAAAACCACCCCTACCTTCTCTTCATTTACATGCTTGTTTGCTTTGTTTTTTTTTTTTTTTTTAGCAGTATCCTTAATGCAACCACAAAAGTAATATGGAGAACTCCATAAGTTACACCACGCAGCCTTTAATCTTTTTCCTATACATGCTTCGTGTTTGTTCTTGTTTTATTTATTTATTTATTTTTTCCACGTAAATCATTTATACATCTTTACAAATTAATTTAATTAATTTGAAGCACATGATAATTATTAATTTAGCATGCACACATCTAATATAGCATACTAATTTTTCAAGCAACACAATATATCCACATTACATCAAAAAGAAGAAAAATGTATGCTAGAATTTAAATGGAAAGAATTTTATTCAACTAATTAATCTATATACCTTAGCTTGAAAAAAAGAAATTTGGTTGCCAAGAACAAAATGTTGCTGCCGACCACCACCTTCTTAATTGTTTCTTGTGTGTTGTTTTTTTTTTTTAAGAGACAACTAGAGCATGGGTGGGTTATATATACCAAGAAGAAAAATGTATACATTTATTAAAAGCATGCATGGCCATCCCCTATTATAACTTTATAGCAACCCTAGTACCCTAATACATCCCATCCCACATGTCCAAGTACTCCCAACAACCCAAAAGAGAGCAATTTACGCAAGCCTTTCCCTTTTCTCTTGGATCCCATGGTGATAGTCTCAATTATGTATTAGCCCATGATAGAACTCCTTTGGTTGAATTGGATTATTAATTAACAAGGCTACTTCAAAATACCAACCAACAAGTTGCTACCTATACACTAGGCTACTAGCTGCCGAAAATGACATAAAAAAAATGGGTGGAAGAAAAATTTTCTTGAGGCTGCCGAATTACATGGGTGGAAAATTCATGAGGCTTGCCGAAAATAACATGAAATGGGTTGGCTAAAAAATCTCATTAAAGTTGCCCACTAAATCAATTTAGGCCTACCACCTTATTCTACCAGATTTATTATTTGGATTATAAACATGTAGATACTTAATTATTATGGCAACAATTTAATTAATTAATTACCCAAATAACACTAAATTACACATCACCTTAATAATTATTAATAAGTTGGGTTATTTCATATAATTCAAGTTATTCACTTAAATAATAATAAAAGATTTAGTCTATCCCGATAAGCTTTCAAACCAAATCAGTGATTTATTATTACTCTGGTATAATTAAATAATTTAATTATACACCACCACTTTTATTGACATCTTTTACTTAGTAATGCATCCCTTCATTAATTTATTCCTTACTAATTTCGTCATTGTGTCACACAAGACATTTCATCAACTTATCACAATTCTCCTCGTCTTATCAATTACTAAAAGTTCAATTAATTCAATAAAATTTCTCACCTCATGCCATGCAAGCATTTATAAAATAACTAATCACAGGCTCTAATTATATAAATATTAATATTAAATCATAAAATTTGCGGTTATTACATCATGTCTTCAATCCTTTAATAAATCAAAGCTTCAAGAATTCTTTTAATATCCTGTAAATGCATGAGTAAACATTTTAGTACAATAGGAAAGTCATCATCAAAACCCCAAGGTTGGAATATGACCAAGTCAATATTCTCCCCATTTTTGATGATGAGAACATAATAATTATGGCTCCCCCTAAAACCATGCATATATTAAAATATTCTTGACATGATAGAATAAGAACATAAAGTTAGACAAGAGATATTCAATATGCACTCATCCTGATATTCAATATGAACTCATCTTGTACCTCAATCTGTTAGACAAAACATATCATAATTTCTTTCCCCCTTTGTCATCAATCAAAAAGAATTACATATTATTTTTCTCCCCCTTTGTCATTAATCAAAAAGAAACAAAGGACATTAAAAAATGATGTATATCCGTAGAAAGAATCATGGTACTTTTTAAGGACTAACAATGGTTGGAAAATATGAGTCTAAGAATCTTTTCTGTTAACCCAAGTGATTAAAAGATTTAAATATTTTCTTAATAAAGTAAGCTAACCACATAGATTCAAGTAAGCAATCATACCTTCATATTTAGTAACCTCTACGTCAATACCTTTATCATATAATGTGAATTTAATTGACGTACTCATTTGTGTAGCCTTCACACTCAACCCTTTGATAAAATCTTTTGTGTATTTGATTTGACGTATATATGTCATCCTTTATTTTCTTTATTTAGAGTCACAAACAAAAAGAGTTAAGTTCTCTCATTAAGCTCATGTCGAACTCCTTCTGTATACACTTAGAAAATAACTCAAAAAGAAACTCATTAGTAGCACAAAATATTATATTGTCTACATATATTGGCATAATAATAGAATCTTTATTTTTATGCTTAAATAATATAGAATCGATTTTACCTTGAGTGAAACCATTTGAGATGAGATGCTTACTTAACCTCTTGTATCAAGCCCTTGGAACTTATTTGAACTTGTCATGATTTGGGTAGTTCTCATACTCAAATCTGGGGGTAATATCTTCATAGTCTATTCCTTCTTGTTGGTTGTATCCTTGAGCTACTAATCTCGCTTTGTTTCATGTAATTGTTCCGTACTCATCAAGCTTGTTCTTGAAGACCCATTTAGTTCCAATAATGGACACATCTTTTGGGGGAGAGATTAACTCCCACACTTGACATCTTTTAAATTATTGTAGCTCCTCCTGCATAGTGATTTTGGAAGTTGAATATCATGTATTACTTCTTCAGTAGATTCAAAATTGTGGTCTTGTTGTTCATCCATTTCAGCTGGCTGGATATGTTCCTAATTTTCGTATTCAGCTTGCGGGATGGAGTCTAGGTCATGTTGCTCCTCTAATTCATCTTGCTGGATTAATTCCGTGATCTTGCTATTTTGCTTTAACTGGTAGGCTGGATAGAAAATTAGACAATGCTATATTCTGCTTGTTAAATCCAGTCTGCTGTTTCTTCTTACTGACGAATTCAGTTTGCTCCTTTGGCTTACTCAATCTGTTTATTTTAAGAAGGAACTTTGGCTTTGAGATGTACCTATAAAAAATTTATCCTTTTGGTACCCATATCTTTTTGGATCCTTTTGGGTTAGTCACATACAAATCACTTTTCTTAATCCACACACTTTTAAATTTCATATTCCTTATATTTGACGAACAATCTAAATGTCCCTTTAAGCCACATGTTTTACAAGTAGTGAAAGGAGAGCAATAATTTAATTTTAAATGTGATCTAGATTTTAAAATTTTTACATCACTCTTTTTATGTGTTAGATTATAACCAATTTCCTTATTTTTCAAAGCTAAGTCTTTGTTTTCCCAACATAACAGATAAATTTTCTTCCCCTTGGACAAATTTAGCAATGATAATTTTAGTAAGTCTATTTCTTTTTGTAGTTCATTCGTTGAAGGATTTTTAATATGAGAATCATCAGTAAAAGCATCAATACAAACATCTCTCATTGCTATTTCTTTGTTTAATTTTTCAACTTCTTTATTTAAATCATTAACCTTGTTGGAAAGAAATTTGTTATGATTTTCTAAAAAATCATTTTTAACAATTAAAATATTTTCTTCTAGTGATGATGTATCTTGTTTAACTTCTTTCTTTTCATCAACTAATATATCAACCTCATTCATTAAACTATTTACTAAATCTTTTAAGTATACATTCTTTTCTCTTAGTTTTTCATTTTCATGTTACAAGATATTATAATCAGAAATGGTTACCTAACTCGATTCATCACTTGATTCATTTCCAACTCCCATGAAGCATACTTGGGATATTTCTTCGTTTTCATCAACATCCACTTTGGACTCATCATCACTCCAAGTAATAAATGCTTTATTCCTTTTGTTATCCTTGTAGCTTGGTTTGCCTTTGTTCGTTATTTTGAAGCAATCCTTTTTGAAATGGCCCGGGTGTCCGAATTTAAAGCAAGTGTCTTCATTTTGCTTTCCCTTGAATTTGTTTGAAGTGATTGCTTTCTTTCTTTGTAACAATCCTTTGAGCCTTTTTTAAAAGTTTTGCGATTTCCTCATCTGAATCGTCCTCTAGCTCCTCTTCATCACCTGCAATAAGAGCTAGAACCTTCTTTCGAGGAGTATCCTCCTCGTCATCATATCTCTTTAATTGATGTTCAAATTCTTCTAATTCACCAAATAGAGTTAATGTATTCATAGAAGAAATATTAGGATAATCTTGAAGAGTTGTAACTTTAGAAGAAAACCTCTTGGGCATAGCCCGAAGTAACTTATGGTTGATCTCACTTTGCGAAATTGATTTTCAAGAAGCTTCATGGAATTCATTAGTACTAGGAACCTTACTTATACCTCGTTGATAGTTTCATCTTTCTCAAGCTTGAACATTTCATAATCATGCATGAGCATGCTAAGCTTGACTTCTCTTACTTTCGATGTACCTACATGGCTTACTTTTAAAGTATCCCAAATCTGCTTAACCGTGTTGCATGAGGAAACTTTGTCACTTTTGGATTGCACCAATCCACTAAGGAGTGTGTTCATTGCTTTTAAATCATAGGAGACCATCTGAGTTTCGGTTGAGTCTATTTCCATTAAGGTCTTTGGAGTACCATCTTTTTTTCTTGTAATAACAGAACAATTCTCCACGACCAACCATTCCCAAGGGTCTCTTTTAAGAAATATCGTCATTCAAAACTTCCAGAAGTTGTAATTTTCTGCTCCATGAAGTAGTGGAGGTCTAACAGTTGATTGACCTTCTTGAATGATGTTCCCAAGTTGTGCCATACTATAATCTTTCCCTACAAGTCACCTTTAAGACCAAGATAAGTAGAGCCAAGCTCTGATACAAAATGAAATTTAAATAGGCACACTTAGAAGGGGGGTTGAATAAGTGTGGGAACAAACGATGTCAAACTTTTGATTAAATAAAAATTCTTTTGGATATACAATGCAGCAAGCTGGATTTTATATCTTTATATGTAGAATTGTAAAGATGTTGTATTGAATTTATGTAACACTTTCCACAATGATTAAATACGTGACTTAACCTTTTTCGGAATGTGATTGTGTGAAAATAATTTTTTGAATTAGGTTTGTAAGTTTATAGATATAGAATGCAGCCTGCTGGATAGATAGCTAAATGATGAGATAATTTAGCACAATAAGCAATCACATTAACATAAGGAATTTTTACGTGGTTCAGCCCCTATCCTCTATTCTAGTGGCCTAATCCACGTTCAATACAAACTAGTATTGGAGACTCTCTTTATTAATTAACTTTGTTTACAATTAAACCCCTTTACAAGACAAGTTTAAAAACCTTTGAGTATTTATACTCCCCGAGAACCTTTGATCCCTAGCACCTTTCCTCCCCGTGCACCTATGCACCCTTAAGCACCTATGCTTCCTTGAACTTGCTTGCAAAACCTCTAATCCAACCCGAATTAGAAACCTTAGACTAACAACTTAGTCTACCACATGTTTTAGAGAATTGATCAAAGATATTACAACAAAATAAAATATGATAAAAGCAATAATTATATCAACAATTCAAGGCTCAACTAGAATGCAATGATCAAAAGATATCACCGATTTAAGCTCACGAGACTTAGCTGAAAATATAGTCAATTTAATTACCCAACTTCTTGTATGCTTGCACTCAAAATAATAAAATATATTTCAAGTATATTAGTGCAAAGATTAATCTTAATGAATAAAGAATAGAAGAGATATCACCAATTAGATGTTAACGAAGTAGCTGAAAATATAGTTAGTAGAATTGCCTAGCAACTTGTATGCTTTGTGATATCAATATGTGTTTTTCTTGTAGTTTCCTCGTTAAAGAAATCATTTCATTTATAGGCTTTTCAAAATTATTACCGTTGCTTGTTGTCTATGCATGATATGATCGTTAGAGACAGTATGCACTAGTCAAGTAATGCATAGACTGTCATCCGGAGATTATGCCAAAGATCAAGACATCTAATATATGTATATTAGTATATGACACGTCATGATTTAGTATACAATATAGACATGTCTTAGTGATGACTGAGAGAATCTTGCTTAAGAGATAGTCCATCACGTTTAGTCTATATCTATTATGATTTCTATATTTAGTAACCATCTTGTCATATGGTAGCTTTCTTTTTGGCAATTACCAGATATTAATCAATTATCATCATGAAGCAGATTTTCTTTAACATAACAATCTAGTGATGTTCCTTAATTTGAGCTTTAATATAAAGCATGATATTAGCTAGTTACCTTAGTTTATTGCCCAGAATTAAAATCCTTGAATCATGAGGCGCGATTTATGTTACATGAGTTATGATATGCCATATTTTTTATTACCGTGAATCAAGTTGATGAATAATTTATGGTATTGTATTTAATCAACCATTTACTCCAGATTTCCATATATATATATTGGTTAACAATATTTGATTCCTTAATTTATGGTGAGCAATTTCGGTCATGTATATCAGGGACAAATGAATTACCATGTGACATCAAATATGTGACTACAAGTATTTATGCAATGCACATGTCCTAGAGTACTCATTTTTAGGAACACTTAAAATTTTCATCATTTAAGAAACATTTCCATATTAATTTTAGGAACCCAATTAATGTAGATTTGCCCTCACTAATTAGCTTTCCAAAAGGTACTCCAATTAATTGATCCATGCTAATTGATTCTAAAGATATGAATATTGATTTGCTAAATTTTAAGGAAAGTTTAATCAATTAATGAATAACTCAATCCCAAGATATATGGTATAGATTTATGTAAAGAATCAAAATCTATTTTAAATTAATTCCTATAATTATGGGAAAGTTTCAAAATTAGCTTTTCAAAAATTACTCCAATTATTGATCCATGATAATTAATTATGAAGATATAAAAATTTGATTTGCTTAATCAATTTTAAGGAAAGTTCAATCAGTTAATAAATCATGGAAATATAATGAATAGCTTAATTAATATTTGATCCTTATTAATTTTGAAAGCTTAATTAAATAGTTTCATAATTAATCTTTAATTAATTAATTAAAATTAATTAACCATTTTAATTTCTCCCACAATTAATTAATGATGCAATGCAACGCAAATCCTAGAGCCTTGGTTGAGAAATAATTAAAGTTAGGATCTTACATTTATTTCCTAATGAGTCAAGCAATTCTTCAAGAATTCATGTCTTCAATCCTTTAATAAATCAAAGCTTCAAGAATTCTTTTAATATCATGTAAATTCATGAGTAAACATTTTAGTACAATAGGAAAGTCATCATCAAAACCCCAAGGTTGGACTATGACCAAGTCAATATTCTCCCCCTTTTTGATGATGACAATATAATAATTATGGCTCCCCCTAAAACAATGCATATATTAAAATATTCTTGACATGATAGAATAAGAACATAAAGTTAGACAAGCGATATTCAATATGCACTCATCCTGATATTCAATATGAACTCATCTTGTACCTCAATCTGTTAGACAAAACATATCATAATTTCTCTCCCCCTTTGTCATCAATCAAGAAAAATTACATATTATTTTTTTCCCCTTTGTTATTAATCAAAAAGAAAGAAAGGACATTAAAAAATGATGTATACCCGTAGAAAGAATCATGGTACTTTTTAAGGACTAACAATTGTTGGCAAATATGAGTCTAAGAATCTTTTCTGTTAACCCAAGTGATTAAAAGATTTAAATATTTTCTTAATAAAGTAAGCTAACCACATAGATTCAAGTAAGCAATCATACCTTCATATATAGTAACCTCTACATCAATACCTTTATCATATAATGTGAATTTAATTGACGTACTCATTTGTGTAGCCTTCACACTCAACCCTTTGATAAAATCTTTTGTGTCTTTGATTTGATGTATATATGTCATCCTTTATTTTCTTTATTTAGAGTCACAAACAAAAATAGTTAAGTTCTCTCATTAAGCTCATGTCGAACTCCTTCTGCATACACTTAGAAAATAACTCACAAAGAACCTCATTAGTAGCACAAAATATTATATTGTCTACATATATTGGCATAATGATAGAATCTTTATTTTTATGCTTAAATAATATAGAATCGATTTTACCTTGAGTGAAACCATTTGAGATGAGATACTTACTTAACCTCTTGTATCAAGCCCTTGGAACTTGTTTGAACTTGTCATGATTTGGGTTGTTCTCATACTCAAATCTGGGAGTAATATCTTCATAGTCTATTCCTTCTTGTTGGTTGTATCCTTGAGCTACTAATCTCGCTTTGTTTCTTGTAATTGTTCCATACTCGTCAAGCTTGTTCTTGAAAACCCATTTAGTTCCAATAATGGACACATCTTTTGGGGGAGGGATTAACTCCCACACTTGACATCTTTCAAATTAAATTATTGTAGCTCTTCTTGCATAGTGATTTTGGAAGTTGAATATCATGTATTACTTCTTCAGTAGATTCAAAATTGTGGTCTTGTTGTTCATCCATTTCAGCTGGCTGAATATGTTCCTGATTTTCGTATTTAGCTTGTTGGATAGAGTCTAGGTCATGCTGCTCCTCTAATTCATCTTGCTGGATTGATTCCGTGATCTTGCTGTTTTGCTTTATCTTGTAGGCTGGATAGAAAATTAGACAATGCTATATTCTGCTTGTTGAATCCAGTCTGCTGTTTCTTCTTACTAACGAATTCAGTTTGCTCCTTTGGCTTACTCAATCTGTTTATTTTAAGAAGGACCTTTGGCTTTGAGATGTACCTATAAAAAATTTATCCTTTTGGTACCCATATCTTATTGGGTCCTTTTGGATTAGTCACATACAAATCACTTTTCTTAATCCACAAACTTTTAACTTTCATATTCCTTGTATTTGATGAACAATCTAAATGTCCCTTTAAGCCACATGTTTTACAAGTAGTGAAAGGAGAGCAATAATTTAATTTTAAATGTGATCTAGATTTTAAAATTTTTACATCACTCTTTTTATGTGTTGGATTATAGCCAATTCCTTATTTTTCAAAGCTAGGTCTTTGTTTTCCCAACATAACAGATAAATTTTCTTCCCCTTGGACAAATTTAGCCAATAATAATTTTAGTGAGTCTATTTCTTTTTGTAGTTCATTCGTTGAAGGATTTTTAATATGAGAATCATCATTAAAAGCATCAATACAAACATCTCTCATTGCTATTTCTTTGTTTAATTTTTTAACTTCTTTATTTAAATCATTAACCTTGTTGGAAAGAAATTTGTTATGATTTTCTAAAAAATCATTTTTAGCAATTAAAATATTTTCTTCTAGTGATGATGTATCTTGTTTAACTTCTTTCTTTTCATCAACTAATATATCAACCTCATTCATTAAACTATTTACTAAATCTTTTAAGTATACATTCTTTTCTCTTAGTTTTTCATTTTCATGTTTCAAGATATTATAATCAGAAATGGTTACCTCACTCGATTCATCACTTGATTCATTTTCCGATGAAGCATACTTGGGATATTTCTTCGTTTGCATCAACTTCCACTTCGGACTTATCATCACTCCAAGTAATAAATTCTTTATTTCTTTTTTATCCTTGTAGCTTGGTTTGCCTTTGTTCGTTATTTTGAAGCAATCCTTTTTGAAATGGCCCGGGCGTCCGCATTCAAAGCAAGTGTCTTCATTTTGCTTTCCCTTGAATTTGTTTAAAGTGATTGCATTCTTTCTTTGTAACAATCCTTTGAGCCTTTTTTAAAAGTTTTGCGATTTCCTCATCTGAATCGTCCTCTAGCTCCTCTTCATCACCTGCAATAAGAGCTAGAACCTTCTTTCGAGGAGTATCCTCCTCGTCATCATATCTCTTTAATTGATGTTCAAATTCTTCTAATTCACCAAATAGAGTTAATGTATTCATAGAAGAAATATTAGGATAATCTTGAAGAGTTGTAACTTTAGAAGAAAACCTCTTGGGCATAGCCCGAAGTAACTTATGGTTGATCTCACTTTGCGAAATTGATTTTCAAGAAGCTTCATGGAATTCATTAGTACTAGGAACCTTACTAGTGCCTCGTTGATAGTTTCATCTTTCTCAAGCTTGAACATTTCATAATCATGCATGAGCATGCTAAGCTTGACTTCTCTTACTTTCGATGTACCTACATGGCTTACTTTTAAAGTATCTCAAATCTGCTTAACCGTGTTGCATGAGGAAACTTTGTCACTTTTGGATTTCACCAATCCACTAAGGAGTGTGTTCATTGCTTTTGAATCATAGGAGACCATCTGAGTTTCGGTTGAGTCCATTTCCATTAAGGTCTTTGGAGTACCATCTTTTTTTCTTGTAATAACAGAACAATTCTCCACGACCCACCATTCCCAAGGGTCTCTTTTAAGAAATATCGTCATTCGAAACTTCCAGAAGTTGTAATTTTCAGCTCCATGAAGTAGCGGAGGTCTAACAGTTGATTGACCTTCTTGAATGATGTTCCCAAGTTGTGCCATGCTAGAATCTTTCCCTACAAGTCACCTTGAAGACCAAGATAAGTAGAGCCAGGCTCTGATACAAAATGAAATTTAAATAGGCACACTTAGAAGGGGGGTTGAATAAGTGTGCGAACAAACGATGTTAAACTTTTGATTAAATAAAAATTCTTTTGGATATACAATGCAGCAAGCTGGATTCTATATCTTTATATGTAGAATTGTAAAGATGTTGTATTGAATTTATGTAACACTTTCCACAATGATTAAATACGTGACTTAACCTTTTTCAGAATGTGATTGTGTGAAAATAATTTGCTGAATTAGGTTTGTAAGTTTATAGATATAGAATGCAGCCTGCTGGATAGATAGCTAAATGATGAGATAATTTAGCACAATAAGCAATCACATTAACATAAGGAATTTTTACGTGGTTCAGCCCTTATCCTCTATTCTAGTGGCCTAATCCACGTCCAATACAAACTAGTATTGGAGACTCTCTTTATTAATTAACTTTGTTTACAATTAAACCCCTTTACAAGACAAGTTTCAAAGCCTTTGAGTACTTATACTCCCCGATAACCTTTGATCCCTGACACCTTTCCTCCCCGTGCACCTATGCACCCTTAAGCACCTACGCTTCCTTGAACTTGCTTGCAAAACCTCTAATCCAACCCGGATTAGAAACCTTAGACTAACAACTTAGTCTACCACATGTTTTAGAGAATTGATCAAAGATATGACAACAAAATAAACTATGATCAAAACAATAATTATATCAACAATTCAAGGCTCAACTAGAATGCAATGATCATAAGATATCACTGATTTAAGCTCACGAGACTTAGCTGAAAATATAGTCAATTTAATTACCCAACTGCTTGTATGCTTGTACTCAAAATACTAAAATATCTTTCAAGTATATTAGTGCAAAGATTAATCTTAGTGAATAAAGAATAGAAGAGATATCACCAATTAGATGTTCACGAAGTAGCTGAAAATATAGTTAGTAGAATTGCCCAGCAGCTTGTATGCTTTGTGATATCAATATGTGTTTTTCTTGTAGTTTCCTCGTTAAAGAAATCAGTTCATTTATAGGTTTTTCTAAAGTATTACCGTTGCTTGTTGTCTATGCATAATATGATCGTTAGAGACAGTATGCACAAGTCAAGTAATGCATAGACTGTCATCCGGAGATTATGCCAAAGATCAAGACATCTAATATATGTATATTAGTATATGACACGTCATGATTTAGTATACAATATAGACATGTCTTAGTGATGACTGAGAGAATCTTGCTTAAGAGATAGTCCATCACGTTTAGTCTATATCTATTATGATTTCTATATTTAGTAACCATCTTGTCATATGGTAGCTTTATTTTTGGCAATTACCAGATATTAATCAATTATCATCGTGAAGCAGATTTTATTTAACATAACAATCTAGTGATGTTCCTTAATTTGAGCTTTTATATAAAGCATGATATTAGCTAGTTACCTTAGTTTATTGCCCAGAATTAAAATCCTTGAATCATGAGGCACGATTTATGTTGCATGAGTTATGATATGCCATATTTTTTATTACCGTGAATCAAGTTGATGAATAATTTATGGTATTGTATTTAATCAACCATTTACTCCAGATTTCCATATATATATATATATATATATATATATATATATATATATATATATATATATATATATTGGTTAACAATATTTGATTCATTAATTTATGGTGAGCAATTTTGGTCATGTATATCAGGGACTAGTGAATTACCATGTGACATCAAATATGTGACTACAAGTATTTATGCAATGCACATGTCCTAGAGTATTCATTTTTAGGAACACTTAAAATTTTCATCATTTAAGAAACATTTCCATATTAATTGTAGGAACCCAATTAATGTAGATTTGCCCTCACTAATTAGCTGTCCAAAAGTTACTCCAATTAATTGATCCATGCTAATTGATTCTAAAGATATGAATATTGATTTGCTAAAGTTCAAGGAAAGTTCAATCAATTAATGAATAACTCAATCCCAATATATATGGTATAAATTTATGTAAAGAATCAAAATCTATTTTAAATTAATTCCTTTAATTATGGGAATGTTTTAAAATTAGCTTTTCAAAAATTACTCCAATTATTGATCCATGATAATTGATTATGAAGATATGAAAATTTGATTTGCTTAATCAATTTTAAGGAAAGTTCAATCAATTAATAATTCATGGAAAATATAATGAATAACTTAATTAATATTTGATCCTTATTAATTTTGAAAGCTTAATTAAATATTTTCATAATTAATCTTTAATTAACTAATTAAAATTAATTAATCATTTTAATTTCTCCCACAATTAATTAATGATGCAATGCAATGCAAATCCTAGAGCCTTGATTGAGAAATAATTAAAGATAGGATCTTACATTTATTTCCAAATGACTCAAGCAATTCTTAAAGCCTTCATGTCTTCAATCTTTTAATAAATCAAAGCTTCAAGAATTCTTTTAATATCATGTAAATGCATGAGTAAACATTTTATTACGAGCCTAGAAAAAATGTTTTGTCTGATTAGAAAGTATCCGTGATAATGGTTAAGTGGTTAGACAGAGTTTAATTGAACTTAAACTCGATTTTTGTCCGGCTAGACCGTCGGGATGATAGAATTGTATCGGTTTCAACTCAGACTGCAATAGTTTGACTTGATACCTAGTCTTATGTGCTGTAAAGACTGAAAGGGTTATGTGGTAATGTGTTTAGGTTATTCTGTGGATATAGATATAACAGTAATATACTGTGATGATATTATTCTAATATTGGAGATCTATATTATTAATATTAGGTCTTCGGATAAAGCGTTATTAAATTACGTGCGGTAATCAACGGTTCAGGCAAGTTTTCTCATACTTAACTCTAATAAGAGTAGTTTATTCCAGCTTATGGTTAATCATTGCTGATTGCCATGAAAATTGTACTCTGTACATCTTGCATGTATAAGTCAGGTATGAAAGGCTGATCACCTTCATTACCAGTTGGTTCAGAAATGTTTGTTCATGTAAAATACTTGTTCAGTCAAAATTTTGTTCCTGTTAGTTCACAATCATATTGTTGAATTATAGCCAACCAATTATTCATACTCTTCAATCATGATATATTTTTATGTTATTGTATATAAACTTGCTGGGCAACTTTCATGCTCACCCTTGCTATATCATGATAAAATATTGCAGATAAAGCGATTGCGTTCGGATACAGGAAACGATTAAAGCCAAGTTCAGCTTGGGTTATAAAGTGCAGCTAGTTGTAATAGCGTATTGTAATAAATATTGTTGTGTGATAGATATTTTAAGAAATGTGTATTAAGTTAAGGTTACTCGACCTTGGGGAATAGTGTGTAATGTAATGTATAAACAATTTATGTATATATCTTCCGCAAATAGTAATAGAAATAGCGTACCGAGTCCGAGGCGATTCGGGGTTGCTACAGTTGGTATCAGAGCTATAAGCATGAATTTGCGAAGAGCCCCGAGCCTCTCGCTGGTGACTTCCTTGTGTGGAATGCACCGAAGCCAGACTCTCCGTAGGGGACGCCGAGCCAGTCGGTGGCAAGCTTATAGGTACCTTTGTAGGGTGCTATGGTTGGAAGCACCATGAAAGCTACAGTTGGTATCAGAGCTGTTGGTTATGAAGCTTAGGTAGGAATACCTGAGACCAATAACCGCAGTGATTAGGATTAAGTACTAACTCAAATCGAGTTAGTGTGTTGGTAAGATTCAAAGACGAATCTCGACTAGTGTAAAAATACGGAGTTCCCTAACTCTGATAATAAAGATGAACAGTAATGGTGAATAGATCGAGTCTAAAAGACTGAAAGTGCAGGGATAGAAGATCGTAAAACAAAACGATCATAGTGCATAGAAATGAATCGTAATATATACGATAATATCACCCCGTGATCTACTAAGGTTATGATGTGGGAAAGAATCAATCTGATGATTGAAAAGTTTACAGCAAGATGCTGTGTATCAGTTGTACTATAAAATTGTACTATGAAAACTCATGAAAGAGTTATGAATTGTAAATACGGATTAAATAAAATTCGTATGAAGTAAGTGTGGAGTTAGTATTAGGTGGGAATTTCAATGAGGACTCGTTCCAGCAACATAGTTGTATGATTCCTTGTATGGGAGGGGAATTGTACTTGGTGTAAAAACTACTTTGTTGGTGACATTGGTAAGAATTGAAATGTTGTGTCACGCTAGTTATTATATAGATAAATAGGTCATAGGTAGAGAATATAGGATTAAGTACGAGTTCTTAGAACTCATACTTATGTAACATTCTTGACGCATAGTTATATGAAATGTTTATGAGCCCCTCAGCGAACGGACGCCAAAGGTCAGACTAGGGTCAGTTCGTAAACTCATATAATTGTGGTCAGGTTATGAAATCATAAGTGTGGTTTTATGAATTGGGTATAGTTGTGTGTGAATGGAGTATTGAGGATAATAGGAACAGATAGAATGTTTAAGCAAATGATCATTAGTGGAGATTTAGGTTTTCTTAAACCCTATCTATGCCAGATTTCAAAATTTTTGACTTCAAGCTAAGTACGCACTATGTGCCTTTTAAAAAAAAATGTGTTTTTATTTATCACTTATGTACCATGTGACCTGGTGCAGAAATGATAAAAATGATGGAGTCATCAATGCAGTATTACTTCGTGTGAATTTGACTTAAAGTCACTATTCCACTATGGTATGATGTAGCATGATAAAATCATCAAATGACGAAATCCTCAACGGACTGTAAATACAGTACGGCATCATGATGTCATTCTCAAAAATGTTTTTAAAAAACTCCAAGTGTTTATTGAAAGAAATTTTCTGAACCAAATTGTTTTGGTGCTGAATCCTATGATAAGACTGAGGTGAACTATGTTGTTTGGATAAATAAATCCAATCTAATAGCGTAAATATTCGCTAAAAATAAATACGTTATTTATAACGTAATCGTACGATAGGCTGATCACCTAAAGTTCTAGTAATGGTAGTTTACCTTCTTTGTGATTGTAAACAGACCAAGTAATGTTTTGTTTTGCGGTATAAATACCGTCAAATCTATGTGTTCATGGTCTATATGACCCCTCAGCAAAATTTTAAACCTTTTACCCTTGTGAGTGGTATGTTGGGTAGCATGTGATATGTGTGAATGGTGTAAGGTGCACGGTGTAAGGTGTAAGGTGAATTTCGGGGACGAAATTCTTATAAGGAGGGGTGAATGTGACAACCCAAAAATTTGGGCAATTTAGTAAAATCTTAAATGATTGATTTAAGGTCAAATATTAGACCTAGATAGAAAATAAGTGTATGCGTTTAATGTTATTGGGATTGAATTTTGAGAGTTTCAAAATTCTATAAAGGAAATAGGTGAATTATTCAGGATTAAGGATTTATGGGATTATTGTTCTGTGTTTATTGTTAATGATGTGTTCAGAATGTGGTTAAGGGTCAAGGGTTGACCAGATAAATTATATCTGTGATAAACCCTAATTATATATTAAGAACGACAATGTTCGATTAGAAAATCCTAGCGTTTAGCAAGAAACCCTAGAAATCGGTTCTGGAAACCCTAGTTTCAGTTCCGGGAGTCCGAAACCCTAATTCGGTGCATGAAACCCTAAATTGGGAGCTTAATGGCATAAGTGTAAATAATTAAAAGATTAATTAGGGTTAATCTTAACGAATTGATTATTTGAAAACCCTAATGTCAGATCTAAAAACCGTAGTTTCAGATTCTGTTAAATTGAAACCCTAATCTGAGAAATTTATGGAGAATTATAATGCTCTACTGCTATTAATTCAGTATTAATTAGGGTAAAGGTTAATTAATTAACAAACCCTAATTTTTAATTTTTGGAACCCTAATTGTTCCGTCAGAACCCTAATGTTTAATTATGGATTTAATTAAAATTAGCAATGTTAATTAGGAAACCCTAATCCTAATTATTTCAATTTTTGAGTAATTAGAAAACTCTAATCTAATTACGAATAAGTTGATTTCTATTTTAGAAAATTATTCTATTTTAGAAACCCTAATTTGTGGGTTGAAAACCCTAATGACCATTTTTAACCTTAATTGTACAGTGATGAATTAAATTGCTATATTAGCAATGTTAATTAGGAAATACACATCCTAATTGTCAAGTTATTAGAAACCCTAATTTAATTGGGAAATTTAATTTCTAAAATTGAAATATTATTTTATTTAAACCCTGAAAAGTGGTTTTGAAGCCTAATGTACAAAATTGACCCTAAGTGCTAAATTAGTGATTTTAATTTGATAAATTAAGTCCTAATTAACAAGATTGTTATGTGATTAGGAAATTACAAAATAATTAGGAAGCCCTAATTATATTTTAGAAAATCAAAGTTTTCTATTTTAAAATTTTAATTAGAAAATTTTTGGAAATTCAAGTTGCTAAAAATTTGGGGATTAAAACCTAAACCCTAAATTTGTCCAAACCCTAAATCTAAGTATGCTCAAACCCTAAACCTTAAGGGTTTTATCATTTGGAAAATCTAGAAAAAAATGGAAATGGCAAAAATGCCTTTAAGTGCATTATTGTATGTTTCTTGCAAGTTTTGCCCTATGGTGAGTTGCTCACCAACCCTAAACCCTAGCATTTGACAAAAAGCTCCAGCAATCAGTCTAACTAGCCAGCTATCTCAGATCATACAATGAATCAAGCCAATTATATAAAGAGTTAGAGAGAGAAAATGTACCAAAAACTTAGGCAAAATTAATTTTTGCTCTCATCAAACTCTCTCTCTTACCAAACCCACGAAATATATAGCCAAATCAGTTCAAAGATCCAGCCCCACGTTGATCATAACAGAATCCAAAGGCAGAAATGAGAATTAAAAGCTTAAAAGGTATAAATTCCTAATTTTTAGAAATCCTTCAATTGGTTGTTAAAAGTTGCAATTGATTGATCAAAGTTGTGTTATATGGTGTCAATTGATGTTCTGGGTTGTCAAATCCATGACCCATAACATCAAAGTGCACTAATTGAAAGTTTTTCAAAATCTGGAAATGGGAAATTTTCATTTTTCAGTCAAATGTCAGATCCGATAGATCCGTGTGTGTTGTGTCTTTTTGATGTTTAAAACTTGTAACATGTAGCCGGATATGTGATCTTTAATTTTCAAAAAAAATCAGATCTATATCTATTATAGATTACAAGATATACATGGTCAAACATCGTTGACCGATCTGCCTAAAAACCACGAACCCAGAAAATTAGAACAGTGGTCCGTGTCCTAGTTTGACCGGCCATATCTTGTTCATGCTTTGATGTTTTTGTATTATTTTGCTTTAAAGTTGTAGTAATACCTGTTATATACAACCTGTAATTGATATATCGCATAAAGGTTGCACGATCACCAAGTTATAAAGCGTCAAAGTAGGAACCTAAGGCTGTTCTTCAAATCTGGAAAACCCAGAATTTGAAGAACAGGCCTGACCTCATTTTTGAGAGCTTAGATCTTGCTATTCTGTTGTTGTTTGGCCATGAACTTGGTTTCATGTTGTAGTATTGCAAAAGTACTACAATCTGAGAGTTATAGCAAGCCAGAAAAACGTATGGAACACTATTTTAAGTCCGGTCAAAGTACCAACCTAGCCACTGCCGAAAAATCTGGACAGCCATGAAGAACACCTATAGCGACAGAAAGCGTCGCTATAGGCCTTTAGCGACGGTTTATTTATTATTTTTCTGGAAATTAAATTAAAATTAGAAAAAAATGGTTTTTAATTATTAAAAATACATAATAAATTATGAAAAATTATTTTAAAGTCTGAAAAATAGTTTTTAACTATTTTGAGTATATTTTGAAAATATTTAATATTTTTGGAATATAAATGATATTTATTTATTTAATTATAATATTAAATAAATTATTTAAAAATAGTTTTTAATTCATGAAAAATCATGAAAAATAATATTATGGTATAAGAAAATATTTTAAGTTATTTTTGATAACTTTTGATATTTTGTGATGAAATTCATTAATTAATCAATATTAATGATAATTAGTTTATTTAATAGATATATTAAATAAATTATGGAAAATTAGAATTAATGCTTTATAAATCATATAAAAATGGTTTAAGTGTTAGAAAAATATTTTAAGTTATAAAATATAACTTTTGATATTTTGATATAAAAATATTAATATTTTAATATTAATATTAATTATCGGATAATGGATTTAAAGATTTAAAAATCATATAAATATGATGTTAAAGTATTAAAAATACTTTGATATATTATAATTATATTATGATATTATGTTATGATTTTCATTAATATTTAATATTAAATAAATATTAATGATTAAGGAATTATTTGGTATTTAATTCATTTAAATACGATTTTAATGATTGAAAAATGTTGATAAATAGTAATAATTATCCGAAAATTATTACGAGCCTAGAAAAAATGTTTTGTCTGATTAGAAAGTATCCGTGATAATGGTTAAGTGGTTAGACAGAGTTTAATTGAACTTAAACTCGATTTTTGTCCGACTAGACCGTCGGGATGATAGAATTGTATCGGTTTCAACTCAGACTGCAATAGTTTGACTTGATACCTAGTCTTATGTGCTGTAAAGACTGAAAGGGTTATGTGGTAATGTGTTTAGGTTATTCTGTGGATATAAATATAACAGTAATATACTGTGATGATATTATTCTAATATTGGAGATCTATATTATTAATATTAGGTCTTCGGATAAAGCGTCATTAAATTGCGTGCGGTAATCAACGGTTCAGGCAAGTTTTCTCATACTTAACTCTAATAAGAGTAGTTTATTCCAGCTTATGGTTAATCATTGCTGATTGCCATGAAAATTGTACTCTGTACATCTTGCATGTATAAGTCAGGTATGAAAGGCTGATCACCTTCATTATCAGTTGGTTCAGAAATGTTTGTTCATGTAAAATACTTGTTCAGTCAAAATTTTGTTCCTGCTAGTTCACAATCATATTGTTGAATTATAGCCAACCAATTATTCATACTCTTCAATCATGATATATTGTTATGTTATTGTATATAAACTTGCTGGGCAACTTTCATGCTCACCCTTGCTATATCATGATAAAATATTGCAGATAAAGCGATTGCGTTCGGATACAGGAAACGATTAAAGCCAAGTTCTGCTTGGGTTATAAAGTGCAGCTAGTTGTAATAGCGTTTTGTAATAAATATTGTTGTGTAATAGATATTTTAAGAAATGTGTATTAAGTTAAGGTTACTCGACCTTGGGGAATAGTGTGTAATGTAATGTATAAACAATTTATGTTTATATCTTCCGGAAATAGTAATAGAAATAGCGTACCGAGTCCGAGGCGATTCGGGGCCCGGATTCGGGGTTGCTACAGGAGGCTCGCTATCTGGCATTGACCTCTCTACGATTACATTCTCATGCTCTACGATTTCACTGTCTGGTACTATGATCGTAGTGTGGAGCTCAACGACTTCATTCGTAGTGTCTGCACTATCGGTCGTAATGTCTTGAGGCACTGTTTTGTCTAAGTCAGTTTCATCAAAGATGATATGTATCAAGACTTCAACATTTAGTGTCTTCTTGTTGAACACTCTGTAAGCTTTGATGTCTGTGGCATACCCAAGAAAGATCCCTTCGTCTGACTTGGGCTGGAATTTTGTCAGATACTGCTTTTCATTGTTGAGAATGTAGCATGCATAACCAAGGACATGGAAGTAGCTGACATTTAGCTTCCTTCCTTTCCATAGTTCGTAGGGCGTCTTCTTGATCGTAGAGTGAATTGATGATTTGTTCTGCGTGTAGCATGCAGTGTTGACAGCTTCTGCCCAGAAATATTCAGGCAGATGTGCTGCTGCAAGTAGAGTTCTTTCAGCCTCTATCAAAGTTCTGTTCTTTCTTTCAGCTACTCCATTTTGTTGAGGAGTTCGTGAACCTGATAAGTTATGACTGATCCCATTGTTTGTGCAGAACTGGTCCATTTCTAAGAAGTCAAATTCTCTGCCGTGATCACTCCTTATGGCCTTGATTTTCTCTCATTTCTCATTCATCACCAGTCTAAACATCTTGATTAATTGAGAGCTCGTTTCATCCTTTGAAGTTAGGAAGAATATCCATGTGAATCTGGTGTAGTCGTTGTTGGGTAAAATCTATATACGCACCACACGCAAGTATACGTGGTCAACAAGTAATAAAGTGATGAGTAGAGTATCGTTCCCATAGAGAATTATTTAACAAAAATCACCAAGTATTAACCCGTAACCAACTCAATCTTATTTAAATGAATGAATTTCAAATTATATAAACTAAATTATTTAATTACACTAATTCTAATTATCACTAATTAAAAATCCGATTACGTAGATTTAAGATCACAACTTCACTTATTGCTTCATTTAAGTTAACACACTTCTCATCAATTATTCTCTATCCTAAATTATTAATCAAGAACACTAAAGCAGATAAAACCACCTCTCGATGCATAATACCCATATTAACGTCAATCCACAATTAAGATAGAAATCCGTTTAAACACCTTAACCAACTAACCCACTATATCTCTATGTGAATTACAATTGAAAAAGGTTTAAGCTTAAGTTCTCTATTCGATTACATATGATGTTAAGCATATCTCTACCTTAACAATAATCAAAAATCTTTTATTGACAAAATTCATGACACATGCTATCATAATAAGATCTAAATCAATACTTCATCTCTCGAGTTCATATAGATTATCACGGTAATTGATGGCCAATCAATTAAATAATTAAGTACAAATCACAATAGACAATCCTCACAATATAACATAATAATTGATAACGAAGCATATTAAAATAAACTACACAATAAGATCCATTGCAATCTCAAACAAAGAATTAGTTCATGATTATTGAATTAAAACTAAGAATCCACAATTGAATAAACAATAAAAGACAAGGATAAAAGAAGATGAGAAGATAGAATCTATTGTCTGTAGATTTGATGCTCCCTCCTTGCTCCTACTTTGATTCTTCAATGGTCTCCAAGATGCTTCATTCTCCAAATCTAACAAGAACTAGTGTTTTTGATCTAATTTACTCTAATCTAATCTAATTGGATCCTCTATCTAGTCTTTAATCTCTCTAATCCTTGTGATTCTCCTCCTTATATAAGTCTCTTCATATGTCTTTAAGTCCTCTTGGAAGTTCTCTTGGAAGTCTTTATGTCAATCGGATCAAAACAATCCTTTCCGGACTCAAATTGGACCGAAATTTGCACTTTTCGCGCATTTTTTGGGCTACCCCCGCCCCGGCGGGGGTTTATGATTGATTTGGGCCCGCCCCAGTGGGCTAGGGTTCTAACTTGTGGCTGGTACGCCCACCCCGGCGGCGGTTTTGTGACGGGAAATTTTGTGCTCTGACGTCCCTTGGGAAAACGGCCATAACTTTTGATCCATGGAGAGTTATGAGGCTTGCCACCTATCAAATTGAATATATCAACGAGATCTACAACTTTAATTCTTTGAGATATTAGAAATAACGAACAGATGAAGGTCGAAATTGGGCTGGAAGTGACTGTTGTGCAAATGGCCATCCAAAACAGTGACGTTCTACGTCTGTTGGTACAAATGTCATAACTCTTGCATCCGAACTCCGATTGGAATGATTCAAGATGTTCCGAAAAGCTAAGAAGAAGCTCTACAATTTAATCACTGTT
The DNA here is from genome assembly GCA_020205505.1 of Panax japonicus. Taxonomy (NCBI): domain Eukaryota; kingdom Viridiplantae; phylum Streptophyta; class Magnoliopsida; order Apiales; family Araliaceae; genus Panax; species Panax japonicus. Next base: position 32,117,219 of record CM035105.1, read on the forward strand.
CCAAACCAAGAACATGAAATGAACATATAAGCCCAAATGATGTCCGAATTGCTTTTATTTGTGTTTTTATACCAACTCTTTGCGATTTTAACTCCCAAGCATATAATCTACAAAACGAACACAAAATGCATGAAAAGTAACTAAAAAACATGAGATTAAGCAAATAATTCAAGTAACAGATACCGGATAAGTAGGTATAAAACCTACTTATCAAATACCCTCAAACTTAAACCTTTGCTTGTCCTCAAGCAAAAACACAAAACAACAATGCTATGCAATGCAACTAATCTACATGCCTACGAATTCAACAGTAATGATAGAAACAAGTCTATTCAACCGGCCTTAGAGAAATCAAGTAAACATGATAATACATCATATCAGAACTCATCAGTAACTTCTCAATCAATCATCAAATCATATATTGTTATCACTAATATAGTGCGTGTGTGCTCCACAACAATGTTAACTGATATAAAATCAAATTTAACACATAACAAGTCTCTTCGAAGGAATCATATAATATAAACTCAAGAAATCCAAAAACATGCTAGATCCAACTAAAATCAAACAATTACCAATATCGAGGGTCAACATGGGATACTTATACTTTATTTTTCATCTACGGGGACTTTTTGCTCTTATTTCCCATTTTATTCATCATTTTTTTTTCTTTCGAATGATGGATAGTGAGTGCGTTTTACACTCTATCTCACACCTGTGTTTATGAGGAGTGCATTTCACGCTTCTTCTTGACCCACCACAGGACTCAATTTATTCAACTCAATATCTTTTTTTTTCTTTTTTTTCTTTTTTTTAGCTTATATACCCCAAATATTCCCCCAAACATAGGTTCTTGTGAAAACTTTAGCCATCACTACTTGTTCTTATCATTCTTTCATTCAAACTAGCATTATCCTTTAGAATCCCATTATGTATCAATTTAAACTCAATCATTTAACAAGTTGTTTTTACTGTGATATCTTTATTATACCAGTTTCAAACAGAAAAAGACTCAATTCATAACAAGAAATCACATCAAAGCTCTAATGGTCAGTACTATATTTGTCTACCCAATTCCAATCTCATCATTGGCCAAAACAAACTGTAAACTGTCTAACAACTGGATTCATGCAAATGAACATAGTAACAAACTAATAATTTTTTTTGAATTTTTGATTTTTTTTATATAGTTATAAATACAAACTATTATGCAACTACTCTACTATGCAAACTATTATGCAATTACACTACATGAATGCAAACATAAATAAACCTAAACTATTTAACTCCCCCAAACTTAACAATTACAATGTCCTCATTGTAAAATAAAGCATGAAGTGGACGAGGACTTCCCTGTAATCATTTAAGCTTGTGGTGATGGTGGCGTTGGTGGCGACGATCATTTTCCTATCCATTGAACCTCCAATACCTGCAATGAAGAGAGACAACATGGATTAGAATAACACTTGGATTCCTACCTACTAAATAAACTAGGAAAGCATATAAATAAATAAATAAATAATTCCTGGGTTGCCTCCCAGTCAGCGCTTGATTTATAGTCTTTCAGCCTGACTTTGTCTGGTCAACGCTATCCAATTCCTCTTCGGTAATTGAGGAACCCTCCATCCATCGGAAATAATGTAGCTTTTGGTAGGTTCTCATTTGTGATAGCCATCGCTTCCAAGTCACCTAGCATGCTCTGATTTGGTATGATCTCAATCAAGAACGTCCCACAGCTAGGTGTTTTCTCCATTGTGTATGTGATCACTTTGGGGCATGAAAGCTTATCACACACAATGGGCTCTTCGTCTATCTTCTCTTTCTCGTCCCACCATGGATTCAAAATTGTACTCGTTCTTATATTATCAAGAGCTTCGCCGACGACATGACTACCAAATGGGCATGATTTTACAAATCTGACTGCCTCTTTGATCGTTGGTGGAGACCCATTTAGATCTTTGTCGACCTCTATTTCATTATCCCCAATTGTCTCCACACTTTCAATATCTTGTGGCTCATCCAGTTGTAGATTTGGCTCGGGCACCTCATCAATCTTGGAATTCTCATCATAACACCAATTGTTTCGAGGAAGGTTGCTTATGGCTTTGGTCAATTGATCTATCTTATTTTGAATATTTTAAATTGACCTCGCTTGATTACTCATCTTCTCCTCATTTTCTGCTACGAACTTGGAAAACAATTCCTCCAACCTTGAATTATCTGTCTCTTGTGACACTGGAGGTGGACATAAAAATTCTGGTGTGTATGATGGATTTAGAGCGTAATGTTGGTCATCATAATTGTAGCTCCATGAAAAATTTGGGTGAAACCCTCAATCTTGGTGATAGTTAGGATCAACATAGTTATTGAAGTAGTCACCACTATATTGTACTGGCCCAAGATTTGGGGTGCATTGATTACTCGGGTGATTTCTAGCACAATAGTCACAAATAACTGCAATCCTTCGACTCCATTGGGCTGCAAAAACGTCCAACTTCCTCGAAAGTTCTTCAATTTGTGCTGACATGCGAAAAATGCATTAAGTCTATCAATCCCCGTTTCCCTTGGTTGAGTCATGTTCGTGTATGGCCATTGATATGCAAAGTCATCCATGGTACCTGAAAAGAGAGAAATATAGGAAGAGAATTAAAAATAAAAATAAAAATATTTAAATTAAGACTAATTTGATTGAAATTAATATTGGTAAAAAAAATATTAAACTAATTCCCTGGCAACGGCACCAAAAACTTGTTGGGTAAAATCTATATACGCACAACACGCAAGTATACGTGGTCAACAAGTAATAAAGTACTGAGTAGAGTATCGTTCCCACAGAGAAATATTTAACAAAAATCACCAAGTACTAACCCGTAACCAACTCAATCTTATTTAAACGAATAAATTTCAAATTATATAAACTAAATTATTTAATTACACTAATTCTAATTATTACTAATTAAAAATCAGATTACGAAGATTTAAGTTCACAACTTCACTTATTGCTTCATTTAAGTTAACACACTTCTCATCAATTATTCTTTATCCTGAATTGTTAATCAAGAACACTAAAGCAGATAAAATCACCTCTCGATGCATAATACCCATATTAACGTCAATCCACAATTAAGATAGAAATCCGTTAAACACCTTAACCAACTAACCCACTACATCTCTATGTGAATTACAATTGAAGAAGGTTTAAGCTTAAGTTCTCTATTCGATTACATATGATGTTAAGCATATCTCTACCTTAACAATAATCAAAAATTTGTTATTGACAAAATTCATGACACATGTTATCATAATAAGATCTAAATCAATACTTCATCTCTCGAGTTCATATAGATTATCACGGTAATTGATGGCCAATCAATTAAATAATTAAGTACAAATCACAATAGACAATCCTCATAATATAACATAATAATTGATAACGAAGCATATTAAAAAATAAACTACACAATAAGATCCATTGTAATCTCAAACAAAGAATTAGTTCATGATTATTGAATTAAAACTAAGAATCCACAATTGAATAAATAATAAAAGACAAAGATAGAAGAAGATTAGAAGATAGAATCTATTGTCTATAGATTTGATGCTCCCTCCTTGCTCCTACTTTGATTCTTCAATGGTCTCCAAATTGCTTCATTCTCCAAATCTAACAAGAACTAGTGTTTTTGATCTAATTTACTCTAATCTAATCTAATTGGATCCTCTATCTAGTCTCTAATCTCTCTAATCCTTTTGATTCTCCTCCTTATATAAGTCTCTTCATATGTCTTTAAGTCCTATTGGAAGTTCTCTTGGAAGTCCTTGTGTCAATTGGATCGAAACAATCCTTTCCGGACTCAAATTGGACCGAAATTTGCACTTTTCGCGCATTTTCTGGGCTAACCCCGCCCCGACAGGGGTTTATGCTTGATTTAGGCCCGCCCCAGCGGGCTAGGGTTCTGACTTGTGGCTGGTACGCCCACCCCGGCGGCGGTTTTGTGACGGGAAATTTTCTGCTCTGACGTCCCTTGGGAAAACGGCCATAACTTTTGATCTAGGAAGAGTTATGAGGCTTCCCACCTATCAAATTGAAGATATCGACGAGATCTACAACATTAATTCTTTGAGATATTAGAAATAACGAACAGATGAAGGTCAAAATTGGGCTGAAAGTGACTGTTGTGCAAATGGCCATCCAAAACAGTGACGTTCGACGTCTGTTGGTACAAATGCCATAACTCTTGCATCCGAACTCCGATTGGAATGATTTAAGATATTCCAAAAAGCTAAGAAGAAGCTCTACAATATAATCCAAGTTCCAAACCAAGAACATGAAATGAAAATATAAGCCAATTGATGTCCGGATTGCTTTTATTTACGTTTTCATACCAATTCTTTGCAATTTCAACTCCCAAGCATATAATCTACAAAACGAACATAAAATGCATGAAAAGTAACTAAAAAACATGTGATTAAGTAAATAATTCATGTAACAGATACCGGATAAGTAGGTATAAAACCTACTTATCAGTCGTCGACTATAACTAGAGAGTATCTTTTTCCTCCAAGATTAGTTGTTGGAATTGGCCCAAATAGATCCACGTGAAGCAACAGCAGGGGCTTGCCAATAGAGTTGGCAGTTTTACTTTTGAATGAGCTTCTGGTTTGCTTTCTAAGCTGACAGGCATTGCATGGCCTTTCTTTTACGAAGTTGAACTTTAGTAGGCCAGCTACGAGATCTTTTTATGCTAGTTTGGACATGCTCTTGAAGTTTAAGTGAGACAACCGTCTATGCCATAGCCAGCTCATTTCTTCAGATGCTTTTGCCATAAAACATATTGTCTCATCTGAGCTTAATTGACCAAGATCCACTGTGTAGACATTTCCTTCTCTTGTCCCGGTTAGCTTTACAGCAGATGTCTTCAAATCTCTGACTTGACATTGGTTGTTCAGAAATGTCACTTGATGAACCTTGTCACAGAGTTGACTGATGCTTAGAAGGTTGTGTTGCAGACCTTCTACATATGCTACCTTGCTGAAAGATACTGCACCATTACCAGCAGAGCCATTTCCTCTTGACTGAGGGACCCTCGTTTTCTATGTAGTTAGATAAGAGGGCTTTGTTCTCGGTCATGTGCCTTGAGCATCCACTGTCCAGATACCATGTAGTGATCATGGAGCTCTTTTCCTCTCAAAATATTGAACCTTCATTTTGGTACCCATATTTGCATGGGTCCTTCTTTGTTAGTGCCTTTGGGGACCCAAATCTGTTTAATCTTGGGTCTCACATGCATGGAATTATAATAACACTTAGCAGCCTTGTGACCATATTTATTGCATATAAAACACCTAATATGATGCATGCCAGTGTGTGCATGATAATTCATCCTCCATTTGGACTTGTGTGGTTCTTTAATTATCCTTCTGTTAAACTTATTCTCATTTTTCCACGTGTCCTTAGATTTCATAAATAGTGATGAGTGTGCCTTACCTCTACTCTACCTTCCCGGTTGATTCGTAGAGTTGGTCTTGCGTGACTCTACGATTCTTCGAGGTTGTTGAGTAGAGGTTAGGTTACTCTTCTCTTTTATGAACCCCAGACCAGTATGAGATCCTTTACTCCTATGAGTAAGAATGGAGACAGTAGGACAAGGTTGAACTTGTTCTTCCTTCTGTGAGGATTTCACAAAGGCAATGCTTCTACTGAAACTTGAGGCATTATTAGTACTAGTTTCCTTTGTCTTTTCCACACAAGGCTCTGAGATGGATTCCCCAAAGCCTAGGCCTGTCTTGTCGAATGTGCTTCTCTGACTAGAGAACAGGCAATCCATGGATGATGAGGATTTGTTCCATGTAGAGATAGTCTTTTTTAGATCCTCAATTTTAGAGGTTAGATTAGACTCTCTTTGTGCATTGAGTGTGTTTGTCTGTCTTAAGGTCTCATTCTCAGCCTTAAGCTTGGAGAGAAGATTAGTACTTAGAAAGACTGTTTCAAGCTCTCCTTGTACTTTCTTCTTCTCCTCTTGAAGAAGTGAATGATCCTTAGACAAAATTCTGAACCACTTCATATATTGATGTAGATCAGTGGTTATGTCGTGCAGTGCAGTTCTTAAGTCATTTATATCTACATCAGGTGAGTTGAAGTCAAATACCTCATCAAGACTTACATCATGTATGTTGAGGTTTTGTTTGTCCTTTGAATGTTTGGCCATTTGTGGTTCTTCTTCATCTCCGGAGTCATCATTTGAGTCATTATATGAATCACTCAATGATCCTCCAGCTACCAGGCCTTTGTCTCTCTTCTGAGGCCTTTTGTTTCCTTTGAATTCCTTCTTTGCATGATGTTTCTTCTTTAGTTCTTCTCTTAGAGGTTTATTGCAGTTGGCAATGAAGTGGTCAGGCTTCTTGCAGTTGTAGCATAGATCATTTATTTGCTCCTGGCTGCTGTAGTTGCTGACCTTCTTTGGCTTGCTGGTTTTGCCTTGACGCATGAATCTTCTTAGTCTTTTTACCAGCATAGCAAGGTCTTCATCATCGTCTTCATCATAATCAGAGTCAATCTCAGTGTTGGCCTTTGATGCACCTTTATTTGCCTTGAGAGCAACACCCTTATCCTTCCTTCTTCCTTCTGATAAGGTTTCAGCACGTTGGGTCAGCACTAGTTCGTATGTCAGGAGATTGCCATATAGCTGTTGAACTGTCATCTCATTAAGATTCTTTGACTCTCTTAATGCAGTGGTCTTGGCATCCCACCTGCTTGGTAGGGCTCTCATGAACTTTATGGTCAGATCTTTGTTAGGATAGACCTTTCTATATGCTCGTAGAGAGTTGAGCAGAACGTTGAATCTTTTATAGGTGGCAGTTACGTTTTCTCCTTGGACATGAGCAAACATTTTATACTGCTGTGTCAGAAGAGATTGTTTGTTCTCTCTAACTTCTTCAGTTCCTTCGTGTATGATCAGCAGTGCTTCCAAAACTTCCTTAGTTTTTTTGTTGTTGAAAACGTTTTCAAATAGATCGTCTTCTAAGGATTGGAACAGGATGTTCTTGGCTTTTTTGTCAAGTTGGACAGCTCTCTTCTCGTTGTCTGTTCATTCTTCTTTAACCTTGATTTGCATTCGGTTTGGATCGTCAGTGGTTGGTGCAAGCTTTGTTGGAATATAGGGCCCATTTTGAACGGTCTCAAATAGATCTTCATCTATTGAGTCCATGTACACTTGCATCCTGACTTTCCAGTTAGCAAATTTATCCTTGTTGTACATTGGTGGCTTGCTGCCTCCCCCGGTCCTGGATTCGCTTGGTACGAGTGCCATTGGATCTACTAAGGCTTGTAAGCTGTAAAATAGAACCTGCTCTGATACCAATTGTTAGTTCCTAGTTGGCACAATAGTTATCTAGAAGGGGGGTTGAATAGATATTTAAAAATCTTTTCGTTTTAAACTTGTTCTTTGATAATGATTAAAACTTAGCGGAATAAATGTTTGTTTTAATCTTCTTTACCAAGCAATGGAGTTATGAGAGTGAGGCAGTTATGGCATTTATAACAGATATAACAGTTATGGTATGAATGTAAAAGACACGGTCGTTTTAAGTGGTTCAGAGCACTTAAAGCTCTTAGTCCACTCTTCTACTTCGACAAGTAGGTAATCCACTAAGGATGTCTTTTACAACTTCTGAAACACACAGATTCCTTCTAGACCAGTAGTCTAGGAACTTCTTAGTTCACTCTTGAACTCTTCAAGTCCAGCAGACTTGGCTTTCTTACAGTTCACTACGAACTCTTCAAGTGCAGCAGACTTGGTACTCTTCTTCAGTTGATTGATAATGTTGAGTTCTTGATGGTTGCTACTCAGTTGCTGTGTAAGCACTTGTTCTAAAGAACTGAGTAGCTGAGCAAGCTTTGCAATATCTCATATCGTAGAGTTGAGCTTGAGAGAGATGTTCACGTTGTTTGTTCAATGCTTGTTTAGTTCTCTCTCATCTGTCTGATCTGCATATATGTGATCTTAAAAACTATCCGTTGGATCCATCCGTTGAGACATTAAATGCATTTAACTTTTCTGATCTTTAATGGTGACATTTTTGCACATCTTCTGAAACTGCATTCTGGCCCACTGACATAGCATACTGCTTTCTCACCTACCACCTGAAAAGGTGTTTTCCCCCTTACCTATGGTACTTTTCTTAGCTTCTTCAATACGCTTCTTTGTTGCATACTAAGGATATTTCATATTACTTTGGGACTGATGAGTACTGCAACGTCTAGAATCCATTCCTCATATATTGGAATCTGTCTTCACACATAACATGAGGCTCGACGTTTTCTGACATAAGATAGATGCTCTACGATTCAGATCGTAGTGACTTGTCGCCTTGGTGCTCAATCTGATGCTATCAGCTAAGAGCACTACGATTTCTCTTAAACCCTTGTACACTACGATCTTCACTTGCTCGTGTTGTTACTCTATGTTTCCAAGAGCACACTACGATCGTTGAGATGGCTCGGCAAACGTTGGGACCACTCTACGATTTTCGAAGAGTCCTTTTAAGGAAGGCTCACTACGATCTTTGAAGCTCTACGTTTCTGCCTTGACTTCTGCAATGTTGATCAGTTGATACACTATGATTTCTTCGAAGCCTATCTATTACATCTCAAGATCAACTTAACAGCTTTGATCTTTCTATCTATACATTCTGTTACAGAATGATACACGTTAAGATCTTAGATCAACCCAACAAATTTGATCTATCACTAAGTCCTTGTACATATCTTACTTGGAAGGACTTTACAAATAATCATGAGCATATACATTAAAACATCAAATCATAATATGCATTCTCCCAACAAGGTGTAGTAGCTTCCTCACCCTCATGAACTTCATCAGCCCGAAAATCCTCATCCTCATAATCGGCAACTTCTTCCTCATCATCCTCAGAATCGGAAGGAAATAAAAATCCTAATCCCCTCGGATGGGACTCACCCCCTGGCCACTTAGAATATCTCGTTATTAATCTATGATCCAAAAGTTGTAGTGACTGTTGCACTGGCTCATCAACTCCTCATCTCACCCCTGCTTGACGACACAATCCACAAATAAAGGATGGATGAGGTAATCCTCCCACAAATGGTCCACGCAAGCAGCATCGAAGAGAAAAATTGATGACAGCCCCAACATTAATATCAAAATCCTTCACAATCGCATACAACAGGGGTGCTTTTTCCTTGTTTATCTCGCTAACATGTTGAGGAGGGAGAAACTTCGCACATAAGAACGCATGCCAAATCTTCCCATACCGAATCAAGTCTTTGTTAAGAAATAAGGTAACCCCCTTTCTTTCCTCTCAACCATACTGTGTTCGTCTGCAAATCTTTGCTAAAATCTGATCATAGTTTGGAGCGCTATCTCTGTATGCTGAGTACTGGAAAACCTCGGGTGCTCGAAGATCATAATAGGCATTGATAGCATCAGAACTGAAAGGCACCATCTTCCCCCTAACAAAAGCAATGAAAGGGGCCTTATCTTTAACATTTGCATAAAACTCTTAAACCACGACCACTACCGTTGGTTCAGGCTGATCTCTAAAAGTGTCCCAACCCCTTTCGTTAATTTGTTGACCTATCTCCCCGTCGAACTCATCAGGTCTCAATCCATGCTCAGGGATAAGTGCTTTATTTACCAAATAATCGTATTTGTCAATGATGTATGCACCTATAAACTTTCTTCTATCAAATTGTCGCACTGGGGTGGAAGAACCCTCACCTCGCTGCCTTTTCGGTGTTATGGATGTGTATCACTGTCAACTGTGTCATGGAACTTACTCGATGGACAGAACTTAACAAACTTGTGTCAGCCCCTATGCTTACCAACAAAAACACCAAAAACTTGTTTAACAACCCATTACTGATTCACCGCCATGGGCACAAGAAATATGCACAATTGCGAAGTCACACAATTATAGTATGCCTAAAATACAATCTATTCTTTAAAACTTTTTATCAAACTCCTTGTAGGCTATCTCAGTTTTCCCATTTAATACCCCCAAACTCAGTATTCAATTCAGTTTATACCACATAAAGTTTCTAACAACAACAATCAATCCTCACTTATATCACAATTGCTAATACAAATTTGCATGGTTTAACTCTTTGTGATATGCTCAGTCACAAGCAATAACAATCTGATCAACAAATTGAAAGTAGACAGTGGCAAATGCCCAATTAATGTACGGTTACCTTCAACTTAGGATTGACTCATGAGAATGCTTCAATTGTATCAGCCCCTTTTTGGAATTACAACCACTATTCCACTGTATCTTATGAACTGCCAATTAGGGTTTGCAATTGGAAATGAATGATTAATTAGGATTAAAGGATGAGTGATTTATGTTTTGGGTAAAGAAATCCATAGGATATTGGGTGTATAATTGTGGTGATGTTGTTTTAGGTGAGTAAGCCTCAAAGGTTCGAAGTTGGGAAGGAAGAAATATGAAAGTTCGACCGAGAGGAAGAGTTAAAAAAACTAATTTCCCGTAGTGCCGCCGGGGTGGCAAGAATTTGGCCTTGAAGTGCCGCCGGGGCGGGCTCTAATAAAGAGCACCCCCGCTGGGGTGGGTGTTTTCTTCTATGAATATGCCACCGGGGCAAGTGTTATAAACTGCCGGATATTTTTTTTCTTCTTCTTTCGATGTGCTCGGCACACGCATTATGCAATGAACTTCCTTTCAATTTCTTGTAACTTCATGTTACCATCTTTTGTATGCAATCCCCTCAATTAGTCTCAGCCTCATTACCTGAAATCATACATAGACCAAAATCAGAGCAAGTATTATAGAGAATGAACAAGAAAGCTTTTATTAAAGCAAATCGACTAACTAACTAACTGCCTAATAAACAATTCTATAAATTGCAAAAATTGAAAACTAAGTATTGACAGTAATAACTAATCTATTGAATTGCACAATTGCAAACTAAATACTGAAATAACATAAAAATTGAGTTGCCTCCCAATAAGTGCTTGATTTTGAGTCTTTTAGCCTGACTACTTCCTATTTCTAATCTGGATCGGCCGATATATTTTTAGCATGTTGCTTGTATACTGTACATAACCAACACTGCTTTGTTGTATGCACGTTCAACTGTATTACTGGAGGCGAATTTGACTTCAGATCAACAATGAGAGTTTTTAGACTACCAACACTACTAGAAAATCGACCTATAGCGACGGTCGGCGACCATCGCTATAGGCCTAAAGACCGTCGTTACGCTTTAGCAACGGTCGCCGACCATCCCATAGAAGCCGTTGGTAAACGCTATAGCGACGGTCTTTAGGACTATAGCGACCGTCGGCGACCGTCGCTATAGACTTTTTAGATTTCAAAATTTTTTTAATTAATAATGCACATTTATTCAACAAACACAAGTACAATATAAAATAAAACATAAAAAATATTATATACATCATTTAAAATCATTTACATTACAACATTACAACATTACAACATTACAACATTACAATACGTAACATCTAACATCTGCCAATGCCTGAAGAAGGTGTACCCTTAACTTTGCTGCCAGATCAATCTTAATTTCTCTTGTACACATCCAAGCAGTCATGCTCTAACTAAAGAAGCATCTTGTCCCGTTCCTCATCACTTTCACTAACCTCAAACCACCATGAACCAGTTTTTGATAATAATCTGAAAACACAAGGAAAATCATACTCATTCTCATTCAGATTACAACTAGACAAAATTCTAAAAGTATCAAGCGAATTAACAAGAGATGCATACAATTTCTAAATGTATCATTTAGAATTGGCTATCACGTTTAGTAGCAAAACTATTCTAGAATTTTTTATTTTTTGGCCAGAAGTATAGTCTCCTTTTAAAATAAGAATGAAATGCTCTTCAAAAAGTTGAAATTTGATACAATAAAGAAGGTAAAGTCCAGGAGAGGAAAATGCATTATCATAACAATTTTAAACATGGCCTAAACCAGGATTCAAATGCCATCTATAGTTACAGAGCAGAAGGCAAAGATCACCAGACTCCCCACAAAGATGATAGACTCCAGTAATCAATTTATTCATTGTTGAGGTACCTAGTACAGCAGTTACAAACAGTAAATTCTACAAAAATGGTTGATCTATACTGCTATAAAAATAAGTAAAGTAGCATCGGCAGAGAATATTCTACTTTTCTGTGGCTCATCCAAGGGCTACTGGAGAGGGACCCCCTCTTCAGCATGAGTGCAAAATGCAGATTGGCAAATTAATAAAATAACCTTCTAAACATAAAAGGTCAAAAGTTAAATAAATTAAATTCCTGATTTAATTATTCCAACTCAAAGTTAAACAAATTAAGCACTAGACTAATTTATCCCATGCCTAAAAAATATTGAACTGCATATTAACAAAGTTCAGAACTTACCCCAGTCCAACCAGGGTAATGTTCATTTCCATGAGCCAGGTTAATAATGTTATAAGGAATGCCAGAAGGTGTATCCCATACAGGCAGGAGCCTATCAACAATGTCTTTAGCCTTTTCAAGGAAAACTCTATCCCCGGAGAGATCAAATGCACTTAGAAGTCCATCCACAACTCTAAATTGTTGAAACAAACATGATCAATCATCATAGAAAAATTAGCTATATCTCACCCTAGGTTGAGATTACAGAGCATAAATGTATCCGTGCGCATGTAACTTGCATTTACTACAGGAGAAGTCTCATAAAAATCCTAAAACATGACATAATAAACCTGACGAAGTAACCTTATGGTTGTCTCAAAAACACTAGCATCGTAATTCTTGTTGAAATCCAATAAGTTTGCAACCCACCTACAATAAACAACATGTACAAATTAGACGAACATACATATACATATATACACACAAGAACCATATAGAAATTCGTTTGTTGTTATCATTTCTTACAATTATTATGTATGAGAATGAGTAATTCGATTGATACATTTAGAATTTGCTTAGAATTCGCCGATACATTTAGAATTTCTTACAATTGTTATCATTCTGCGAATGAAAGTCAAACACAGACATAGAATAAAATTTGGCAGAGGTTTTGTAAAAGCAATTAACAAGAGATGCATACATCACCAAGAGCAGATGAATGTTTAGAGACTTCATTATTCAAATGTCCGAAAGTTGACTGAGAATTCCATCAAGCTCCCCTACTAAATCTTCTAAAGTTATAATACTAGAGCCATACATGATTTTCAACTTCACTAGGTTTTCGTGAAGTTCTTCAATAGCCCATATACATAACAAAGATATACTGTATCAACTAACAATGCCACCCAATGGAAGACATCTCTTATCTTATTCAAGTTTATCGCTTAATTCTGCTGTTAATAGCAGCTGAGAATTGTGAAGTCCCTGAAGCTCCATAAATTGTTATTTACAAGAAAAATGAATTATAAGCAATCCAATTTTTCAAAGAGAATCAGGAAATGTTCTAGGCAAGTTATAATATCAAGATTACCTTGTCCCTGGATTCAAAATCAAGTTCCATGCGCTCTATCTTTTTAGCCATTTCCTGGACAAAAGGATAATGAAAAGAAGCTTACACTTATATTTATCAAGACACTCTCAGTCGTTGATCTCCAGTCTCCGCGTAGAAGTAAATAATTTCAAGAAGAATTCAAAGGGCAACTCAAAGCTGTTTGATTTTGAGAAGAATTCAAATTTTGGAGAAAGATTCACTCGACTAATATAAGTAGTATCTACAAGGAATGATTCACTTTTAAAAAAAAAGAATGGTAGTAGTAATTAATAAATAGCATTAAAGTTACTTAAACATATTAAGCAATAAAACAAGATAATTACACCTGTTGCAAGCTTTTTCCTAATTAAATTATTAAAAGCATCCTTGTCCAGAATAATATTTATTAAACCTAGAAGAATAGAACTAACCTTTTGGGGGAAAATGATTTGGGGGAAAAAATGGGAGTGAAGATACTGAAATGATTTGGAGAGAAAACTATTATCAATCTATTATCAATTTAAATGAATAGAACTAACTTTTTTCTCCGATTCGTCTTGAAAATATCGATCTATCGATCTTTTGGTATATATATATCCCATTCTTTTATTAGTGGGTGAAAACTATTATCAATCTAGATGAATAGAACTAACCCTTTTCTCCGATTCGTCTTAAAGATATCCATCTTTTGGTATATATATCCCATTCTTTTCTGAAGATAAGATGTTTTGGTACTGAAATGATTTGGGTTAGAGAGGAGAACGAGCGGTAGAGGAAGAGCAACGAGATAGAAAGTGTTAGAGAGGAGAGAGAGGACCGGAGAGGCGAAGATGATTTGGGGGAAAATGGGAGTGAAGATACTAAAATGATTTGGGGAGAAAAATGGGAGGGTTTTGTCTAAAAGAACTTTTATACCGACGGCCAGACGATGACCCTCGGCACAGACTATCTACAAAGGCATTTACCGATGGTTTCGTGTTGACCGTAGCTATAGCTCGTCACTATATGTCAAATTTCTAGTAGTGCAACCTCTCTACAATCCTTGTGTCCCACATATGTAAAGGCTTTGACCAAATCGCTCTCTTCCTTATCATTTGGGATTGAAATTTCTTTGAACACTTTAAATTTCACTTCCTGATCGAACACTTTCATAGTCAATTCTCCATTATGCACATTAATTAGTGTTCGTCTCGTTGCAAGAAATGGTCTTCCCAATATGATCGGGATATTCTTGTCTTCTTCAAAGTCTAACACCACAAAATTAGCTAGAAATATCAATGTGTCAACCTTTACCAACACATCTTCTACTATCCCCGATGGATAAGCTATCGATCTATCTACGAGTTGTAAATTGATATTTGTTGGCTTTACTTCCTTTAAGCCCAACTTTCTGTATATGGAGAGTGGCATAAGGTTTATACTTGCTCCTAAATCACATAGTGCTCTTCTCACATCTTGATTACCAATTTCACAAGTAATAGTAAAACTCCCTGTATCTTTCAACTTAGGGGGGGAGCTTTTTTTGCAAAATTGCACTGCAATCTTCCGTTAGCGCCACTATTTTGAATTTATCAAGCTTGCATTTCCTTGAGAATATATCTTTCATGAACTTGACATATCATGGCATCTGCTCTAATGCTTCGACGAACAGTAATGTGCAACTGTTTAAAGATGTACATGGACTTGGAGAACTGGTTCTTGAGCTTTTGACTTTTCAAACGTTGAGGGTAAGGCACAGTAAACATGCAGTTGCACCGTACCCTGGCCAAACCAGATTTGAGCTTTGATTTTCCTGGTTCCATTTCACTTTTAGAATAAATGGGTGTGAACACATAACAAATATACACATTAAGAGGTCGTGGGCTTGGTTTTGTATCCTTTGAGTTCACTTTAAGTTATTTTTATAATTTATAGTTTTATTTAGAACTTCTATCAAATCTAGGCGAGTTCATGCAACAAAGGTCTAACTACATGATCATTAAACCACATAACGATGTTAAACATCCTAAAATATGCATGGTCACATGTATTCAATTCATTTACACATAGCTAGAATCGTTCATTACTTGAAACTTGTTTAAAATCATGCTTGAATAGCTTACATTGTATCTAACTAGGTGAGTGTACATATAGGTCATGTTTAGTCACATAAGGAGTACTAGCATGTCATATCACAAGTTTAGAATATAATTACACAATCTATATAAAGTTTAGTTTGCAAAACGTCCAAGTTTGCCTTTAAAAGTCCTTTTAAATCATGTTAATGCTAGTTGATCATAAGCATGACAACTTTAAACCATATTTCATGTATTACTAAGCCATATATGCGTGCTAAAAAGGTCAAGACTTAAAGTACATAAGTTTCGTTGTAGACACTCGAAATTTTCTGTACTACTGTTACTAACATTGCAGGGGGACAGATTCGTCTTTTAAGAGAGAACCCTGAAAGACAATCCAAATCCATACCAGATACTACCGAAAATGCAACATCAACCCCGAATCGCAATCTGGGAGTAACGATTTCAACCTCGGATGTAACCCCGAGGCCTGCAGATACAATACCAAAACTCACACCGGAGAAGACCGATTAATCTCGGAGATGACCCCGAGGTATCCAGTCTCAGTCCCAACCATGGGAATAGCCACCAACCTTGGTGATAACCCCAAGGAATGCAGTTTCGGAGATAACCCCGAAAATGCTTGTTTCAAATGCCATCAGCTTCAATCTCGGCACTCACAACAAGATACACTGTACCAACCTGGCAATAACATCGGGAAGACAGGCACACCTCAAAGATGACAATGAGGACCTTCAACAAATGCAGCAGTCCAATCTCAGCGAAGTCTGAGTAACGTCTGCTTTATCGGCCCAATCTGGCGATAACACCGGTGAGGGGCAACATCGTCATCTCGTCCAAAACGATGCCACGTCATGTCTCTACGCAACGATGTCCCACAAGGCTAACCAATCCCGAGTGACTATTGTGCGGGGTAAGGAATGAAAATTGAAGCTTGAAGACCGGAGGGCATCGTCCCATCTTCAATGACTTCGTTCAAACTCTAATCCCATGCCATCGTACAACTCTCGACAACGGCGGTCCGAAATAAGTCCTGAATACCTCAAAACTGATGCCCGAATTGCACTTCTCAAAATTCGAGTGGACATTACAGTGCCTGAGTGCACATACTTCGAGATGAACCGACCCAATAAACCCGGGCCGAACCGACAATATTGCCTATTGCCTATATTACAGTTCCTGAGTTCAGGTACACCTGCGGCTCATATTGACTATAAATAGAGGGCTTGGGGTACTGATTTTTAAGAGAAAAAAGATGGGGAAACCCTGCACAATTTGCTCTGCACTCGCCATACAGTGTATTTTCTCACTTTCAAACACTTGTGCGCTCATATATAGCCTCTTTTGTACCCACAAAAGCCAGTGTTTACCCATTCTAAAGATATAGAAGCCTTTTTTATCAGTCAGTTGTAAGCTTTCTCACACACTTTAGAGTCTTTCTCTTCATCTTTGCACACACCCTTCTACACGTTGAGAGTCGAGTTGCTTGCTTTTGCCCGGACTTTGGTCCGTGGTTTCATTCCAGTCTGTATATATTATATATATATATATATATATTATATGTATACTTATATATATATTGACTAACATTATCGAGTTATGCCTCGATTGAGCCTAGACTTCGGTCTGGAACGTTTACTTTCTTTTCTATATATATATATATATATATATATATATATATATATATATATATATACATTTATATATATTAACTGTGTGTCGGACTCTGTTCGATGAGCCTGAATTTTATATCTGGTGCGTTTACTCGCTTTTATATATATATATACTTATATATATGAACTGTGGTTGAACTCTGTTCGATGAGCCTGGATTTTACATCCGGTGCATTTACTGTATATATATATATATTCGTCCTGCCTGGAGTTCTCTTCGTGGCAGTTGATCGCTTTACAACTTTATTTACGTTTTGTCCCGCCTTGAGTTTCCTCTATGGCGGTTGATAGCTTTTGACAGCTTTATTTACATTTCTGATCCCCCATGGAGGTGCTTCGTGGTTGGTGATTATGTATGTATATATATATATATATATATTTACCGCTTTTATATATATACATGCTTACTGCTTTCATACAAATTGCAACATTCTGTGCGCCTAGGAATCATGTGATCACAGATTCATCCCATTGGATCTAGATTCGGTTCCCGTGATGGACATTTTCAGCTGTAAGCAGCTTGTAAATTATTCTGCGACGTCTGAATTTCCTCAGATGGTTTCCATACCCACGAGGAAGTGGGCATTATTTTTGTATATTATTTTCATACGGATGCCTCGCATCCGTCAAATAAAATCAATGCAGTCGATCACTTAATAAAAACGGGAGTGTAAAAGGTATCAATTTCTATTGAGCATCAGGGTTTGAAAAACCTCTTTTATAAAACATCACTGCCATATCTTGCTAAAAACTAAATTTTTACATAAATTCAAATCCTGTGTATATAGGTTCGAACGAGCCCTCGCACAACTTTCATATAACAGCACATTGACCCACACACACACACACACTAAGATAATAGTTTCTTGAAAAGAGGAGGTCACCGTGGTAACACGGATGTCGGGGGGTGCCTAACACCTTCCCCCCGCATAACCAAGTCCCCGGACCCTAAACGAATCTCGATTTCGCCGACCCGTATATCAGTGTCACATCACAGGGTCAAGGTGCAAACCTTTTCTCTGTTGTGTTGGTACAACCATTTAAAAAATCAACTGGCGACTCTTAACAGTCCCATCATCGACATTATACATGTCGGACCTTTTCACTTGTTTTTTCAAACAAATCTCACCTAAAATGAGAACACCAAAGAACAAGTAACGGAAAGGGACATCCACAAATCCTGACGTCGACAGGTGGCGACTCTGCTGGGGACACCAGTAAGAGGAGTTAAGCCACTATTGCAATCTTTTCAAAATTGTTATCTGCTTGTGTATGGATGTTGCATTTACATTGGATGAATGTGTACGAATGCATGTTTTGTTTGAACTAAGTGTTTCGCATCATATCTGCGTGTGATGTTAGTGCTTCGCACTATAAACTGCTTATGATATTAGTGCTTCGCACATGTCATCATTTCATACGGTGAGACGCGATGTATGTGAATGTATGTTGTGTGTTTCCTCCACCAGGAGGCTATCCCGTCGGTGTTTGATTACTGGACTCGTGAGAAGACTAATTCTCCAAGGCTCGGGAAAGGCACCACCCAAATTCACTCCAGTTGAAAGACCGGATTAACTTCCCGTCTAGTAGATTGAGATGATTTGGGAACCTTAATGCCAAAAAGCCGCGAGAGTAACCTAAGATAGGTCAGCCTCTGATAAACCCAAAATGGAGGAAGTCTCTTCATGCTCTCATTTTAATTACTTGTAAACACAATTACTTGTAATTTCATTCCATATTTATCTCCATGTAATGAGAAATATGAAGCAATGTGTCCACATACATGCTACAAACAGCTGACACCTGTTTTGCAGGATAAAATTCCTAAAATGGACACATCACATAGCATGTTATTATACACCTTCCCTAAGGACTAAACTATGCCAGTCTTTCGCAGGGAATTAATCGGACCTACTACCCGGTCAAAGTCCAAAAAGGCAACAGGCCTACAGTCAATCATGTCGTCATCCGACCAGACTGAACTTAGTCCAGTTTCTCGCAAAGAATTCGACGAATTAAGTAAACAAATCACAGATTTGGTTGTTCTATTAAAATAATTACTCCAATCTACACAGGGTTAGAAAATACCCGTACATATTGAGCCCTCCACACAAGGGGGAAGACCCGGTCATTACCATACCGGAACCACAGTTGGATACGACCAACGAAACTCATGATGCTACCCATCCCACTGGAGATCCAAACAATGGTGACATCAAAAAGAAAGTCCTCCAAATGGAAGAGACCCTTCGCGCTATCAAAGGAATTGGAACACACGGGAGTGTTTCATATTCTGATCTATGTATTTTTCCTGGTGTTCACTATCCAGAAAAATTTAAAACTCCTGACTTTAAAAAATATGACGGGTTAGGGGATCCTTACACACATCTAAAAGTATTTATTGGAGAACTTGGATCCTATGCAGAGGATGAAAAGCTCAGAATGCAATTATTCCAAAAGAGTCTAATTGGAGAAGCTCGTTTGTGGTACACAAGATTAGACAACTCCAAAATCCACAGCTGGGAAGAGCTAGCACATGTCTTCCTTACTCAATACAGTTTTCAAACTCAGATGGCTCCTGATCGGTATCAAATTACCAAGATCAAAAAACAGTCTAATGAGTCATTCAGAGAGTATACTCAAAGGTGGAGACGCCTGGCTGCCCAAGTTAGTCCTGCCATAACAGAATCAGAAATGGTCATGACATTCATAGATATACAAGAAGCTCCCTTCTATGAGAGAGTTTTAGCCGGCATCGACAAACCGTTCTTTGAAATGGTTAAACATGGGGAGATGGCTGAAATGGGGTTGAAGTCGGGAAAGATTCAAGACCTAACCGCACTCAAAGCTGTTGTTGATCACATCCAAAACATGCCTATTTAAAGGAGAAACTACACTCCATTTCCAGCACAGTCTGCAAACCCTCCAGTACAAAAAGGTGGAGAAGTCAAATGCCATCGAGTGTTTACACCCTTAGGGGATACCCTCGAGAACATTCTTAATTTTCTGACAACACAGAAGAAAATTACGCATCTTCTTCCACCAGCCAGCCCTAATGGACGGGGTTTCAATGCTACTAGGAAATGTGCTTATCATGCCGGGGCACCTGGACATGATACTCAGGATTGTTGGGCCCTGAAACACAAGATCCATGACCTAATAGACAATGGGGAGATCGTAGTCACCAAACCCGATCAACCTCATGTACAAGACAACCCTCTTCCTTAACACAAAGAAGAAGAGGTCAACATGATTAATTGGAGCAGTGGACCGAGTTCCAACTTCAGCTGTGATTCCTCCCAGACCATCAACGACGGTGATGACAGATGGGATTATGCTAAGTTCCAGTTCACAATAGAACGAAAGATGAATGCTC
Source organism: Panax japonicus (assembly GCA_020205505.1). Classification (NCBI taxonomy): domain Eukaryota; kingdom Viridiplantae; phylum Streptophyta; class Magnoliopsida; order Apiales; family Araliaceae; genus Panax; species Panax japonicus. Next base: position 32,137,838 of record CM035105.1, read on the forward strand.
TCTGCAAACAAATTGAACAGTTGGCAGAACTAGTAACTTATCCGCATCAAGTAACTCGCCAGTTATTCAGCCAGGAGCATGCCAGTCTCCTACCTATTGTCATGAATATTCCCTCGACACTTTCAGAAAATGAAATGTTGGAAGACAAAGTGACGAAGAGAGCAAATGCCAAAGCCCGTCGGGATTTCGCCAACAAAAGTGAATTCACTTATTTGGGCCAACCCATGGAGGAAATCCTTCACATGTTAATCAATGAAGGAAGGATCAGCTCCCTTCTACCCCCAATCAACCCCCGATCGGAACGGTACAACTCTGAGGGAGTGTGCCAATACCACTCCCAGTCTCGCGGTCACAGCACAGAAGAATGCTTGGAACTCCACCACCTTATTCAAAATCTAATCGACAGTGGTGTACTGCGCTTGGCAGATAACGACATTATGTTACGTGCAAGTGAGAATGCAGGCCCTACGAAGTGGAAAAGTGTGGTAGCAGTTATATCCACTGAAGTTGAAGGGATTAATACTTTAATCACAACACCGATAATTCAATTCAAAGGAGGAAATAATCCTTTGAAAGTGGCCGCTCCCGAGCCAATCAACTTACCATGCAGAGCACAATATCCTATTGTTAGCTTGCGCAAGGTTCGGTGGAATTATGGAGAAGGTGAATGATCCACCTCACATACAACTGTTGCAGTGTCGAAGAAAAATCCATTGTATCTTCCCCATTGGGTGATGAACCCCACCACCAAATCAAAGGGGAAAATACCCATGGAGAAGGTTGAAAAATTCCTCCGCGCTGTGGGTCATAATGAAACTACGGTGGTTTTAAGCTTGAAAGAAGCTCCACAACAAATATCATTTTTGGACTTGGTCCTAACCTCTGAGAATCACCTGAAGGTCTTGCTAAAGGTTTTAAAGGAAGCCTATCTCCCGACATCAGTGGATACAGAAAAGTTTCAATATATGGTTGTTCAGATTTTCAACAACAATGTGATATCCTTCACTGATGATGACATACCAATCGAAGGAACCGGTCATTGCAAACCATTACACATTGCGGTCTTATCCTCCGGATACATGGTAGCAGGATTCTTAATAGATAGAGGTTCCTCTCTGAATATCTGCCCATATGCTACCTTGGTAAAGATGAATATCAATCTCAACAGAATTCGGAGTAGCCATACTATCATCAAAGCTTTTGATGGAGCCCGCCGTAACTCGGTCGGAGTAATTGAGCTGCTAATCGAAATTGGTCCTCACACCTTCTGCGTATCTTTCCATGTGCTCGAGATAGATTCGGGATACAACTTGCTCTTGGGACGACCATGGATTCATATGGCTGGGGCAGTCCCCTCCACTCTTCACCAATAATTAAAATACATCATCAATAATAGCCTGGTCACAGTCAACGCTAAACCAGAGATTCCACAGCACGGGGACATGCCATTCATCAATGCCAATACAGACATAGAACCAGTCATTTTTCATGCTTTAGAAATAAGTAACACCAAATACCACGCTATAGGAGCATCATTGCCCGAACCTAAGATCTCTGCCGAGGTGATGTCAGCCACTCAAGAAATGTTGTCATTAGGTCATAAACCGGGACAAGGGTTGGGTAAAGATTGTCAGGGTATCAAATACCCTATTCACTTAACCAAGCAAAGTGGAACAGCTGGACTAGGCTATTCTGCCAGCTCTAGTCACAGGAATCCTCATAAGCATCAGCATATTCCTTCAGCTTCAACCTTGTGGCGTTTGGCTTCGCCTTCAAACTCTGAGTCCACACAACCTCCAGTAAAGGTGTCAGCCAATGCAATGGCTATGTTATTTCCCAAGCCGGTACTGGTAAAGAAGAAAAAAATCGTTGTTCCAAATCCCGCAGTGGAGAAAAAGGAACGAAGAATCAAACAAGCCGTCATACGAATGATGTACGGTATACGCATCATCGTTCATGATGAACATACTAACAAATACACCCCAGATGATGATTGCCCTGATGTAATGGCCATCATTCGGGATAGGGAGGATGATGACAATCCCTCCATCGCTGCGGTCCACCCGGACTTTACCCTTGCCAATTGGGACAGCATTCCTTACTTTGGTCGACGAGGGTAAAGCGGGCAGAAACTCTTTCTGCCCTGTAGATATAATACCTATTTACTTTTCTGTGCAATATTAGCAGTTTATTTTGCCAGTATATGCTAACATTGTGTATGATCAATGCATTTCACATATTCTAAGTGAAAGCATATTTTTGTTTCAGGACTCTGAAATTAGATGTGCCTGTACTTGCTGATACGATGCCTCTCCTACACAAGGATTGTACCTTTGATGTAGAGATGAATTCAGCCTTGATGGATCTCCAGGATGACATTGAGGTGCCTCCATAAATTCAAGAATGGGTCAAAGACAAACCCAAACCCAACCTTGATCAAACCACTTCTTTCAATCTTGGAACCTTAGAAAGCCCTAAGTTAATCCAGATTGGTTTAGACCTTACCCCAAACCAACGAAATGATATGGTTATGCTATTAACCCAATTCCAGGATGAGTTTGCATGGTCTCATGAAGACATGGTGGGTTTGTCCACTGACATTGTCCTTCATCGCCTTCCCATTAAAGAGGGATTTAAGCCAGTCAAGTAGAAACTCAGGCGACTGAAACTTGAGTGGAGTTTAAAGGTGAAAGAAGAAATTGTGAAACAATTTTAAGCTGGCATCATCATGATGTCTACATATCCTGAGTGGATATCCAAAATTGTACCCGTGCCTAAACCCGGAGGGAAGGTGCGAGTTTGCGTGGATTACCGGGACTTGAATAAATCTTGCTTAAAAGATAGCTTTCCCGTGCCATTTATCCACATTCTCATTGACAATACTGCGCAGTACGACATGTACTCCTTTACTGATTGCTTTGCGGGGTACCATCAGATCATGGTTGCCGAGGAAGATCATGAGAAAACTGCTTTCATCACTCTTTGGGGAACTTTCTACTATAGACGGTTGTTATTCGGCCTCAACAATGCCGGAGCCACCTATCAACGAGCTATGATGGCTCTTTTCCATGAACTAATGCACAAAGAGATCGAGATCTATATGGATGACATCATTGTCAAATCCCGGAAGGAGGATGACCATATAGACCATCTTAGAAAGTTGTTCAACAGGTTGCGTAAGTACAACTTGAAGTTGAATCCAGCTAAATGCGCCTTTGGCGTTAAATCAGGCAAGTTGGTAGGATTTTTAGTCAGCCACAAAGGGATTGAGCTGGATCCTGCCAAAATCTAAGCCATCACTGAAATGCCCATTCCTCAGACAGAGAAGGAAATACGGGGATTTTTTGGAAGAATCAACTTCATCAGCAGGTTTATATCACAACTCACAGCAACCTGTGAGCCAATCTTCAAGTTATTAAGGAAGAACTCCTCCCTGAAATGGAATGATGAGTGCCAGAATGCCTTCCTTACAATCAAGAAACAGCTAGTCAAAGCTCCCATCTTGGTACCACCCAGGGATGATGTTCCCCTGTTCATGTACCTGTCCGTAAGTGACAATGCCATGGGCTATATGCTGGGACAGAAAGACGATAGAGGCCAAGAACGAGTTATCTATTACCTCAGCAAAAGGTTCAGCAGCAGTGAACACAAGTACACTCTGATCGAAAAGACGTGTTGTGCTTTAGCATGGGCTTTCATGAGGTTACAGCATTACCTCCATGGTCACACAACCCATCTCATATCCCGCGTGGATCCTCTCAAGTACGTGTTCAACAAACCCATGTTAAATTGCCGGCTGTCCAGATGGTAGTTGATCCTACAACAATTTGACATCGTATATGTGACTCAAAAGTCCATCAAAGGTCAAGGAATCGCGTATCATCTGGCCGCCGCATCTTCAGGGGATTTCAAAGCCTTGGAGACATATTTCCCCGATGAAGGAGTAATGACAGTACAGTAACACCATCAGTATGATACGCGCCAATCATGGAGGATGTATTTTGATGGAGCTATTAATATGGAAGGTTCTGGAGCTAGAGCAGTTCTAATATCTGATACGGGGGAGTAGTATCCCGTCGCCGTCAAATTACAGTTTGTCAGCACCAACAATACGGTTGAGTATAAAGGCTGTCTCATGGGGCTAAAACTTGCCCGTTCAATGGGCATCAGGCGGTTAACTGTCCTTGGAGATTCGGAGTTGGTAATCAGATAATCCACCAGAATCTATCAAATCAAAGAACTACATTTGCTGCCTTACCATCGGCAGGTTTTGAAGATGGCTTTGGAGTTTGAAGAAATCTCCTTTGTACATTTTCCTCATAATAGGAATGATTTCGCGGATACGTTATCAACTTTGGCCTCCTTGATTCGCATATCAGACAGGGAACACTTGCCAAGCGTCACAATTTCCCTGAACAAGGCCCCGGCCTATGGGAATTACATTGGAGAAGTATCGAATGAGCTACCTCCCATCCAACCTCCTTAGTATCAGCATATCAAGGAATATCTGTGAGATGGATCTACACCCGCTGAGGCGAGCCTGACTGAGAAAAGGCGGATCCATCGACTTGTTATGAAGTTCTACCTTAGTTGAGATGCGCTCTACAAAAGAGATGCAGGACTAGGTCTCCTCAGGTGTCTAGACAAAGATCAAGCCCAAAGACTTATGGATGAAATCCATGGTGGAGTTTGTGGCCCCCACATGAGTGGCCCCCTCCTTGTCAAGAAGGTCCTCAGGACAACACATTATTGGCTATCTCTCAAAGCTGATTGCAACGACCACGTCAAAAGATGCTATCAGTGCCAGGTTCATGGGAATGCTATACACACCCCTCCACGGGAGCTCCACAATATGAGTTTGCCTTGGCCTTTCTCAATGTGGGGAATAGACGTTATCGGGCCCATTGAGCCTAAAGCCAGTAATGGTCACCGATTTATCTTCACCATGATCGACTACTTCACCAAGTGGGTAGAAGAAGCCTCCTTCCCCAGGGTCACTAAAGAAGTCATCATTGCCTTCATCAGAAACAATGTCGTTTGTCGATATGGACAACCAGAGGTTATTGTGTCAAACAATGCCAAAAACCTCAATAACAAAATGATAGAGGAATTATGCAGTAAATTCCACATCAAACATCTTAACTCTGTCATCTATCATCTGAAGATGAACGATGCTGTTGAAGCGGCTAACAAAAAAATCAAGAAGATTATGCAAAAGATGTCCGCCAACCATAAAGATTGGCCTGACATGTTGCCTCTTACTCTGTTAGCCTACAGAACTTCAATGCGTACTTCAACTGGGGCAACCCCCTACGCTTTAACCTATGGGATGGAAGCAGTACTCCCCATAGAAGTTGAGATGGAATCTCTTAGAGTACTGATCAACGCTTAGCTGGATGAAGACTAATGGGTACAGGACAGGTGTCACCAATTGTCTCTAATAGACGAAAGGCGAACCGCGGCTATCTTCCATGGTCAGTTATACCAGCAAAGGATCGCGAGATCCTACAACAAAAAAGTTCAGCTACGGCAGTTTAAACAACATGACTTGGTTTTGAAGAAGATTATTGACAACCAAGATCAGGCTAAAGGAAAATTCGCTCCTAACTGGGAAGTCTCGTTTATTGTCAAAGAAATATTGACAGGAGGCGCTCTCAGATTGCAAGAAATGGACGGCGATGAATTTCCACAACTCATCAACTCAGACACCGTGAAACGGTATTATGTCTGAAGTAAGCAGCAAACACCCTGGTGCATCATCATCAGGTCACCAGTCATTCCGGTTCTTTAACCCTTTACCACATATAACTTATCTACACTTAGCCCCTCAGGGAAACGTACTCTTCAAGCCAGCATCCTAGCTTTCTCCTTAACGCTCATAAAACTTAGGTCATCCCACCGCGGATTGAACCTCTAGCATTTATAGTTTGGCTACCCATTTCTGGGATCAAACTTTTCACCTACAGTTTATCCTCAACCTAGGATTAAACTTTCTTTTCCCCGCACTCTGACCTGCACATGGGATTACGCTTTTCTTCTCACCCTGAGGGGCGAACTACGTCGACCTGATCTCCTCTTCAATAGGATTACATAGGCAACCATTTCATATGGCCCGGTTGCAATAAAACAAAAACCACAAAAACTATTCTACCCTATTCTTCTCACAAAAATAACCAAAAACATTCCTACGCCATGTCAGCCATATACAGCGTTGAACCTCTTACACCAGGTTCGAACTACGCAGACCTGATCTCCTCTTTAATAGGAGTACGTAGGCAGCCATTCATGGTGCGGTCTCACCCCCTACCAAAACACAAACCATTGTCAACGGGTATTGGGATTCTCTTTCAATCCATTACATTTCATTCGGCTTCAGACCAAAGGGATGGAATTACCTGAACTCCTCCCAAATAGGAGATTCGGCGACCATCTAAGATGCGGTCATACCTCAAAGAGCAACACTAAACCATAAGAGGTGGAATTAACTAGGCTTCTCCTAAATAGAAGTATTGGCGACCATTTATGGTGCGGTCAATCTCAGAGAGGAAAGCCACACTCCTCTCCACATTTCTATCCAGAAGCAAGTCCCAAGACACCAAAGATGGTAGGGATACATAGATCGATGATCCGTTCTGAACTATCTAGAGACAACTCAATGACCATCCACCAAGGAAGAATTCAGAATACATCAAGATCACAGGCCCTGAAGCAGCAGGTAAAATATCAAGCAAATAGCAAGGCATATCTAAAAGGGAAGTGATCCAAAAATATATTTCCTTGTCATATATAATGCTGTTTGATATATACACAATGTGAACTGTACATGACAAAATGGCTAAGCTAGTTTGTGCAGGTAAATACAAGCTCATCTACGAATCAAGGTACATGCGAGCTAGCAAGACCAACATGGCATTCTCTCAGATGAAGGAGGTAAAGATGTAGTCTCCTGGATAAGAATATCCACACGACCCAATAGATCTGTAGCCATCTGCATGATGACCATATGCTCATCGATATAAGCGCTCATCTCTGCGATCATACCAATGGTAAGGGACCTCGCTGCAGTACTATCTGTGACAGCCACATCCCCGGCAGATATAGCACTATCCCGCTCAACTATCACTGTGTCTCTGTCTGATCTAGCCTGATCACGCTCAGTGACGGCGGTATCTCTACGAGCCAATGCCTCGTCTCTCTCTAATAGGGCGGCGTCCCTCACATCAAGAGCAGTCGACATCATAGATCGAATCTGATCTCTCTCAAAGGTCATCAGATGAAGACTCTGCTCTAAGTACTGTGTCGAGTGCTGAATCACAAAAGTACTGGTACTAGGAGAATCTGGAAGAAATGCTGGCAACCGAGCAGCGGTATCCTCCTCGATGTAGGTATCAATGTCCTCTATAGACTCTACATCGTATAACTCGCTCTCCAGTACTGCAAATACTACTGCAGCCGATAAAACCTCCATCTCCAACCATGTGGAGTACTCTGCGAAATAACCGGGACGACTGGCAGGAAAAGCAGCTAGCTCACGTTGATCCCAGCAAGCGTATACACGAGATCGGTCCTCGTCTGAGAGGTATCGAGAAGCTGAACGCTGACCTGCCGCCCCCTCGAAAGGATGAAAATCCTGGAACTGGTCGAACTGCGACATCACAGTCAATGGGTGATAAGTAGTCACGCCCCTCAAGCCAGACAAAGGGAGGAAATCTATGCCCGGAGCATGAGTAATGAAGCTGTATGGTGAGCAAAGCCCCGAGCACATCAATATGCTAAATGGATCTCTGATATCTGCCAAAAATGCGAACCAGGACTGAGCATCTGTATACTCCGATGGCTGAAAGGAGTATGACATAGCCACATCATGGGAAAAGCAATACCCATGCCGTCTAAGGGTACCAACTGGTCGCAAGTGTGATATAAACCACACATACAGCATGACCGAACTCCCAGTAAACACGCTTGATGGGTAAGTACTGCAGTAGGATGCTGATCGCAGGGTCTCTGCCACGATCATAGGTACAATGGTACGACCCTCCCTGAGAGCTCTCACGGCCATGATAACGCCTATATCTATCTCATCCATATACCGCGACATATACACGTATGATAGTACACATAGCATCAGTACATCAACTCTGGCCAAATGCCAATGATCTTCCGACACGGTGAAACCCCTGGAATGTCGTGAGTAGCTATCCTCCGCACCAAATCTGTCATACAGAAAATGCTTAGAGATCACGTGGCCTCAATCCTGTGAGAGTCATGAATTGTCTACTCATGTCTCCTAAAGCCATGTGCACGCAGGGTCTGTATGTGACAACCCGATATTTTCTATATAAATAAATAAGAAATTTTGTGTATAATTTTTTTTTTATATTAAGGATGAGGATTTGTACAAGATATTGTGTATATATATTTATGTGGTAAATATAAAATATATTTATTACATGAAAAATTGTAAATGATTTTATTTAGAATCATGGTTTACTATCAATTATAATTTTATAATAATTAATTCCATATTGGAAAGGATTTTATCAATTATTTTCTATGAAAATAAAATTGACTATTAGTTAAATAATCTATGAAATTATTTTAGAATAATTATAACAATTATTTTATTAAAGGAAGTTTGTTCAGATTATTAAGTTAATTATGTTATCCAAACCCTAATTTCGGGTTTTTATCAGGGAAAGAGAATAATAATGTTATATTATTATTTATTAGTATTATAGATGTGTATGATTATGTGTGGAACAATTTTATGATAGTATGACCAAACCCTAATCATATTTTTCCAACCCTATTTTTAGTTTTGGATAAAGAATAATAATAACATTATGATATTTTAATGTACGAGAGCTGCTAATAATTGATTAATTGTGTTATAGTATTCGAAAACCCTAATTTCACTATATAAGATTTAATACTGTTATATATCTGTGTTAGATGATATAAATTTATGTGTTATTTTAAGGAGTATTAAATTAGAGACTTTAATTATAATTGTATTTTTCTAATTACTAGAAAACCCTAATTGTGTTTTTAGAAATCCTAGTTAAGTGAATTGGTAGACCCTAATTACTAAAATTAGCAAGGTTAAATATACTAGTGTTATTAAACCCTAATACTTTGTCCAAATAATTTTTTTTGTTCCATAAAAATTAATAATAAAATGACTTTTATGCCCTTTTTGCACATGTGCTAGGAGATTGAGTGTGGATCTTGCTAAAGCTTGAGTTGGTCACCAACTATGGATATGCTGAAGATTTTAAGCAACATGTGGCAGCAATCAAACTCAGCACATCATTCCTTAGCCATAGTATATAAGATTAAGAAAGAAAAAAATTGCTCATTTGGCTAGTTTATTTACCAACACCCCACTTAGACTTTCTCTCTCTAAAACCAACGAGTTTCAGTGCTAAATTAGTCCAAAAATCCAGCCCCACGAAATTCCATATCAAATCAGTAGCTTAGATCAAGATCAAACCCAAGAAAGGTATAAAATTCAAGCTAGAAAATCTGTCCAGAATTTGTTGTTAGATTTTGTGTTTAAGTGTTGTATTATGTTGGTTTTAGTATCTAGTGATGATCTGGGTTGCTAGATGTTAGATCCATAACATCTAGACGCTCAGAATTGAAGATCTACAATGTCCGGAAATAGCTTGATTTTGTGGCCTGACAATGAATGTCAGAGGCCACAGATTCTTGCTCGATGATGTTTTGTGTTGTTTTTAAGTTGTTAATAGTAGTCCTGCATGTTGTCTTTAATCTGTAAAAAGAAGTAAGGTCATATCTGTTATAGATCAAAAGTTATTTAAGGTCAAAGCACGTTGACCGAGCTTGACCGTCTGAGTTCTGGGTAACCCAGAAACGGTTTTCAGTGTCTGACAATATGTTTGTGGCTTCTGATCTTGCTGGTAGTTGTTGTTTTGTTTGATTTTTTTGAAGCTAGGTTGTAGTCTAGTATATTGACTATAGAATCATGCTTTTATATTGTTAAAACATTTCCTATACTGAAATTTGTGGCTGGTCAAAGTAGTAGAGAAATCCATATTTACGGTTTTCTGGAAAACCCAGAAAACTTATGAACACAGATTCTGTCAGTGGTTGACCGGCTTGTAACTTTTTGATGTGTGGATGTTTGATTTATTTTATGTAATGAATAAGTAGTCCTACATGTGGTCTACACATTAAAGTTCTTAGATCTCAAAAAACAGTTAACATGTAGCAAGTTGCTGGCGATCAAAAGTAGTCAGCCGGACTGTTCTTCAATTCTGGGAAACCCAGAAATGAAGAACAGCCTCTGACAACGAGTTTAGACGACTAGATCTGGCTGGTGTTATGTGTTTTATCCATGATGATTGTTGTATCTTATAGTCTTGTAATTGTACTACACAATCTGATAAAAACCGAGTCCAGAATCACAACACACACTGAGTTAATCACGGTCAAACATAGCCACTCGGTTCTGAGTTTGAAGTTCTGTGCTGGTATGAAGAACATGAAGAACACCTATAGCGACGGTTCTGTCGCTATAGGTGGTCTTTAGCGACGGAAATTATTATATTTTCCGGAAATTAATAAAAAAAATAGAAAAAAATAGTTTTTAATTATTAAAAATACAAAATAAATTATTAAAAATTATTTTAAATTCTAAAAATTAGTTTTTAATTATTTTAAATATATTTCATAAATATTTAATATTTTTGGAATATTAAAAGTATTTAATTTATTTAATTATAATATTAAATAAATTATTTAAAAATGATTTTAATATTTGAAAAATTATTTAAAATTGTATTATGGTATGAGAAAATAATTTAAGCTATTTTTAATAACTTTTAATATTATTTGATAATTTTCATTAATAAATTAATATTAATGATAATTAAGTTATTTACTAAATGAAGTAAATAAATAAATTAAAAATGATTTTATTATTTTAAAAATCATTTTAAATAATAATAAGATATTTAAGAATATTTTGAGTTATAAAATATAACTTTTAATATTTAATGGTTAATTTCATTAATTAATGATTAATAATGATATTAAAGTTATTTAATAATTATATTAAATAATTTGGTTTAAAAATGATTTTTATATTATAATAATCATTTTAAATGAAAATAAAGTGTTTAAAGATATTTTAAGTTATAAGATATAACTTTTAATATTTAAAGGATAATTTCATTAATAATTTAATATTAATGATATAATAATGATATTAAATTTATTTAATTATTATATTAAATAAATAGTTTTAAAAATGATTTTTTTTATCTAAAAATCATTTAAAAAGGATATAAGTGAATTAAAAATATTTTAAGTTGTAATTCATAACTTTTAATATTTGGATAATGATAAATTAATATTTTAATAGAATTGTTTGATATTTAAATCATTTAATAATGATTCTGATATTTCAAAAATTATGATAAATGGTAATAATGGTTTTAAAATTATTATGAAGTCATGAAAAATAGTGTGACTGTTGTTTAAGTTATCTATTTAGATATTCCGATGCAGAATAGAGTCTTAGACTCGATTATTATATATTAAGGTTGTCGATAAGTCGACATGTTACAGAAATTGATCTGAATTAGATAGGATTAACTTGTAAATTGTTTAATTGTGATGTAATGGTCGTTAAGTTATGTGACAATGTGATTAGGAATGTGCTGACTGTTATATGCAGTAGTATGTGTTATTATATAATGTTCTAATCGAATGATTGATTTGCTTAATGATAGGTTGTGATAAAAAGGGTAGAATTAAGTTAAGAAATTATAGCAGCGCATCAGGCAAGTACCCTACCTTTGCATTTTCTTTATGCATGGGATAAATGTAAGAATGTTTCAAAGTTATATTATTAATGTATAGTTTTTCAAGTCTATATTATATACGCCCATTGATTATCAACATGTTAGTATGTAATAACTCAGATATATATTCTGTCCGTTAATTTCTAGAAATGGTTATACAAGTGTCCCCACTTGGATAATCATAGTATTTAATCGCATGTTGATGCCTTTTTGATATACAAATTATTGTTGGATAAGATAAAAACCTTTGGTTTGAAACCCTGACAAATATGAACATCCCTTACCAGGGAAAATTTTTATGCGCCTAAGGTAGATCATGTAAATGGTAACACCATTTTTGTAATGTAGTATTGATCAATACAGGACACAACGGGCTGATCACCCCCGTGTTCGTAAGTTATGACGGTTTACAGATGAATTTCTGTTTAACCTTTTCAAAAATGAAAATAATGTTCATACTATGTCACATAAAATCTTTATATAGTCTGTACGTAGTTTCAAAATTTTGAAATAGTTATGTAGTTATTGTTGGTATAGATTACTTCACAACTTTTGCCTTGTTGTAGAAGAATAGTACATAGAAAACATTTAAATGCTTTCATATATATTGTTAATACTTGATGGGCACTCAAATGCTCATCCTTGCTAATTTAAATGTTTTCAGTTAAGAGCGAACAACCTGAAGGTTCTGTCAAAAACAAAGGGAAAGGGAAGATAGCTGGTTGACTGCAGTTATTATTATTTATAATAGTTAAGATTATGAAGACTATGATATATGTTTTATTATTAGTATGACTGGTAATGTATGTCTAAAGGTTACGTACTTGGGTGATGACTGGTAATGTATGTCTAAAGGTTACGTACTTGGGTGATGAACTATGATGAATAATTATTATAAAATGATCGTTTATATATTTTTGTTATTATTTTTAGTAGAATTCCGCTCATAGAAATGATATCGTGAAGTACCGAGTTCGGGTTTCAAGTATCCGGGTTCGGGGACTTTACACTGTCTAAGGGCAGCATCGTCAAACGAGCATACTCCTCCAGAGTAGGAGTCAACTCATGGGTGCCAAAATGGAATACCTGCCTATCTGGTAGCCAATGCTCTATCATCTCGTCCACGAATCCTGCAGGAACCTGAAATATCAAAAGGGTCATGGTGTGCTGCAGCAACAGATCTATAATCACCCTGTCTGGTGGTGACATGCTATCGTACCACGATCGTATACCCAATACCACTACTGACGTTGGGGTATGATCTATACGGCTAACTGTCGAAGAAGACATCTGTGAGGGCCGTTTCATAAGACCATCCAGGGGTCAATGTCGAATATCTCTGGACATACATACATATGCGTAACATGATACATGCATAACAGATAATAGATGGCAATATGATATAGGGAATGAAAAACGGTGCATACATTCCTAAATATATCATCATCAAATACGTCAGCTCTAATACAGCTACAAATACATGAAAATGGGGCACAGACGCCCTACTACTAACAGAGGCCTATCAAAAGATATAGCGAGAATGGGGAATAGCCACCCAATATCTAACAGAGACCTATCAAAAGATATAACGAGAATACACATCAGAAGAAAACCAGGGTCTCGATGTCCACATCCTCAATCCTTTCCACCTGATGTAACTCTTCCTGAGTCACTGGATCTCTATCAACAGGGATGTCAGACCTATAAAGAGGAGAATCTGCACCGGCAAAACCAAATGGGTCGTCTGAGGAACCAGCACCTTAGCTGGAAGGAATAAATGATTCCGCCTCTGTTGGATCTCTGCCCAAATGCCAAATAAATTCATGTGTCTGGTCCAACTGTCGGGTCAAAATATCAATCTGGGTCAGATGAGTCAGAGCTCGGACACAAGCTACCCAATCTGTCATCATCAAAGATCCTGGAACCATGTCCCCCATAAACTGTGTGGCACGGGACTGGGCCCCAATAGTGCGAGGGAGCCACCAACGCTGGAATATCTCCTGAGTACATGGACCCTCGGATAAATCAAAACTGTCAAATCCCAACAATGGAATATCAGTGATGGGTGACTGTGATACAGGCCAATGACTCCTGACAGGAGGCAAGATCGGTATACAAATCTCCCCTGTGGTGCTCCTAATAGCACGCTCTCCTAAATAGAGCTCCCAGCCTCCATCTGTGAAGAGAGGAAATCTCCGGGTGGAAATAAAATACTCTACTCCAGTAGGGTGTCCATCCTCAAAACGATGGTCAAATGATCCCCTAAGTATGGAAGCCATGTGATGGCGTCAGCCGTCAGTAACTCCAGCTGCATACGGCAGTGAGCGAAGCCCTTAGATACAGGGACCTTTGGCAAAATAGAATGGTGCCATCGTCGTCCTCGTGGATAGGTATCTAAGCCTAACACACTCATAGGACGCAAACATGGAAGCCTCTCTTAGGCCCAAAACTGCCAACACAATGGTAAAACATCTGCTATCAGTAAACGCTCTTAACCTGTGAATGGAAAAAGACAAGAGAAATATTCACCAGCAGAAACGGGTAAAATCCTAGCCAAGCCTCAATCAAACCCCGTGAGCGCAGACGCATGCCCTGGAGGAAATAGGCAAAGGTGTAAGAGCCCCAGTCAGACTCTCCTATAAGGTCCACATCGCGTGTAGCGCTGACCAAAGCGAAAGATACCGTGGAAGAGTTATCTGCTATGAAGCAGCCTTGAATGATCATCAGAAACAATCACCGCAGAACGCAATCCCTGATCCTGACATCATCGGGCATGGGCTCACTCAATAGCCCACTCATAACATCTACGCTCAAAGGACCTCAACGGACAGTCCTGCCCTTGAAGGCCTCCGCCGGAACTCCTAATAAGGATCTGACAGCAGTAGGGGTAATATTCGCCATGCAGGGCACTGGTTCCCCTCCAAACTCCATACTTGTGATAAATCGCCAATCCATAGGCGTCATCATCACCTCGCAATCCAGCAGATGGAGTGACTGAGTCTGATGAAACCATCGCTCAGACAATGCCCTGAGATAACCCTAGGGACAATGACGGGGGAGAATGGAGAAAAATGCCCCAAATCCCCACTCATGCATTACTGCTCTATAGTCAGGATGAAGCGCCTGGTACATGGAGTGGATGCTAAACCAGTTCCCCCAAGGCTGTGTAAAACCTGGAACCTGCATAAAATGCAGATCAACATCAGAACCCTTTAAATCCTCATCAATAGGAAAGAATGAAGATAAATTCTAACATCATACCTCATTAGCATGCAAGTACATCGATGGGTGTCTACCCAAATCACCCAGCAACTCTGGGTTCACCACCTGGATGCTCGGAAGCTCCCTGTGAGGGATATGTGCAGCAGGAGCGGGATCCTCAATATCCACCTCCTCGTCCTCGATGTCTGGAACATCTACCTGGACAGGAAGAATCACAGCCTCCACCAACCGACGAGGCTGTCTGACAGAACGGGGATGAGGCACTTCAGAAGCCCTCCGCCGTACGCCAGAAGCGGTCCTATAAGAACTGCTCGGCTGATCCAAATCCATAATATCTAAACAACAAGTCTCCAAATCACCTCAGAAAGGGATAGTGTAGAACACTTGTACGGTGATAGAATTTGCAGAAAGCAGCCCAAACTCAGCAGATCTAAAGATGGCTTGCGGTTTTTCTAAAGTGAAACAAGTTAAAAGTGACTTGTGAAGTGAAGCCTGCTGGGATTTATCATCCACACCTGGCCACAGGCTCACCTACGGCTGCAGTAGGTGCACCTGCGGCTCCTCTATGTGGCTCTCACCCCTCCAGCTCGGTCCAGTTCAAGTTGAAACAGAGTTCTTACGGGCTAGAAAGGTTAAATCGGGAATAAAAATGTCACGCGATTGAGCAAAACAGCATACAATCCTGGTCTTCTTAGATGAGACTTTGAATCTGTACATCACTCATTGGTAGTCTCCTGAACACAAGGTATACTCTGCCGATGAATTCAGTTGTCACAAATCACATACGGCAATACCTTATACCGGTCCTATGCCGCCGACTCCAGGTCGTTACCCTACATGAGTCCCCGACGGGGGTTACAAAGTGAGTACCCAACGGGGGTTACAACGTGAATCCCCGATGGGTGTTACAACGTAGATCCCCGGTGGGGGTTACAACACGTTCATCCGTTCATAATTCTATCAACGAAGGTCAAGCAGCCTTGACATTATTTCAGCCGATGGCAGGTAAACCCATCGAAGCGTTGAGAACAGTTTGGTAGTTGCGTACGTACTCATGCATCCCCAGTAGATCCCCGACGGGGGTTACAACGTATATCTCCTACGAGAGTAGCAACGCATGCTCAGCCGTTGACTCACATATCAACGAAGGTCAAGCAACCTTAATGTCATTTCAGCCAATAGCGTTTAAACCTATCAGAGCTATAGAGCTGTTTGAGGTTCTCATACCCAGCTGCTCATTTTCCCCAGCGGATCCTCGGCCGGGGTCACAACGCAATGCTCCGTTGATCTACACGTCAGCGAAGGTCAAGCAACCTTGGCGATCTCCTCACAGAGTTTCAGCCGTTGATTCACACGCCAACAAAGATCAAGCAACCTTGACAATATATCCCACAGGATGTTTCAGTCATTGATTCACACGTCAACGAAGGTCAGGCATCCCTGACAGCATTTGCTGTTAGCAGTAAATCCAACAGAATCGTGACATATTCTGACGATACTAACCAGGAGAGGTCAACATTATCAAAGATGATAAATGATGGAATATGTTATACACATCCTCAAATAGATCAAGCTTTATCCCCACAGATCTCTTACACATAAGGGATACCCCTTCAGGATCAAGTCGTTATCAAAAACACAGGAATTTGGTGATAACTACAACATCAACATCCTAGCAGATTCGGCTTGCACATCAGGTCTGGTTAGTATTGCCAATCCCCAGTTGAATCAATAGGGAGCCGGCAATCATCCCCAGCATGTTGGCCTACAACCCCGTACATATGCATCATACATTTGCATCATGTTGCTATCCATAGTACCATGATTATCTTGTTGCGTTTCAAGCGTCTAGGATTCTTTATCCTACCCATGCATCGCCATGCCTGAGTATGATAAAGAGGGGCATCTATAGACACTCGAAATTTTCTATACTACTGTTATTAACATTGCAGGAGGACAGATTCGTCTTTTAAGAGAGAACCCTAAAAGATAATCCAAATCCATACCGGATACTACCGGAAGTGCAACATCAACCCTGGATCGCAATCTGGGAGTAACGATTTCAACCTCAGATGTAACCCCGAGGCCTACAGATACAATACCGGAACTCACACCGAAGAAGATCGATTAATCTCGGAGATGACCCCGAGGTATCCAGTCTCAGTCCCAACCATGGGAATAGCCACCAACCTTGGTGATAACCCCAAGGAATGCAGTTTCGGAGATAACCCCGGAAATGATTGTTTCAAATGCCATCAGCTTCAATCTCGACACTCATAACGAGATACACAATACCAACCTGGCAATAACATCGGGAAGACAGGCACACCTCAAAGATGACAATGAGGACCTTCAACAAATGCAGCAGTCCAATCTCAGCGAAGTCTGAGTAACGTCTGCTTTATCGGCCCAATCTGGCGATAACACCGGTGAGGGGCAACATCGTCATATCGTCCAAAATGATGCCACGTCACGTCTCTATGCAACGATGTCCCACAAGGCTAACCAATCCCGAGTGACTATTGTGCAGTGTAACGAATGAAAATTGAAGCTTGAAGACCGGAGGGCATCGTCCCATCTTCAATGACTTCGTACAAACTCTAGTCACATACCATCGTACAACTCTCGACAACGGCGGTCCGAAATAGGTCCTGAATACCTCAAAACGGATGCCCGAATTGCACTTCTCAAAATCTTAGTGGACATTACAGTACATGAGTGCACGTACTTCGAGACGACCCGACCCGACAAACCCGGGCCGACCCGACCCGCCGCAGGTACACCTGCGGCTCATATTGACTATAAATAGAGGGCTTGGGGTACTAATTTTTAAGAGAAAAAAGATGGGGAATGTGACGCCCCCAAAATTAGGTATACATCACCCATCTTCAGTCGTCAGATACATGGTACATAATTCAAATACAACTTACTAATACGAATGTCGTGTACAATACGACAAAACATAACTGTGAGTTTGAATACAAATATTGTCTACTAGAGATTATACAAACTCAAAAAGAGTCCTCATTACAATTATTAATACACTATTTCACAGAATAGTGAGGACTACTAATGCTATCCTCTGGACCGTCACTCCGTTCCCCGACTAGCCCCTGCTATGTTCTCATTTCCTGAAGAGAACACTGAAAGAAAGGGTGAGCTCAACTAGCCCAGTAAGAAATATTATGACTAAGATAATGCAGAATAAATTATCATTAGCCTCCAACAATGTTAAACTGATAAAATACAATAGACATCAAGTTTAACTGCAGCGGAACAAGCAATCCATTAAAAGAGTCAAGTAGAGAATTGAATCTACTATCTTTTATGATTTAAAAAGTTTTTCATCACTTTTATCGCTGAGACTCAGCTCAATAAATAATCCACATCATTAAATCATCCCTGCACTACAGGCTAAGGATATTCTTTAGTATCACGACCACGAATTATCCATGCACTACGGGCCAAAGATAATCGTGTTTTCATCAACGGTCCTGATCATGCCATAAAATAATTCATCTTTGCACTACGGCCAAAGAGAATCCATAGCCATAATCATACCAAAAACTGTCCATCAATGCACTACAGGCCAATGAGGACTTTTAATTTTCACATCATTTGTAACATTACGGTCATGATTATACCGAATAATCCCTGGTCATAATCATATCAAGTCCATCTATGCACTACAGGCCACAGATGACTTTTAACATAACATAAACATGAGGATGATGACAATGATATAAGAATTCAATAAAACAAGTTCAACAATTAATTTATCCAAGAACTACTAACGTCCAAATTGTCAACATGATACTGCTTTGTAGAGTAAATTCAAGAATGATCAGAAGAATATTTCCATGAAAGGATACTGGATGAAGCACAAATATCAAGGATATTCTACTAATTTCATGGAGTATAGAAGTCAAAACTTTAACTAATTGAGTATAATAAAGAATGGAATAACAAAAGAAATCACCATGCATGCTGTACTTCGCATCGACAGGTTATTCCAACAGAATAATAATAACGGAATCAGGTCAGGCAAAATTTGCACCGACAAGATATTTCAACATAATAATAAAGACGGAACCAGGTCCGGTGTAAAACACACAGACAGGATGTTCCAACGGAATAATAATAAAAACGGAACCAGGTCCGGTGTAAAACACACAGACAGGATGTTCCAACAGAATAATAGAAGAATGTCACCAAGTATAGGGTAGACCGCGTATACAGGTTATTCCAACAGAATAATAAGAAATGGAATAACAACAGTTCTCTTCATGAATAAGAAAGAATAACACCCCTTACCGTAAAAGAAATTGGATATAGGAAAAGAAAAGTTAAGTAGCAAAAAGCTTTTTCTTCTATCTCTCTATAGTTTCTCTCTCTAGAGTTCAGTGAATTCGTAAGAAAATAATGAAGGAATGAGCTTCTATTTATAGGAAAATGGAATGCATAGTAACTAATCCATGAACGGTCCAGATTGATTTACTTTAATCTGACGGTCCATATTTAAAGAAAAATCTTTTAAATAAAATATAATATATTCTATTTATATAAAAAGATTTTTACTATGCAAACACTATACAACACTATGCAAAACACTATGCAATACTATGCATAATAAAATATAATATATTCTATTTATAGAATAACTTTAATAAAGTATTCTGTTTTATGTAAAAAGATGTTTCTGTTTTATTACGTTAATAATACGAATAAAAAAAACGTCATCATCGCTATAATAATTCATATTATTAATCGACAATAATTGAATCAAACTGAGCGACTTCTCACATAAATATCAATAATCAATACCGTGTGCTACTATGCAACAACGCGTATTACTGTACTTTTACTACCCAGTAGTTCAACAGTATCAACGGTAAAACTTCCGCCGTTATTTTCAATAAAATATTTTTGTCGTTTTCTCAATCCGACAATAATTTCGTTGTGGGGTCCACCAATAATTGTACCATCGTACGAATATTTTTTGACACAAAGAATATTCCCTGACCAATCGAATATAATATAACAACTTGCATACTTTGCAAAATTTATAAATACTACCCACAACTACAATATCATCTCAAATTCACACCATAATATTAAAAAATTATTTCGAGAAAATTAATTCTTTATTCATAAAATCTGGGGTTTCACAATCTCCCCTCCTTATGGAATTTCGCCCTCGAAATTTACGTACGTACCTGGTATGCCAAACAGGTGAGGATACCTTGACTTCACTTCAAATTCTAACTCTTGAGATATAACCTTTGAGTGTTGAATACGATTCTTCTTATCCAAGATTGTAACACGTATCTCTTCAAACGTTAAATCATCCGCTATCTCGTCCGGTTCTAAATTAATAATGTGGTTCGGGTCATCCACATATTTACGTAACATCGATATGAAAAAAAACGTTATGAACACGCAATATATTTGGCGGTAAAACGAGTCTATAAGCCACAGTTCCTACTCAATCGAGGATTTCAAATGGGCCAATTAAATCGAGGGTTGAGATTTCCTCTCTTCAGCAACTCTTGCTTCTAAAATAACACCCTCTTGAACCTTCTTCTTCACATTCATCAGATTTGGGTATGTAGCTTGAGCGTCTTTAACTTTATCAATTAAAGTCAATTTTACTCGTATATTCGTTATCTTCACGTGGGTCCCTAGAGTCTTTAACTCTATCTTCATCATTTGCAAGTTATACAAAATGAGTCTTTATGTTAACAACATCGCACTTATAAACGCATACGATCTTCTACTCAACACGTCAGCTACCACATTCGCTCTTCCACGATGATATTGAATAGTACGATCGTAATCTTCAACAGCTCGAGTCAACGTCTTTGGTGCATGTTACTTTCGTTTTAGTTGAAAAAATTATTTTGAGGGTTTAAGAAATGGGTTTTGTACTGGTGTCAATACAAAATTCGATTTCACGCTCTGGGGTAGGCTAAGAAGTCTTCAGGAATACGTCAAGAGATTTATTAATGATAAAAATATCATTCAAAACTGTTACTCACATCCAAGACTTGGATAGTACGTCACATTGATACTAACTGTGACTTCTATCCCTTAACCTAGATAGCACCTCACAATGATACCTATCAACTTGTTATCGTCATTCACAACGTCGCCTACAGAAAATATGGCTTCGGTGCATTCCACACAAGGAAGTCATCAACAAAAGGATCGGGGCTCTTTACTTATGGCTTGATATGACAATGATTGAATTTAGTGGTTTGGTTGCTTGAATTCGCATAATAGGTTGGTTAGGAATATGAAAGCTAACAACCTTACGAAAAACATGATGAGTAGTTAACCAATCGTTTCCAAAAATCACATCAAAGGCAAGTATTTTCAAAGAGACAAGATCAACACGTAAAGTGAAAGTGTCGATTTGAATTAAATAAGATTTATAAATAGTGGAGGTAACGAAGGTTTCTCCCAATGGAGTTTCAATAGATAAATCAAAGTTTAACTTCTCCGGAGTTAAGTACAAACATTGAACACAACTAGGTGAAATAAAAGAGTGAGTAGAACCGGTATCTAATACGGTATAGACTTCATAAGAGCTTATGATTAACTTACCCGTGATAATTTTATTCAGGTTCCTCGTCACGAGAGAAAAAAAACGCTCTCTCTTAAACTACCGGCTTTGGCTTTTCTGGGACATCCTTTGGCATCATTATCCCAGCTGGAATTGACTTCATTATACGACAAAATCGAGCTAGGTGACCTTCTCTTTCGCAATTAAAACATGCTTTGGACTGCTGCGTACAGTTTGGACGAATGTGTCCCTCCTGTCCGCATTTGAAACATACGACCGATGGGCGTTCTTTTTCCTTTGAAACGGGTGCTGGTGCCGGCGTCTTCACGTCATTGTTGAACCTTCTCTTCTTAAAATGTCCATTCTATTATCTTGGCCATGATTACCACCGAAATGGTTACCATTCTTGGCATGATAATTTCCCCCGCGATAGTTATCATTGTTCCGATGGCCGTTGCCACCGGTATGATTATTATCGTGCTGCTGGTTATTACCTTTTGGTTGTGATAACTCATTATCTCGCTCCACTAACTGAGCCCTATTCATAATATCTGAATATAAACAAAGTTTATGAGAAATGAGGTATTGACGTATATCAGGTTTCAAACCTCGCAGAAACATTCGTGCCATTCGCTCCTCATTATCGACCAAATGGGATGCAAACCGGGATAACTCCGCAAACTTAGCCTCGTACTGCGACACGGTCATATTGTTTTGCTCCAGCTTGATGAATTCTACCTCCTTCATGTGACGAATAATTTCGGAAAAGTACTTGTCGTTGAACAGCTCTTGGAACTTCTCCCAAGACATCTTGAGTGCGTCAGTCTGGGTACGTTTTACAGATTCCCACCAATGATCTGCTTCTTCACGCAACATAAAGGTGGCAAAAGGAACCTTTTGCTCCTCGGAGCATCCCAAGACATCAAATATCTTGGTAATCTGCTTTATCCATGTCTCCGCCTTAAGTGGTTCTGGCTTTCCCAAAAACTCCGGTGGTCCCAGCTCCTTGAACTGCTTAGCGGTGACCGTCCGAGAGTTATCAGTATTTCTACCTGCATTTTGGACATGAGCTGCCTTCGCCTGTTGTTGCATGAATTGCATAAAGTCTCTGACCATTCCATCATTCACCATTTCATCGGTGTTATTGTTTTCATGAGGAGTATTGTCCTCTAGTTGCACATTATCCTGATTATTGATCTGTGGAGACTCAACGGTCTCCTGTGCTCCATTGATAATCTCAACATTCTCGGATGCCATTTTCAAATACTGCCACAAAACAAGGGTTAATTAACATATCACATATCATCCCTACACTTTGGCCGACCAATTAAATACCAAATAAACTTAGGTAGGTCATACTAGCGAAGGAATTCCCCGTCTCTCCCCTCCTAGTTTTAGTCTCACATCTTAGCCAGAGATCATATCCCTAAGCTCTGATACCAACGGTGACGCCCCCAAAATTAGGTATACATCATCCATCTTCGGTCGTCAGATACATGGTACATAATTCAAATACAACTTACTAATACGACTGTCGTGTACAATACGACAAAACATAAATGTGAGTTTGAATACAAATATTATCTACTAGAGATTATACAAACTCAAAAAGAGTACTCATTACAATTATTAATACACTATTTCACAGAATAGTGAGGACTACTAATGCTATCCTCTGGACCGTCACTCCGTTCCCCGACTAGTCCCTGCTATGTTCTCATTTCCTGAAGAGAACAGTGAAAGAAAGGGTGAGCTCAACTATCCTAGTAAGAAATATTATGACTAAGATAATGCAGAATAAATTATCATTAGCCTCCAACAATGTTAAACTGATAAAATACAATAGACATCAAGTTTAACTGCAGCGGAACAAGCAATCCATTAAAAGTGTCAAGTAGAGAATTGAATCTACTATCTTTTATGATTTAAAAAGTTTTTCATTACTTTTATCGCTGAGACTCAGCTCAATAAATAATCCACATCATTAAATCATCCCTGCACTACAGGCCAAGGATATTCTTTAGTATCACGACCACGAATTATCCATGCAC
Source organism: Panax japonicus (assembly GCA_020205505.1). Taxonomy (NCBI): domain Eukaryota; kingdom Viridiplantae; phylum Streptophyta; class Magnoliopsida; order Apiales; family Araliaceae; genus Panax; species Panax japonicus. The sequence goes on from CM035105.1 coordinate 32,161,507, forward strand.
TACGGGCCAAAGATAATTGTGTTTTCATCAACAGTCTTGATCATGCCATAAAACAATCCATCTTTGCACTACGGCCAAAGAGAATCCATAGTCATAATCATACCAAAAACTGTCCATCAATGCACTACAGGCCAATGAGGACTTTTAATTTTCACATCATTTGTAACATTACGGTCATAATTATACCGAATAATCCCTGGTCATAATCATACCAAGTCCATCTATGCACTACAGGCCACAGATGACTTTCAACATAACATAAACATGAGGATGATGACAATGATATAAGAATTCAATAAAACAAGTTCAAGAATTAATTTGTCCAAGAACTACTAACGTCCAAATTGTCAACATGATACTGCTTTGTAGAGTAAAATTCAAGAATGATCAGAAGAATATTTCCATGAAAGGATACTGGATGAAGCGCAAATATCAAGGATATTCTACTAATTTCATGGAGTATAGAAGTAAAAACTTTAACCAACTGGGTATAATAAAGAATGGAATAACAAAAGAAATCACCATGCATGCGGTACTTCGCATCGACAGGTTATTCCAACAGAATAATAATAACAGAACCAGGTCAGGCAAACTTTGCACCAACAGGATGTTCCAACAGAATAATAAAGACGGAACCAAGTCCGGTGTAAAACACACAGACAGGATATTCCAACGGAATAATAATAAAGACGAAACCAAGACGGAACCAGGTTCGGTGTAAAACACACAGACAGGATGTTCCAACGGAATAATAATAAAAACGGAACCAGGTCCGGTGTAAAACACACAGACAGGATGTTCCAACAGAATAATAGTAGAATGTCACCAAGTATAGGGTAGACCGCGTATACAGGTTATTCCAACAGAATAATAAGAAATGGAATAACAACAGTTCTCTTCATGAATAAGAAAAAATAACACCCCTTACCGTAACAGAAACTGGATATAGGAAAAGAAAAGTTAAGTAGCAAAATGCTTTTCTTCTATCTCTATATAGTTTTTCTCTCTAGAGTTCAGTGAATTCGTAAGAAAATAATGAAGGAATGAGCTTCTATTTATAGGAAAATGGAATGCATAGTAACTAATCCATGAAATGTCCAGATTGATTTACTTTAATCTGACGGTCCATATTTAAAGAAAAATCTTTTAAATAAAATATAATATATTCTATTTATATAAAAAGATTTTTACTATGCAAACATTATGCAACACTATGCAAAATACTATGCAACACTATGCAAAACACTATACAACACTATGCATAATAAAATATAATATATTCTATTTATAGAATAACTTTAATAAAGTATTCTGTTTTATATAAAAAGATGTTTCTGTTTTATTACGTTAATAATACGAATAAAACAAAACGTCATCATCGCTATAATAATTCATATTATTAATCGACAATAATTGAATCAAACTGAGCGACTTCTCACATAAATATCAATAATCAATACCGTGTGCTACTATGCAACAAGGCGTATTACTGTACTTTTACTACCCAGTAGTTCAACAGTATCAACGGTAAACTTCTGCCGTTATTTTCAATAAAATATTTTTGTCATTTTCTCAATCCGACAATAATTCCGTTGTGGGGTCCACCAATAATTGTACCGTCGTACGAATATTTTCTGACACAAAGAATATTCCCTGACCAATCGAATATAATATAACAACTTGCATACTTTGCAAAATTTATAAATACTACCTACAACTATAATATCATCTCAAATTCACACCATAATATTAAAAAATTATTTCGAGAAAATTAATTCTTTATTCATAAAATCTGGGGTTTCACAGGGAAACACTGCACAATTTGCTCTGCACTCGCCGTACAGTGTTTTTTCTCACTTTCAAACACTTGTGAGCTCATATATAGCCTCTTTTGTACGCACAAAAGCCAGTGTTTACCCACTCTAAAGATATAGAAGCCTTTTTTATCAGTCAGTTGCAAGCCTTCTCACACACTTTAGAGTCTTTCTCTTCATCTTTGCACACACCCTTCTACACGTTGAGAGTCGTGTTGCTTGTTTTTGCCCGGACTTTGGTCCGTGGTTTCATTCCAGTCTGTATATATATATTATATATATATATATATATATATATATATATATATATAGAGAGAGAGAGAGAGTCCGGATCAGGTTCGGACTCCCGGATTTTGTTAAAATCCGGACCTTTTTTTTTTTTTTTTGCTTTTTTTTTTGACTGTACAGACATGTTTTGTTATAGGCATCCAAATCATGCCCAAAACACTGTATTATGGAAAAATTTCAGTTCCACAAATTTATTTTTTTTTTAGTTGTTTCAAAAAAAAAGCAAAAAAAAGAAAAAAAAATTTGGTCCGTATTTTGATCCAGTCCGGACTCCCGGACTGGATCCGTGTTCTATATATATATATATATATATATATATATATATATATATATATATATATATATATATGAACTGTGTGTCGAACTTTGTTCGATGAGCCTAGACTTCGGTCTGAAGCGTTTATTGCTTTAATATATATATATATATATATATATATATATATATATATATATATATATATATATACATTTATATATATTAATTGTGTGTCGGACTCTGTTCGATGAGCCTGGATTTTATATCTAGTGCGTTTACTCGCTTATATATATATATGAACTGTGGTCGAACTCTATTCGATGAGCCTGGATTTTACATCCGGTGCATTTATATATATATACATACATATATATATATACATACATATATATATATATATATATATATATATATATATATATATATATATTTGTCCTGCCTAGAGTTCTCTTCGTGGCAGTTGATCGCTTTACAATTTTATTTACATTTTGTCCCGCCTGGAGTTTCCTCCGTGGCGGTTGATAGCTTTTAACAGCTTTATTTACATTTCTGATCCCCCATGGAGGTGCTTCGTGGTTGGTGATTATGTCTGTATATATATATATATATATATATATATATATATATATATATATATATATATATATTTACCGCTTTTATATATATACCTGCTTACTGCTTTCATATAAATTCCAACATTCTGTGCGCCTAGGAATCATGTGATCACAGATTCATCCCATTGGATCTAGATTCGGTTCCCGTGATGGACATTTTCAGCTATAAGCAGTTTGTAAATTATTCTGCGATGTCTGAATTTCCTCAGATGGTTTCCATACCCACGAGGAAGTCGGCATTATTTTTGTATATTATTTTTATACGGATGCCTTGCATCCGTCAAATAAAATCAATCCAGACGATCACTTAATAAAAATGGGCGTGTAAAAGGTCTCAATTCCTATTGAGCATCAGGGTTTGATAAACCTCTTTTATAAAATATCACTGCCATATCTTGCTAAAAACTGAATTTTTACATAAATTCAAATACTGTGTATATAGGTTCGAACGAGGCCTCGCACAACTTTCATATAACAGCACATTGACCCATACACACACATACACTCAGATAATAGTTTCTTGAAAAGAGGCGGTCACCGTGGTAACACGGATGTCGGGGGGTGCCTAACACCTTCCCCCCGCATAACCAAGTCCCCGGACCCTAAACGAATCTCGGTTTTGCTGACTCGTATATCAGTGTCACATCACTGGGTCAATGTGCAAACCTTTTCTCGGTTGTGTTGGTACAACCATTTAAAAAACCAATTGGCGACTCTTAACAGTCCCATCGTCGACATTATACATGTCGGGCCTTTTTCACTTATTTTTTCAAACAAATCTCTCCTAAAATGAGAACACTAAAGAACAAGTAACGGAAAGGGACATCCAAAAATCCCGACGTCGACATTCATCAAGTTCATTTTCAAAACTTCGTGTTTCTTTTAAAAAAATATTCATTTAAGTATACTAAAGCAATACATATGATGCAAAGGGACTTTAGGCTACATGTTATACTAATTTTCATGCATAACTAAGTCAAGATAAGAAGATAAAAATTATTAGAGTATAGCAGAAGTCAGAATCCTTTCCTGGTGCATGGCGCATCTGTGCCTTGTTGAACTGCAAGAGGGGCGCAATTGCGCCCTTCCCTGGCAGCTCCAACAAGGTCTCTACTTCTACCGAACTCAGAAACCAAATGTGAATTCCTTTTCTAAACATACTCTAACCAACTCTATTATGTTCATAACATTCATACTAACTCATATAACACAATGACATCCAAATCCAAATCAATTAACAAGTAATTTCATGAATTTCTAAGAATTTGAAGAACTTTAAATTAAGAACATGTTATAGTAGAGTTACCTCTTGAAGCTTGAATTGTTAACTTCTTTGCTCCTACTTCAGATTATTTTCCAATCTCAGCAACACTCACTCTCTCTATATTGAACTTATACAATACATTTCCTTATTTATCACATATCTAACTCAATTTAAATTGAATTATCACTTCTCAAGACACACACACAGACATATATATATATATATATATATATGTAATTCAACACAATATCCAAACAATTCATTTTCCAATATTAATCTTGTTTATAAAATTCACGGGTATTACACATGCCCCCAGGACTTCGCTGAGCGCCGCGACTTCTCATTAACACCCGTCGCGGCTGCCTTCGAGCGCTGTAACTTCCTTTAGTTTCCGGCCGTGACTTAGACTTCTCTGTTTGTGTCGTTTGTTATACTTCCTTTGCTCGCCTTTTTCAGCTCTCTTTCCTTGTTTCCTCTTTGTTCTTAGTCCCAAACACTTGCTTAACCTTATTAACTTGTAACAAAGTTAATTCATACTTTATTTAATTCTTTTCCTCATTCAAACGTATTTTACATTCCTGCAATGAAACATTAAAAACACCTTAAATTAAATAACAATTACTTTAAAACTTACAAAATAATTAAGTGAAAAGCATATAATTCGTAGATATAAAATTTACTCATCAAAACGCGTCAAATCCTGCACATAAACGAAGCCACATGTAGGAACTTGACGGCTTGGGCCGCCGGAGGATAATTTTGGTGTGAGAATAAGTACAGGCTGAAAATAGGTTAACAATGAAGTCTTATAATTTTAGTGCTCAAATTGATATTACGTGTGAATTAGGGAATAACCTTGTATTTATAGTTGATCACACCTCTTTTATCGCCCAATCCTCGAATTGTAATAAATTTTCTTATCATGGTAACTATCATTATGATAGGATAGAAAGAAATCGGATACAATTCTAACTCTGAATACAGTTAGAACTATATAGGATTAATTACATATTTTAGTACATTTTAAAAAATAATTACAATAATGGTGCATCTATAAAATAATTACAAAAATAATACACTTTCCCATATTTATTTACAATATTAGTGCAATTAAGATTCCGTAATTTAGGGGATTAGTATTGGTGGGCTGACATGGCAAATCAATTCCTTAATTTAGGTGATTAGTATTGGTGAAATTTAGTTAATGCTTTTATGTAACGAGGGTAGAAGAACGATTATTATGTTGATCTCTTTCCTTCACTCGAAAATATCAATTATGGACAGTGTCAGTTACATAAAATACGGAAAAGAAAGGCTATAAGTATTGTAGCATGGGGAAGTATGAAGTACCACATAGCAAATTAGCAAAACCTATGATCAAGTGAAGACTTGTAAATTAGAAAGATGAATTGAACTCTAGACTAGTTTAAGGAACTGTTATGTATCCTTGGTGGGGATAAAAGTCACTCTTGTAAGATGAAATGAATAATGTATTTATTATTATTTGTAATGAAAAAGGATTATAAGGTTTCCAAAACCTGGGATTTGAGAGTCTATGTCGTTATATTTCAGTATATAATGGTGTATGTTGGATGAATGATGTACTCGTGACGTACGGAATCAGGGTGTGAAGATAGACCGAATTTTGGGGCGTTACAAGTTGGTATCAGAGCTGATAAGTTATAAACCTTAGGTAGGAGTACCTAAGACTATAATCGTAGAGAGAAGGATATGAAGATCACCACGTGATCATAATGACTCGTAGTAACAGATGGGTTGTTAAACGATGGATGATTTATAGCTAGTGCTATGAATGAAAGGTACTATGAAGTAGTACGAGAAGAAGAACTTAGATTGAGTTATGAAGGATAGTATATGAATTAAAGAAAATTCATATTAAGTAGAGAGAGATTTAGAAGTTGTAAAATTTCAATTGAGGACTCATGTGATAGCTGAGTTGTATGAACCTTTGTTATGGGCAGAGGTTTGTGCTTGGTGTAACAACTGCTTAGCTTATTACAGTGATAATCATTGGGATTTGTCGCGCTATCAAGATGTATATGACGAGAAGGTGAATCTTTTCTCATGTACATATTTGATAGGTAGAGAACGATAAGGTAGGTGCGAGTTCTTTAAACTCATACTTATGGTAAGTTCGTGACTCATAATAATATGGTATGTTTTTGAACGTCTCAGCGAATGGACGCCTATGGTCTGTCTGGATGTTCTTAAACTGATATTATTGTGGAAAGTTCCTGAACTCATAATGTGTGGTAAGTTGATGGACTGTACTAAGGTATAGGAATGTTTAGACTAAAAACACGTTGTTTTCAGTATGCTTAGCAGTGAAGGTACTAGAGAAGATTAAGTATTGTCGCAGTAAGACAATGAAGGAAGGTGGAGAATAGAATATTCCAAGTCATCTAGATATGCTAGATTTCGAACTTTATTGAACTCGTGCTGATATGTACTTTGAAAATGAAAGAATTGGTTCAACTTTTGGAATCAATAGAATTTTTTTTATAAAAAAAAGCTATTCTTTGTATGTCTATGCTAATTGCTTCAGCTAGACAGAAATTGATTTAAAATATTCAAAATGAATTTTATATCATCTGTGCATTCGATGCAAGGGTGGTAAAACGATGGAGTTGTTAATACCATTGAACCTGGTGTTGGATGTGATCTTAGGATCAACAACTCGCTATGGTATGATGTATAATGACGAAGTCACAAACTGACGAAGTCCTCGACGTACTGTAAAAAAAGTACGGTATCATGACGTCATAAACCGTTTTGATGTATTGCGAAAATAATTTAAAGAAGTAGTCGATGTCAATTGAGTTGACTAGACGAATGTTTCACGTTGAAATCCAATTTATTGGTATGGTCTAAGCTACTTGATTTGGCTAGACAAATGGTATGTCATCGAGCTTTCTTTGAGAACTTGTGCCAAACCAAATTGTTTTGGTGCGGAATCTAATGATTTAGTCTGAGGAGAACATGGAAGATGTAGTTACTTTCTTTGTGATTGTAAACTGACCGTTAAAGATGGGCTTACGGCGAAATGTTGTTTAACCTAGTAAGAGTTCATGGTCGATTTGACCCCTCAGCAAAAGTATGAAAAGTTTTAAGAGGAAATTTTATATTCTTCGTTATTCCTTCTGCTTCATGATTCTTGATATGTTATGGGGGTTAGGAATGAGGGAACGATAAGAACTCCATTGAAGAGAAGTTGAGAAGAAAGGTACGCTAAAATTTCGAGGACGAAATTCTGTGAAGAAGGGGTGAATGTGTTGACCCGGGTAAGGGTGTGGTTTTAAGAAATTCCGAGGACAGAATTTTTATAAGTGGGGAAGAGTGTGACGACCCGGAAATTCGGGTTGTCCAGAATTTAAGTTTAAAGAATTAGTTATTAATAAAAGGAATTTTTATTAATATTATTATGTGCTATGTGTTTATTAATCGTTCTATAACTTAGGATGATTATAAATCGGGAGTATTCTGGCTAAGAGCTAGATTGAGCGAATAAGAATTTTCAATACGAAAATAGAAGTTTTCTGGGAACAAAATATTTTCGGGGAAAAAGACGAAATAGGCTCTATTCACCCTTTTCTGCTAGGAGATTTATTTTGAAATTCCAAGAAGTTATTGATTGCGTGAAATCTTGAGATATGATGGAATATTCAATAATATTTCAGTTATGGCAAAAACGAAGTTTTCGCCTGCGGACTCAAAACCTAAGTGTTAGGGAAAGTGAGTTCCGAGAATGTAATGAGTACGTATAATAACTAGGATTATTATGCGTGAGAAATACGAGTATGATACGAGTTATTATACGAGTATAGAAAGAAGAATAGTACGATGTATAATACGAATATCGTACGAGCTAAATACGAAGAGAATAAGAGAATACGAGAAAGGAATGTGTGGAGTGCGATTAGTCTTAATGGACTTTGTGTTCATGGACTTTATAGAATCTAATTGGACTTGGATTATGTCAAGGCCAATGATTTGTGAAATCAAGCCCAATTTAGGCCCAATAAGAATTAGGGTTAAGGCCTAAACCAAGAAAAGAAATCGCGGATCGAATCGATTGGTAAACGGATGGGTAATAACCAATGGGCAACCCATGGGCATGTGGGTGGTTACTTGGCCACCAAGTAAGGGTGGTGGCCAAGTAACTTGGTGGATAAGTTTTTAAGGAGGTGGGAATAGTAATTTTAGGGGCAAAATGACTATTTTGCCCCTAGCTTTGAAAATCTATAAATAGAAAGCTAGATTTTTATTTTTTTGAGATTTTAAAAATCCTCCACTTGAGAGAGAGAGGGGAGAGCTCGGTTGGGAGAGGAAGAGGAAGAGCATGAGCATGGATGCTCGGATCAAAAGTGATTGTGAAATAGAAAAGTTAGCGAATCGCTGGCTTTGTATAACGGAAGAGAAATAAAGAAGAACGGTAATTCGAACACTAGTTCTTCTAAATTTTCTTTAAGTTTTTATGTTCAAAAACATAACTTAATGAAGATAAGAAGTAGAGTAAGTTAGAAATGATTTCATATTGTTGAAATCGTAAGAAAATGAAGAAATAAAAATAAGAAATTTAGTTTATAAATTTCTTAAGCAAGTATAAGATTCGTGAGGATTTTGAGCTATTCGAATGAATATTATGAACGAGTAGGTGAATTAAGTAAGGAATGGTGTTCTATAACATCAAATTCCAAGAAAAAGTAGAATCGTAATCCAAAATATCGATTAAAATGAAGAACGAACGAAGAACGCGAAGAACACGCGAAGAACACGAAGAATGTTGTTGATGGACAAATTTAAAACCATCGTAAGATAATCGTTGTTGATGGACAAGTTTAAAACCACCGCGTATAAGTTAGTTTCTTATTGCTTGGTTAGGAATGGTAGAAACGTTCATGAAGAACGGGTTAAAACTAAGCTAAAACGAAGTTATGGCAAAAATTTCGTAAAAGACAAACGAGAATTATAAAGTTAGTAAATAAACCTGAACATGTAGGGTTTCATAAGAAAGTAATAGAATATAGAAAACGTGAGTTATAGACTCAAGAACGAACAAGTTCCGAGTTCGAATGATCGAATTACGGACGAACAAACGAAGAGCGTTAAAACGTAAAAATGAACGAAGAGTGAAGATCAAGTCAATCTAATGGCACGTTAATAGATTCAGAACAAATTTCTGTCTGAGGGGTATTAAAGTACATAAGATAAGGAAGAGAATGGCCTTGGAACGACCTCATTACGAGTTATAACGAAGGAGATATGAGATCGCGAAGTAAGCATCTCAAAATTTATTTAACACTTAGAGAAAATTTCTAGGGTTAGGGCTTAGCGCCGCGGCGCCAGTCATGCCTTGTAGAGTGGTGCAGCAGCGCCAGACCGGGGGCCGGGTACTGTAAACTCACGCCGGGGCGCGAGAGATAACAAAGGGAGTGGCACCGCGGCGCCAGTGTTGGGAAAAAACCAGAGATGATCTTTTAACTGCTCAGCTCTTGGGGGAAATGTAAGGGACGATAAAGAATATAATATTCAACTAATGTAACACTTAATCAAGTGATGTAAACCTTTATTAAATGTTGAACGTATAGATTAAACAAGATTAAATTATAAAGAATATAATCACGGGTTATGTAACCGATATCCGGGGACCGTAGTCGGGTGAACGAACGTAATGAATTGCTATGGTTGTGATTCCTTAGACGTTGAGTGACGATGATAATGAATAACATTTCGATGTTATATCATGATAATGAGAGATAAGTGTGAAGCGTATAGACGCTGTGAACGCAACGTCGTTGCGATGGACGCTTGGTCTTAGCATACAATGATCGGTATGGCTTTGACACTAAGAACGAGTAATGAACATGGGGTTCATATAATGGATAACGAAAGTATTAAATAGTATATGAATTATCAAGAAAGCCGTAACAAACGGTAATAAGATTAATGAAAGCCGAATGTGATTCTATAAAGAATGAATCCAGAGGGATGACATTTAGTTTTCAGAAAGCCGTAAGGAATAAGAAATTGACTTAATCGAACATTATAGTTTAATAGTTCGTATAAGTTAAGAGAAGTTAGGTTGTGGTACAATCGTAACCTTTGATGGTTGACATATGGGAGCTGGGCTAAATAATTCCTTCAGAAAGCGAAGGTATATACAAAACTGGCAACCGATCTAACTCACTATGATGGCAGTGTAGATGAGAACTTGTTTGTTGGTTGTTTGTGGGAAACCACTCAGAGTACCATATGGACTACTAGCAGAGACGCGATGTGTGCTGAGTCCTAGAGAAGTTATAAGAAGAAGATAAGAATATAAATCATCCAAGATGATGAACGTTTTGAGTAAGACATCTCCGTATGTTATAAAGCCGTAAATTGGTAAAGGAAGTTAGTCGCGTAAACTTATATTGCAAGAACGCGAACCCTAAGAAGTAAAGTTAAGTAAACCAATGCGTAAGTTTAATATATGATTAATTGGTGTTTATTTTTTTGTCCTAATGTGTTATAGGGATTGGAATGAGCAGTTCAGCATAAGCTGTAGCACTTCTCAGATGTTGTACTTGAGAAGTTTTGTCTATGTGCGAATGTGCGATATTTGTACAATGTGGTAGAACGTATGAGGCCTTGGGTCACAATTTGAACACTTCGGTGTTTCTATGATATAAATTGTTTTGTGATTGAGCTGTTCAATACAAGTATGTTCTGTTTATACATGAACCATTATTGTTAAGTCTGTGCTAATGATTCTAGCCAGACAGGATGTGTATGAAAAATGTAGAGGGATGAAAGTATTTCAAAGTGAAAATAATTGATTTTTTAAGATGATAGGAATCAAGACTATTCCTATTATTCAAGCTGCTTCATAACCTTTGTTCGGTTATAGAAGTTCTAAAGAAATGTTTTAAATTCTGAATTTGTTTGTTCAACTGTTATGACTTGCTGGGCAATTGAATGCTCACACTTGCTTTAAATGAAAAACAATTTTCAGCGAACAAGGTTAGAAGAACTTAAGGATCCCGTAAAGATCAAGCTGACGGTATCCAGATGAAGTCATTCAGAGTGTGAAGGTAGCGAGAAGATCAAGTGAAGACTTGTAAATTAGAAAGATGAATTGAACTCTAGATTAGTTTAAGGAACTGTTATATATCCTTGGTGGTGGATAAAAGTCACTCTTGTAAGATAAAATGAATAATGTATTTATTATTATTTGTAATGAAAAAGGTTATAAGGTTTCCAGAACCTGGGATTTGAGAGTGTATGTCGTTATATTTCAGTATATAATGATGCATGTTGGATGAATGATGTACTCGTGACGTACGGAATCCGGGTGTGAAGATAGACCGGATTTCGGGGCGTTACAGTGGTGGTGGCATATTCATCCCAATGCTTACCTTGATTATTGAATTTGATCCAAAATCAGCAACTGATAGAAGAGATTGGTAATCAAACCTTCACACCGAGGTAACCAAATCTTCATACCAAGGTAACAGAACCTTCATACCAAGGTAACCAATCCACATCCACACCTGCAATTTTTTTATAATGCAGTTGGTAGCCAAACATTCATACCAAGGTAACCAATTCAGTGTTATTAGGTTACCAATTTATTTTGAATGTGATACAATTGGTAGCCAAACCTTCATGCAGTGGGTAGCCAAACCTTCATACCAAGGTAACCAATTCAGTTTTATTAAGTTACCAATTTATTTTGAATGTGATGCAGTTGGTAGCCAAAACCTTCATGCAGTTGGTTTCCAAACTTTCAGGCCAAATTAACCAAGTCATACTGCAGGTGTGTAGGTAGATTGATTACCTTGGTATAAAGGTTTAGTTATCTTGGTATAAAAGTTTGGTTATCAACATTACATTACTCATCACTGTGACAACCCGATATTTTCTATATAAATAAATAAGAAATTTTGTGTATAAATTTTTTTTTATGAGGATTTGTACAAGATATTGTGTATATGTATTTATGTGGTAAATATAAAATATATTTATTACATGAAAAATTGTAAATGATTTTATTTTAGAATCATTGTTTATTATCAAAAATAATTTTATAATAATTAATTCCATATTGGAAATGTTTTTATCAATTATTTTCTATGAAAATAAAATTGACTGTTATTTAAATAATCTATGAAATTATTTTTGAATATTTATAACAATTATTTTATTAAATGAAGTTTGTTCAGTTAATTAAGTTATTTATGAAAGGTAAACCAGATATAGAATCCAAACCCTAATTTCGAGTTTTTATCAGGGAATGAGAATAATAATATTATATTAGTATTTATTAGTATTATAGATGTGTATGATTATGTGTGAAACAATTTTATTATAGTACTACCAAACCCTAATCTTGGTTTTGGATAAAGAATAATAATAACATTATGATATTTTAATATTCTAAGTGTTATAATATGAACTGCATGTACGAGAGCTGATAATAATTGATCAATTGTGTTATAATATTCGAAAACCCTAGTTTCACGGTATAAGATTTAATAATGTTATATATCTGTGTTATATGATATAAATTTATGTAGGTGTATTAAATTAGAAACCTCAATTATAATTGTATTTTCTAATTATTAGAAAACCCTAATTGTGTTTTTAGAAATCCTAGTTAATTGATTTGATAAACCCTAAATTGCTAAAATTAGCTAGGTTAAATATACTAGTGTTATTAAACCCTAATACTTTGTCCAAATTATTTTTGTTCCATAAAAATTAATAATAAAATGACTTTTATGCCCTTTTTGCACATGTGCTAGGAGATTGAGTGTGGATCTTGCTATATTTTGGGTTGGTCACCAACTCTAGATATGCTGAAGATTTTAAGCAACATGTGGCAGCAATCAAACTCAGCAAATTATTCCTTAGCCATAGTATATAAGATTAAGAAAGAGAAAAATTGCTCATTTGGCTATTTTATTCACCAACACTCCACTTAGACTTTCTCTCTCTAAAACCAACGAGTTGTAGTGCTAAATTAGTCCCATAAATCAAGCCCCACGAAATTCCATATCAAATTAGTAGCCAAAAATCAAGATCAAACCAAGAAAGGTATAAAACTCAAGCTAGAAAATCTGTCCATAATTTGTTGTTAGATTCTGTGTTTAAGTGTTGTATTATGTTGGTTTTAGTATCTAGTGATGATCTGGGTTGCTAGATGTTAGATCCATAACATCTAGACGCTCAGAATTGAAGATCTACAAGATCCAGAAATAGCTTGATTCTGTGGTCTGACAATGAATGTCAGTGGCCACAGATCCTTGCTCGATGATGTTTTGTGTTGTTTTTAAGTTGTTAATAGTAGTCATGCATGTTTTCTTTAATCTGCAAAAAGAATGAAGATCAAATCTGTTATAGATCAAAAGTTATTTAAGGTCAAAACACGTTGACCGAACTTGACTGGTTGAGTTCTGGTAACCGAGAAACGGTTTTCAGTGTCTGACAATATGTTTGTGGCTTCTGATCTTGCTGGTAGTTGTTGTTTTGTTTGATTTGTTGAAGCTAGGTTGGAGTCTAGTATATTGACTATAGAATCATGTTTTTATATTGTTAAAACATTTCCTATACTGAAATTTGTGGCTGGTCAAAGTAGTAGAGAAATCCATATTTACGTTTTTCTGGAAAACCCAGAAAACTTATGAGCACAGATTCTGTCAGTGGTTGACCTGCTTGTATCTAATTGATGTGTTGATGTTTGGTTTATTTTATGTAATGAATAAGTAGTCATACATTTGGTCTACACATTAAAGCTCTTAGATCTCAAAAACAAATAACATGTAGCAAGTTGCTGGCGATCAAAAGTGGTTAGTCGGTCTGTTCTTCAATTCTGGGAAACCCAGAAATGAAGAACAGCCTCTGACAGCGAGTTTGAACGATTAGATCTGGCTGGTGTTATGTGATTTGTCCATGTTGATTGTTGTATCTTATAGTCTTGTATTTTTACTACATAATCTGACCAAAACCGAGTCCAGAATCACAACACACACTGATTTATTCACGGTCAAACATAGCCACTCGGTTCTGAGTTTGAAGTTCTGGGTTTGTATGAAGAACATGAAGAACACCTATAGCGACGGTTCTGTCGTTATAGGTGGTCTTTAACGACAGAAAATGTTTTATTTTCCGGAAATTAATAAAAAATAGAAAAAAATAGTTTTTAATTATTAAAAATACAAAATAAATTATTAAAAATTATTTTAAATTCTGAAAATTAGTTTTTAATTATTTTAAATATATTTCATAAATATTTAATATTTTTGGAATATTAAAAGTATTTAATTTATTTAATTATAATATTAAATAAATTATTTAAAAAAAATTTAATATTTGAAAAATCATTTAAAATTATATTATGGTATGAGAAAATAATTTAAGTTATTTTTGATAACTTTTAATATTATTTGATAATTTTCATTAATAAATTAATATTAATGATAATTAAGTTATTTACTAAATGAAGTAAATAAATAAATTAAAAATGCTTTTATTATTTTAAAAATCATTTTAAATAATAATAAGATATTTAAGAATATTTTAAGTTATAAAATATAACTTTTAATATTTAAAGGTTAAATTCATTAATTAATGATTAATAATGATATTAAAGTTATTTAATAATTATATTAAATAATTTGGTTTAAAAATGATTTTAATATTATAAATAATCATTTTAAATGAGAATAAAGTGTTTAAATATATTTTAAGTTATAAACTATAACTTTTAATATTTAAAGGATAATTTCATTAATAATTTAATATTAATGATATATTAATGATATTAAATTTATTTAATAATTATATTAAATAAATAGTTTAAAAATGGTTTTATTTATTGAAAAATCATTTAAAAAGGATATAAGTGAGTTAAAAATGTTTTAAGTTGTAATTCATAACTTTTAATATTTGGATAATGATAAATTAATATTTTAATAGAATTATTTGATATTTAAATCATTTAGTAATGATTCTGATATTTCAAAAAAATTATGATAAATGGTAATAATTGTTTTAAAATTATTATGAGGTCATGAAAAATAGTGTGACTGTTGTTTAATTTATCTATTTAGATATTCCGATGCAGAATAGAGTCTTAGACTCAACTATTATATAATAAGGCTGTCGATAAGTCGGCATATTTCAGAAATTGATCTGAACTTAGATAGGATTGACTTGTAAATTGTTTAATTGTGATATAATGGTCGTTAAGTTATGTGACAACGTGATTAGGAATGTGTTGACTGCTATATGCAGTATTATGTGTTATGATATAATGTTCTAATCGAATGATTGATTTGCTTAATGATAGGTTATGATATAAAAAGGGTAGAATTAAGTTAAGAATTTGTAGCAGCGCATCAGGGAAGTACCCTACCTTTGCATTTTCTTTATGCATTGGATAAATGTAAAAATGTTTCAAAGTTATATTATTACTTTATAATTTTTCAAGTCTATATTATATACGCCCATTGATTATCAACATGTTAGTATATAATAACTCAGATATATATTCTGTTCGTTAATTTCTAGAAATGATTATACAAGTGTCCCCACTTGGATAATCATAGTATTTAATCGCATGTTGATACCCCTTTGATATATACATGTATGTTAAATTATAGATTATTGTTGGATAAGATAAAACCTTTGGCTTGGAACCCTGACAAATATGAACATCCTTTACCAGGGAAAACTTTTATGCGCCTAAGGCGGATGAAGTAAATGGTAACACCATTTTTGTAATGTAGTATTGATCAATGCAGGGCACAACGGGCTGATCACCCCCGTGTTCGTAAGTTATGACGGTTTACAGATGAATATTCTGTTTAATCTTTTTAAAAATGAAAACAATGTTCATACTATGTCACATTAAGTCTTTATATAGTCTGTACGTAGTTTCAAAAATTTGAAATAGTTATGTAGTTATTATTGGTATAGATTACTTCACAACTTTTGCCTTGTTGTAGAAGAATAGTATATAGAAAGCATTTAAATTCCTTCAGTATATATATATATATATATATATATATATATATATTATTAATACTTCTTGGGCACTCAAATGCTCATCCTTGCTTAATTTAAATGTTTTCAGTTAAGAGCGAACAACCTGAAGGTTCTGTCAAAAACAAAGGGAAAGGGAAGATAGCTGGTTGACTGCAGTTATTATTACTTGTAATAGTTAAGATTATGAAGACTATGATATATGTTTTATTATTAACATGACTGGTAATGTATGTTTAAAGGTTACGCACTTGGGTGATGAATAAGTATTGTAAAATGATCGTTTATATATATTTTTTGTTATTATTATTAGTAGAATTCCGCTCATAGAAATGATATCGTGAAGTACCGAGTTCGGATTTCAAGTATCCGGGTTCGGGGACTTTACAGGATGGTATCAGAGCTGTAGGTTATAAACATTAGGAATGCGAAGCTTAGGATTATAATCTTAATAGAAAACTTTTATAGAATGTGTTAGTTGGGGGAGGATTAATGAGATTCAACAAGTATTATAGTACTGAATAAAATATCTTTTCATTTTATCAAAGAATATATTTTATTGTGGTACTAATGTTGTTGTTGATTATTTATTGTGATCGTAGGATGGCTGACGAGGGTTCAAATAGTTACTCGGTGAACCAAGAGTCAAGAGACTCTAGTAGGGAGTCCATGGAGCTTGCAATGATAGGGGATTTGTTGGCTAGAAATGTTGAGCTAGAAAACAGGGTTGAGCATGTGGAGGCAAAGAACCAGACCCTTCAGATTTCAGAACAACAGTATAGGGACGTTGCTTATCAAGCATAGGCAGAGATAGCTAAGTTACAAAGAAGGTTGAAGCAGAAAGAGCTACAGTTAGGACAAATGAAAGTTGAGATGGAGGCGAAAGATGCAAAAATATATACCTTGGAGAAGTTTTTAGACAATGCCTTTAGTAAGTTTGACACGGAGTGGATGGAGCTGTCCTCCAGTAGTGAGAGTAAGCGTTGATTTGTACTCATGTTAGATATAGTCCCACTTTTGTGTTTCTATTAGGGACTGTTTAGTTTTTGTAAATCCTTATGCCTTGTTGAATGCATGGGATGGTAGTAGATCCCAATCTATAGTTTAGTAAAGGGTATGTGGTCGTGAATCCTCACTTTTGTCCAGTAGAGGATAGTTGGTGGTAAGCAGTTTATGTCTTAAGCGTTTATAGAAGTATGTAAGATGTTTAGTCGGTCTGTATTAAACCGTGTTATATGGATATATAAATGGCTCATATAGAGTTTATAAAGAAATGAATTGACTAAATCCATCGTCAAACGAAATAGAAGATAACATAAATAAAACTATTACTTGTTGCATGTATATACTAATCAGAATAATTTATGTGTGTAGATGTCTGGAGAAAAAGGTCTGTTGTATGCCTATAACATGAAGAAGGATCAAACCCATATACTAGAGCTAATATCGCAGCCAATAGCTGAAATAGAAGCTCGCAATGAAACCAACTCGGATGAGGTGGTTATCATGGAAAATGTAGCACCAGATCCAGAAATGGTGGAGCTGACAGATAGTGATTCAGATCCCAAAATTGAAGCCGGACAAGCATCAATGGAAGTACAGAATTTGAGAAACCAGGTTTCTTCTCTAGAAAAATTGTGGGAAATAGAGAAGCTGCTGAATAGCCAGTTACGTTAGGTGTTAATAGAAACGATGGAAGGGCAGGATAAACTAAAAATTCAAATTGATCAGATGGGAGCTTCAAGCAACACTTCGTGTGTAACTCCGAGAGATAAGGGAAAAAGAAAAATAGAAGACATAATTTAGGAAGACCTAGTAAGAAGAAGTGGAAAAGAATATGTTATCTATGCGGCTATGAGGGACATACTACTCAGTATTGTCCTGATTATGAACGGGGAGCATGCTTTGTTTGTGGAAAGAAAGATCATCATGCAAAGAGTTGTCCAAGAAAAAGAGCTTATTAACTAGATATTATAGATTCCGTTGTGAAGGCTTGTTTAATATAATATGTGTGCTTAATATGTCTGTGTGATGTAATATTCTAAAACTTTTGTGTTAGTAAGGTTGTAAATCCCGATTCCTGTAATCACCAAGGGATGAATGATGTTTTAAGCAGTTATGCTATGCTATGTAAATTATCTATTAAAGTAATATGACTCTAAGTTTGAGTTATGTTTAAAAAGTATAAACTCGTATGATAAGGTGTAGAATATAAGTTAATTTATGGTTTTACTTAATAAGAAAATGCCGCCAAGACTTCAAACTCGAAACCAAAGGGCAGAAGGATCTGTCAACAACGTTGAAGGACAACAACCCGTAGACCCGATACAACATTTTGCGAATATAATAGCTCAGACCATGCAACAAGGAATACCAGCAGCAGGAAATCAGCCGGGTAATCACTTAGCAAATTTTAAAGATTTTAAAGCTGTAGGACCACCAGAATTTAAAGGTACAACTGATCCTGTAGAAGCTCAAACCTGGATTAAATAAATTGAGAAGGCATTTGTAATAGCTAGAGTAGATGAGGGGCAGAAGACAGTTTTTGCCACCTATATGATGAAGGGTGAGGCGAATTTCTGGTGGGAAGCGAATCAGGCGAGAGCGGGAGAGGGTGTAGTGACTTGGCAAAGGTTTAAACCTTTATTTTTCGAGAATTACTTTTCTACTAGTATGCAGGCTAGTATGGAGGTAAAATTTTTAGAGTTGAAACAAGGAGACATGTCAGTTGCGGATTACGCTGCTAAATTTAATAAGTTAGCTAGATTTGCTCCGCATCAAGTTGATACGGAGGCTAAGAAGGCGAGAAGGTTCGAGTTAGGATTAAAACCC
Organism: Panax japonicus; assembly: GCA_020205505.1. Taxonomy (NCBI): domain Eukaryota; kingdom Viridiplantae; phylum Streptophyta; class Magnoliopsida; order Apiales; family Araliaceae; genus Panax; species Panax japonicus. The sequence goes on from CM035105.1 coordinate 32,180,623, forward strand.
TGGCTCTATAACAAGGTGGCAGTGTTGCAGATTCTAACATTTGCAGCACTTATGGAAAAGGCGATAATTGCTGAGGAAGGGAGTGAGATCATGAGCCTCTATAACAAGGAGAGGAAGAACAAAGGTATGGTTGAGGCAGCTGTGAAGGGGAAAATTAATAGTGCAATTAAGGGAGGATGCGAAAAGAGAAAAGTGAACTATTTTGAAAACGTACAGGTGAAACAAGAGGGTGTGAAAAAGCAGACAGTTCAGTGCAAAACTTGTGGGAAGAACCATTCAGGTGTGTGTTTGAAGGGGAAACCTGTGTGTTTCAAATGCGGGCAGGAGGGCCACATCTCTCCCAATTGCCCAAATCCTAGAAAATATAGTGGCTGTTTTGTTTGCGGTTCAATGGAACACAAGGTGAAGGAATGTCCGAAGAAGAGGGAAGAAACAGGTAGTGTGCATACTGGCAGGGGTAGTGGAACGTTAGCAATCACAGGACCAACAACATCCAGCAAGCCAACAAAGTCAACATCAAGGGTCTTCAACATGATGGTTCAAGACACGGTGGCACCTGGCAATGCAATTCCAGGTAATATTCGAATAACTTTTATATGCGTAATTAGAATTTTTCTATTAATAGTAAATTATTTTATAAATAAAGTTTGAAAGAGGAAATTGAGTTATATTTGTAAAATCAAATTTCCGTTTAATCAGAGAGACAAGCTTTATGTGATTAGTTAAAGATCAGTTCGATCAAAGTTGATCGAGATCTATTTGCGAAGATTGTGTATGCTATAAACCCAGTTATGTATAGGTTTTAAAGCGGTGATTCCGGGGACGGAATCCTTATAAGGGAGGGTGAATGTGACAACCCGTTATTTTCTATATAAATAAATAAGAAATTTTGTGTATAAATTTTTTTTATGAGGATTTGTACAAGATATTGTGTATATGTATTTATGTGGTAAATATAAAATATATTTATTACATGAAAAATTGTAAATGATTTTATTTTAGAATCATTGTTTATTATCAAAAATAATTTTATAATAATTAATTCCATATTGGAAATGTTTTTATCAATTATTTTCTATGAAAATAAAATTGACTGTTATTTAAATAATCTATGAAATTATTTTTGAATATTTATAACAATTATTTTATTAAATGAAGTTTGTTCAGTTAATTAAGTTATTTATGAAAGGTAAACCAGATATAGAATCCAAACCCTAATTTCGGGTTTTTATCAGGGAATGAGAATAATAATATTATATTATTATTTATTAGTATTATAGATGTGTATGATTATGTGTGAAACAATTTTATTATAGTACTACCAAACCCTAATATTGGTTTTGGATAAAGAATAATAATAACATTATGATATTTTAATATTCTAAGTGTTATAATATGAACTGTATGTACGAGAGCTGATAATAATTGATCAATTGTGTTATAATATTCGAAAACCCTAGTTTCACGGTATAAGATTTAATACTGTTATATATCTGTGTTATATGATATAAATTTATGTAGGTGTATTAAATTAGAAACATCAATTATAATTGTATTTTCTAATTATTAGAAAACCCTAATTGTGTTTTTAGAAATCCTAGTTAATTGATTTGATAAACCCTAAATTGCTAAAATTAGCTAGGTTAAATATACTAGTGTTATTAAACCCTAATACTTTGTCCAAATTATTTTTGTTCCATAAAAATTAATAATAAAATGACTTTTATGCCCTTTTTGCACATGTGCTAGGAGATTGAGTGTGGATCTTGCTATATTTTGGGTTGGTCACTAACTCTAGATATGCTAAAGATTTTAAGCAACATGTGGCAACAATCAAACTCAGCAAATCATTCCTTAGCCATAGTATATAAGATTAAGAAAGAGAAAAATTGCTCATTTGGCTATTTTATTCACCAACACTCCACTTAGACTTTCTCTCTCTAAAACCAACGAGTTGTAGTGCTAAATTAGTCCCATAAATCAAGCCCCACGAAATTCCATATCAAATTAGTAGCCAAAAATCAAGATCAAACCAAGAAAGGTATAAAACTCAAGCTAGAAAATCTGTCCATAATTTGTTGTTAGATTTTGTGTTTAAGTGTTGTATTATGTTGGTTTTAGTATCTAGTGATGATCTGGGTTGCTAGATGTTAGATCCATAACATCTAGACGCTCAGAATTGAAGATCTACAAGATCCGGAAATAGCTTGATTCTGTGGTCTGACAATGAATGTCAGTGGCCACAGATCCTTGCTCGATGATGTTTTGTGTTGTTTTTAAGTTGTTAATAGTAGTCCTGCATGTTGTCTTTAATCTGTAAAAAGAAGTAAGGTCATATCTTTTATAGATCAAAAGTTATTTAAGGTCAAAGCACGTTGACCGAGCTTGACCGTCTGAGTTCTGGGTAACCCAGAAACGGTTTTCAGTGTCTGACAATATGTTTGTGGCTTCTGATATTGCTGGTAGTTGTTGTTTTGTTTGATTTTTTTTGAAGCTAGGTTGTAGTCTAATATATTGACTATAGAATCATGCTTTTATATTGTTAAAACATTTCCTATACTGAAATTTGTGGCTGGTTAAAGTAGTAGAGAAATCCATATTTACGGTTTTCTGGAAAACCCAGAAAACTTATGAACACAGATTCTGTCAGTGGTTGACCGGCTTGTAACTGTTTGATGTGTTGATGTTTGGTTTATTTTATGTAATGAATAAGTAGTCCTACATGTGGTCTACACATTAAAGCTCTTAGATCTCAAAAACAAATAACATGTAGCAAGTTGCTGGCGATCAAAAGTGGTCAGTCGGTATGTTCTTCAATTCTGGGAAACCCAGAAATGAAGAACAGCCTCTGACAGCGAGTTTGAACGATTAGATCTGGCTGGTGTTATGTGATTTGTCCATGTTGATTGTTGTATCTTATAGTCTTGTATTTTTACTACATAATCTGACCAAAACCGAGTCCAGAATCACAACACACACTGATTTATTCACGGTCAAACATAGCCACTCGGTTCTGAGTTTGAAGTTCTGGGTTTGTATGAAGAACATGAAGAACACCTATAGCGACGGTTCTGTCGCTATAGGTGGTCTTTAGCGACAGAAAATGTTTTATTTTCCGGAAATTAATAAAAAATAGAAAAAAATAGTTTTTAATTATTAAAAATACAAAATAAATTATTAAAAATTATTTTAAATTCTGAAAATTAGTTTTTAATTATTTTAAATATATTTCATAAATATTTAATATTTTTGGAATATTAAAAGTATTTAATTTATTTAATTATAATATTAAATAAATTATTTAAAAATGATTTTAATATTTGAAAAATCATTTAAAATTATAGTATGGTATGAGAAAATAATTTAAGTTATTTTTGATAACTTTTAATATTATTTGATAATTTTCATTAATAAATTAATATTAATGATAATTAAGTTATTTACTAAATGAAGTAAATAAATAAATTAAAAATGCTTTTATTATTTTAAAAATCATTTTAAATAATAATAAGATATTTAAGAATATTTTAAGTTATAAAATATAACTTTTAATATTTAAAGGTTAAATTCATTAATTAATGATTAATAATGATATTAAAGTTATTTAATAATTATATTAAATAATTTGGTTTAAAAATGATTTTAATATTATAAATAATCATTTTAAATGAGAATAAAGTGTTTAAAGAAATTTTAAGTTATAAACTATAACTTTTAATATTTAAAGGATAATTTCATTAATAATTTAATATTAATGATATATTAATGATATTAAATTTATTTAATAATTATATTAAATAAATAGTTTAAAAATAGTTTTATTTATTGAAAAATTATTTAAAAAGGATATAAGTGAGTTAAAAATGTTTTAAGTTGTAATTCATAACTTTTAATATTTGGATAATGATAAATTAATATTTTAATAGAATTGTTTGATATTTAAATCATTTAGTAATGATTCTGATATTTCAAAAAAATTATGATAAATGGTAATAATTATTTTTAAATTATTATGAGGTCATGAAAAATAGTGTGACTGTTGTTTAATTTATCTATTTAGATATTCCGATGCAGAATAGAGTCTTAGACTCGACTATTATATAATAAGGCTGTCGATAAGTCGGCATATTTCAGAAATTGATCTGAACTTAGATAGGATTGACTTGTAAATTGTTTAATTGTGATATAATGGTCGTTAAGTTATGTGACAACGTGATTAGGAATGTGTTGACTGCTATATGCAGTATTATGTGTTATGATATAATGTTCTAATCGAATGATTGATTTGCTTAATGATAGGTTGTGATATAAAAAGGGTAGAATTAAGTTAAGAATTTGTAGCAGCGCATCAGGCAAGTACCCTACCTTTGCATTTTCTTTATGCATTGGATAAATGTAAAAATGTTTCAAAGTTATATTATTATTGTATAATTTTTCAAGTCTATATTATATACGCCCATTGATTATCAACATGTTAGTATATAATAACTCAGATATATATTCTGTTCGTTAATTTCTAGAAATGATTATACAAGTGTCCCCACTTGGATAAACATATTATTTAATCGCATGTTGATACCCCTTTGATATACATGTATGTTAAATTATAGATTATTGTTGGATAAGATAAAACCTTTGGCTTGGAACCCTGACAAATATGAACATCCCTTACCAGGGAAAACTTTTATGCGCCTAAGGCGGATCAAGTAAATGGTAACACCATTTTTGTAATGTAGTATTGATCAATGCAGGGCACAACGGGCTGATCACCCCCGTGTTCGTAAGTTATGACGGTTTACAGATGAATATTCTGTTTAATCTTTTTAAAAATGAAAACAATGTTCATACTATGTCACATTAAGTCTTTATATAGTTTGTGCGTAGTTTCAAAAATTTGAAATAGTTATGTAGTTATTATTGGTATAGATTACTTCACAACTTTTGCCTTGTTGTAGATGAATAGTATATAGAAAGCATTTAAATTCCTTCAGTATATATATATATATATATATATATATATATATATATATATATATATATATATTATTAATACTTGTTGGGCACTCAAATGCTCATCCTTGCTTAATTTAAATGTTTTCAGTTAAGAGCGAACAACCTGAAGGTTCTGTCAAAAACAAAGAAAAAGGGAAGATAGCTGGTTGACTGCAGTTATTATTACTTGTAATAGTTAAGATTATGAAGACTATGATATATGTTTTATTATTAACATGACTGGTAATGTATGTTTAAAGGTTACGTACTTGGGTGATGAACTCTAATGAATAAGTATTGTAAAATGATCGTTTATATATTTTTTTTGTTATTATTATTAGTAGAATTCCGCTCATAGAAATGATATCGTGAAAACCGAGTTCGGGTTTCAAGTATCCGGGTTCGGGGACTTTACAATCACTCTCTTATCTCTCTTTCCTATGTAGTGTTCTTATTTTCCTTTGGACATGAAATTGGAATTAGAATTTTCGGACATGAAGAAATTGTGAAAAATCAAATATCCACCTTCTTTCTCTATCTCATCGACCATTTTGTGGTCGACTCTCGCGGGGAGGAGGAAGATGACGTTACCAAACCTTCAGAGCAAAGTAACCAATTCAGTTTTATTAAGTTACCAATTTAGTTTGAATGTGATGCAGTTGGTAGCCAACCATTCATACAAAGATAACCATTTTAGTTTTTGTGGGTAACCAAATAGTTCTAAAAAAAATTCAAAACAGTAAGAGTTACATCTATTTATTTTTAAATTTTTTGTAGGGCGTTTCTTGTTGTTCTCATTGGCGTTTTGGACAACGGAGATTCGCGGCGGAGATGGTAACCTGTGAAGAAGGAGAATCACGGCGGAGTAGCGGAGGAGATGGCTACTGTGAGGGAGATCAAGATTTGAATTTGAATTATTATTTTGAATTTGAATTTGAATTATTATTTTGAATTTGAATTTGTTATTAGATCTCAGATATTTGAATTTGAATTATTAGTTATGCCAGTTATTTTCTCTTGATTTTAGATTTTTTTATTAATGTGAATTGCGTTATTTTTATAATTATTTTGTGTATATATTATTTTTATAAATACTTTTTAATTGTTGTATATTTGTGTTGAGGACCCAACTATATATTCCTTAAATGTCCAATACTTCAATCAAAATATATCTCCAGGTGGAGAAAATTCCTCCACATAAGATAGGACCCACCGAATTCACCGAGCCCAATAAATCACGCCCCATAATACCCATATTTTTTGTTGGAGTCCTTCTAGGGGGACATTTTTTTAGTGACATTTCTAGTGACATTTTTTTAATTTTTTTTTAGTTTTTTTTGTAGTACCTCCCAAAAAATATATAATATTTATTTCAACTGGAATTTTTATAAAAACAATGTTTTAGGTGTAATTTGGATACATACAAGAAATAGGGTTGTACAGACTGTACAAGTCCTGTTTCTTGTATGTATCCAAATTACACCTAAAACACTGTTTTTTATAAAAATTACAGTTTGAATAAATACTATATATTTTTTTGGGAGGTATTACAAAAAAAAAAACAAAAAAAATGTCACTAGAAATGCCACTAAAAAAATGTCCTCTTAGACTTAATATTCTTGTTGACATTTTTGGTCCTAAAATAAATAAATTTGATTGGAAAAAATAAATAACATAAGTGAATCTTTCATAATTCGTGTTATACCTTATAATCCAATATATATAAATACAATATAATTAATATTACATTTATTCTAAATTACAAAATTATTATTAATTTTTGAAAGTTAATTTAAAATATTTTTAAATTTAAAATTGAGATAATTTATTAAAATTTCTAAAATAATAAATTTTATAATTATAATATTTTTTACAATATTTATTATTATGTTAATTAAAATAAAAAAAAATTATGTCAATGTTGAGTTTGAAAATGTATGTTAACTTCAAAAAATATTTTAAAACGGAGAAAGTATTAAAATAATTATAAAATTAAAATTTTCTTTGTTATTTTTTATTATAATTTAAGTTTTCGGTCCTTTTATTTTGCCATGTAAAATTCAGAAAACACAGCATTAAACACAATTCTAATTGGCTTAAAGCCTTAAACCTCTAGCTTTCTCTCTCTAAGATTTATTAATTCACTTTCTAATATATTTCTCTCTCTAGATTTGTCTTCTTCTATTCTGTGCATATTCATTGTCTGTATATATATATATATATATATATGCATATAGATATTCTCTCTCCTCTCTCCTCTCTCCTCTCTCCTCTGCACTTTCTCTCTCTAGAACAACACTCGTGGAGGACTCTCTTCCTCCTCCAACTCTCTACAACGCTTCGGTTTTACAAATGTCGAACTAAATTTCCTACTCTCTCTCTCTTCTGTGCAGCTCGTGATCTCTTTGTTCCACATTCCTCAAGTTTCAGGTGATTTTCCTTTTCTTTTCCTCAGCTTTATTTACTTTTTCTCTTGTTTTCTTTCAATGCATCTGTTTAATGTGAACTTTCTCAGCCTTTGACTTCCTTTCTATTAATTTACCTTGTGTTTACTTGCATTTCGATTCAATTTCAGTTTCTGGAGTTGCATTCGCCATTTCCAGGTCTTCAGATACTTGTTCTACTTTGTTGTTGTGTAATTTGTTTGTTAATTATGGTTTCAGATTCTTTGTAATGGTATTAATTTTGGCTTACAGAGTGAATTCGTGATGCATTTTGTGTATTTGATCTTGTTGAATTTTTTGATTTGAATCTTGCCGTGTTTGACCTTTTAACTTGTGGTTTTAGCAGATTTTGGTACTGAGGTATTTTCCTCTAGCAAAAATAAGTACAATACTACTGTATGTCTACATTTTTTATACCATGTTTACTTATTTGAAACTTGATATGTAGTATTAAACATTGAAATTAATTCTCCTGTCCCAAACTGAGAGTTCATATTTCCTTTTTTTTGGTCCCAAACGAGTGTTAAGTTTCTTAAAATGAAACGAAGTGAAATATTGTTCCAAACCTGAGATGGATAAAAAGTAGCTTAACCCAACTATTATTTAGATGTTTAAATCATTATGAGAGTTTAATTGAAAATTGACCAGTTTCTTTTTAAATGCATGAAATTTAAAAAGGGGAAATGTTGGAATTTGTGACTTATAACTATGAAATAAGCCAAGTGTGTAGCGGAGCGAAGTACTGGCCCATCAGGTTGTGAACCGAAGGTTGGGGTCTGCCCCCCGTGGTATGGTACTAAGTCTCTGCAGCACCAGCGCAGGCCGCGCCAGTACAGAGCTATGGCGCGGGGCGCGCCATGTTCGGTAGAAGTTCTAGAGTACCGGCGCGGGGCGCCCCAGTCACGGTTCAGGTTTAGGAGTACTGGCGCGGGGCGCGCCGGTCGACGAACATCAGTTTTAATGGTTTGGTTTTCGAATGGCATTATTGGTATTTAGGCTATAATGTGAATTAGGGTTGAAATATGATTAGTAGTTATAAATATCTATTGTAAACCTTATGGAACTGAATCAAGTTGAATAATAGAAGGAACGGCTCCCGTGATCTACCCATATTTGGGGAATCACATAAATCTCTGTGTTAATTCCTTATTGTCGTGTGTGTGATCTAATTCTATCAGGAACCTTATCTTAGAATGGAGGGAGTATTAAAACTAGACATAACTTGATGTTATATATGGAGAAGTTAATATTACGGTAGTAAAAGTCAAAACTTAGTTTAGAAATATTTGGCAGTTATAGTTTAGATGTTAATATGATTATGTTGTCTCTTTAAAATGTATTTGAATTTAAATTTTGTTATTCCTGTCTAATATTTGCATTTTTTTATTTGAGGTTATTTAAGCTGTAAATTTTGGTGAATGTGAAATGGGCTTTCTTTCTTATATTTGATTGCTCTAAAAGTTTGCTTTCAGAGTGTTTTGCATTTTGTTTTGTGCAAATCATAATTTTTTTATGGGGATATGTGACAGGACTGAACATTTAGGCCTGTAATTGTAAATGCGACTAGTTGATTGACACATGGAGCAGTACGAAGTACTAGAGCAGATTGGTAAAGGGGCTTTTGGCGCTGCCCTTCTTGTGAGGCATAAGCATGAAAAGAAAAAGTGAGTAAAACTAACATATTCTTTTCTTTTCTAGTTTATGTGCCATGTTGATGTATATGCTTTGATAAGTAGTAAAATGCCCAGATGTTATAATCAGTGTTGAACTTAACTGTTTCTTAGTAAACAGTTTATTTCTGATGTGTTGTTATTTCACTTTCTTTTTGTCAAGGTATGTGTTGAAGAAGATTCGTCTTGCCCGGCAAACTGACAGGACCCGTAGGTCTGCACATCAGGAGGTTGGAATCCTTTACTTGATTCACCTTTATTGACATAAAGTTTTCATTTGAACTTGATATTGTTTTGATTATGTTTTTTCAACTAAAAGCTGTATGCTATTTTTGGTACTTAAGAAGTAAATAAGATCCATTCTTGCTGGAGAATCTGTCGCAGTATCTGCAGTTATGTAGGAATATGTTTGGCATATTGTTAAACAGGAAACTAAAATCATCATGAGGACTGCAGATTGCCTTCTTAGCGATTGTTATCTGTATCTTCTACCAAACAAGTTTCTGTGGCCCTGTAAACATTGATTTGTAACTGTTAAACTAACCAAAAGTCAAAGTTAGTTGGATTTAATTAGAAAACTTTCTCTTTGTTTGTTATACTTGTTCACAGATGCATAGGTTCTTCTTAGACTGCTTTACCACAAACATTAGGGTTGTATTAATTGGGTAGATAATTTTTAATACTGGCATACTAATAACATTTTTTTTTGGTGTAGATGGAGCTTATCTCCAGAATGAGGAATCCCTTTATAGTGGAGTACAAGGATTCATGGGTAGAAAAGGTAAGTAAAGAATGCACCGTGTCTTGAATTGTTGTTTTTATGTTAATTGTTTGCTTATGGATGATTATTTGAAACATCTGCTCCTGTGCTTTCAATTTCGCAAGATTTTGCTTAAAGTTGTCAAATAAAGTAGTAACAGATTTATTTATTTATTTATTTATTTTGCGGTTACCTATAGTTGGGTTTCTATTGGTCTTCTAAAGACCAATAGAACCTTTTACCTTAAGCCATAACTTTTAATTGTGTAACCTTTTACCTATAATCTTTGCATAAAACTTGGATCTTTTTCACTGTAGTAAATCGCAGTGAATTTTTTCCCGGAAATTTGGTATACAGGATTATCCACTAGTTTCAACCCAAGGCTTTTGCCACTTGAGAATTACAAGTAACTGTAAACTTTCAAGACATACTGCCAAATGGTACAAAAAGCAAAATTGATTTAATTGAAACACACCACATCAATGCAAATTGTAGACGTGACACTTGCAAATTGTCTTTTCAAACCTATATAGGGAAAAATGTAATTAGATGTGCTAGGAAAGTTAAAAAAAAAATAAGTGAAAATCATTGGCCATCATCTACAGATGTCGGTGAATGATCAATTTCTAGTCTGAACTAATAGAAATAAAAATTTCTATAGTTTGTTTCACTGCATAATACAATAAAAATGCTTTCTTTGCCGTGCTTTTGTCCTACTCTTTCTATGTTCTTGTGTACTCGTCATGTTTATGTTGTTCCAGTCCTTATCCATGTCATGCTTCATGTTTCCTGAATACAGAAGCAAACCAAAGTATGGTGTGTTGTATTAGACTGATTTGTGGCTTTGCCAGAATGTGACCAGCCAACAGTCAACATATTTAACTAAAACACACGGCCCAACTCATCTAACAAATTTATCATCCGTGGTTACATTGTAATCTCCTTCATTGCGTACTTCCTTATATGCCAATTTTGTACTTCAGTCATGTATTATATAATACATAGTATTATTTAATATATATATATATATATATATATAAATATGATAAAACAGAACATAAATTTATATATATATAATACAGAAAATAATAATAAATGAATCCGAGTCCTTTGAATTCACAAAGTCTCTTTAAAGCAAATTTATTCCCTCACTGGTGCTAAGGATTAATGAATAATTGTTTCCCAAGATAAAACGAATTTCCAATTCTTAATTAGAAGCACTTCAAAATTAAAAACACATTGAACCAATTTCAATGTTATGTACTGAACTTTATAAATAATGCATGAATATACTTGCAGCCAGAAACGGGAAACGGAGCAGAACGGTGGGAAGGAACGGAATCTGCAGAAACGGAATTTTTTTAGAAGGGAAGGAACGGGTTTTGCAGAGAACGGGATTCTACTGCACGGTAACGGGAACATGATTTTATGGAAGGGAAGAACGGAAAAATTCTCAACGGGACGGAACAGAAATGAGGGAAAATTCCATACTGTTTTGTGCGCCCATATAGGTTAATTTATAGACCAAATAGGTAGTTTATTACCGTTGGACACAATAAAACTACGTAGTATTAATAATAAATTTTCCGAACTCGACCCGACAATTTTCTTATTCAATTATTAATGGATTTGAACACATAAATATATATTTTATCAAACCCATTTCCAACAATCCCCCACATGAATGTAAAATTGGCTTTACAATATGTAAAATATGTTATGAATATACAGACACTAGTTCGAGTACATGAGAAAAGATATTTCATCAGGTTAAGTAGCCTAGTGGCTTTGAACTTGCCCTAGTAAAATCTATCGGATTTACTTGGCTAATCAGTAGACTTGATGTCTTTGAACTGTCAGCTTTTCGTGTAAACCAAGACAATAAAATTCACAAAATATCTCTTCAGACATAATTGGTTCTCACGTTTGTGTTCATTTTGGCCTTGAAACACCTCTTGGTTCCGTAAGTATATTAGAGAATTCAGCCTTCAAAATTCTCACAGAAGTGGCCCCCTTCTTACTTACGTAGGTGACTTCTATCAAGAGTATCCTGCAATACCCCACTTAAACATATTTCAAGATATAAAAGTCATTAAAAGTGTAACTTATCCTGATTCTCGCGGCAGATGTGCACTGTCTCATAATAGGAATGGTTAGGAGTAATTATCTCCTCAGTGCTTTACTGAGTACTACATAGTTCGGTTTGCCCATTGAACCTAGATCTTGGGATCTCCAGTCAGCTAGGTTGGGTTGCCACTATGACGACTCTTATTTAAACAGTAGGCTTTAAACTCATTCCCTTCGATGATTTTTTCACTTGCTCTCTTGTTAAACCTTTTGTAAGCGGATCCTCAATATTATTTTTTGACTTTACATAATCAATTGAGATAATTCCATTTGAGAGCAATTGTCTAACGGTATTATGTCTTCGTCGTATATGGCGTGACTTACCGTTATATAAATGACTTTGTGCTCTTCCAATCGTTGATTGGCTATCACAGTGTGTACATATAGCTGGCACAGGTCTTGACCAATTTGGAATATCCTCTAAAAAATTACGAAGCCATTCTGCTTCTTCTCCAGCTTTGTCTAAAGCAATGAATTCTGATTCCATTGTTGACCTTGCAATACATGTTTGTTTTGAGAATTTCCAAGATACCGCTGCACTACCAAGTGTAAAAACATATCCGCTTGTGGATTTTGAATCCTTAGTATCAGATATCCAATTATCATCAGTATATCCTTCCAATACTGCTGGATATCTAGTATAGTGCAGTCTATAGTTTTGAGTATGTTTTAAATATCCCAAAACTCTCAAAATAGCTTTTCAGTGATCTTTACCTGGATTACTCGTATACCTACTTAGCTTACTTACTGAATAAGCTATATCCGGTCTAGTACAGTTCATGGCATACATTAAATTGCCTATTATACGAGAATATTCTAGTTGAGATATGCTATTACCTCCATTTTTGGCTAAATGAAGATTTATATCAACTGGGGTCTTATTTAGAATTATATTATACCTATTAAAATTTTCAAGTATTTTCTCAATATAATGAGTTTGAGATAATATAATTCCATCAGATGTTCTAGAAATCTTAATTCCTAATATTATATCAGCAACCCCCAAATCTTTCATATCAAATCTATTTTCCAACATACGTTTGGTAGAGTTGATAACTTCAATGTTGCTACTCATGATTAACATCATCCACATAAAGACAAACAATGACATTCTTTTTGAGTACTTTTGACATAAACACATTTGTCACACTCATTGATTTTAAAACCATTTGATAACATAACATTATCAAATTTATCATGCCATTGTTTTGGTGCTTGTTTCAATCCATACAATGATTTAACAAGTTTACATATCTTCCTCTCTTGTCTAGGAGCAATGAAACCTTCAGGTTGTTCCATATATATTTCTTCATCTAATTCACCATTTAAGAATGCAGTCTTTACATCCATTTGATGTATTTCAAGTCTATTTAAATATGCTATTGCTATTAGCATCCGAATAGATGTTTTTCTTGTAACAGGTGAATAAGTGTCGAAATAATCCAATCCTTCCTTTTGTCTATAGCCTTTAACCACAAGCCTTGCTTTTTATTTATCAATTGAACCATCAGCTTTCATCTTCTTTTTGAAGATCCATTTATACCCCAAGGGTTTTGAACCAGGTGGAAGGTTCACCAGTTCCCATGTATGATTTTGCATAATGGACTCAATTTTGCTATTTATTGCTTCTTTCCAATGAGAAGCATTTGGAGAGGATACTGCTTCCTTGTACGTTCGAGGATCGTTTTCTAACAAAAAATGTTAGAAAATCCGGACCAAAAGACGTTGAAGTCCTTGCCCTTTTGCTATGTCTAGGTTCATCCAATAAAGATTCTTTGTCTATATTTTCAGGATTATTACTAGTATCATCCAAAGGTCTTTTGTCTTTTGTTTGAATTTGAATCTTTATTTCCATTATATGGAAAAATATTTTCAAAGAATGATACATCTCTTGATTCAATAAATGTATTAACATGAATATCATTAATTTCAGATTTATGAACAAGAAAGCGATAAGCACTGCTGTTATTTGCATAACCAATGAAAACACAGTCAATTTTTTTTGGTCCTATCTTAACCTTTTTAGGTTTAGGAACCATTACTTTTGCTAGACACCCCCACACTCTTAAGTATTTATAGCAAGGTCTATGACCTTTCCATAATTCATAAGGTGTTTTATGAGTTTTCTTATGAGGCACTTTATTAAGAATATAATTGGCAAAAAGCAAAGCTTCCCCCCAAAAATTCTGGGGTGCTCCAGAACTGTTTAACATAGCATTCAACATTTCTTTCAATGTTCGGTTCTTGCGTTCAGCAATACCATTAGATTGAGGAGAATAAGGAGCATTAGTATGGTGAATAATACCATGAGTAGAGCAAATATGTTCAAATGGTGATTCATATTCACCACCTCTATCGCTTCTTATTGCTTTAATCTTTTTGCTAAGTTGATTTTCAACTTCATTTTTATAAAGTTGAAACTTTTTTACAGCCTCATCTTTGCTTCTTAGCAAATATACATAACAAAATCTTGTGCAATCATCAATAAAGGTTATGAAATATTTTTTCCCACCTCTAGTTTGCACAAATTTTAAGTCACATATATCAGTGTGAATTAAATCTAGAGGTTCAGATTTTCTTTCAACAGAATGAAAGGGTAATCTTGTCATTTTTGATTCCACACAAATTTCACATTTATGTTTCAGATTAATATCAAATCTAGGCAAGAACTCTAAATTAATTAATCTACGCAAAGTATTATAATTAACATGTCCTAATCTAGCATGCCATATATTTGAAGACTCTAACAAGTAAGCAGAAGAATTAATTTTATTATTATCAATAGACTTCGTACAATAGTCATAACATTCATCTTAAAGAGCCCATCATTCATGTAGCCCTTTCCTACAAACATATCATTCTTAGTAAGTACAAACTTATCAGACACCAAAACACCAACTTGAAGCCATTCTTGCTAAGTAGTGACCCAGAAACTAGATTTTTGCGGATATCTGGCACATGAAGCACTTCATTCAAAGTCAGTTCTTTGCCAGATGTCATTTTCAGTATAATCTTTCCACGTCCTTCAACCTTTGAACTTGAGGAGTTGCCCATGAAGAGTTGATCATCATTCTCTACTGGTTTGTAAGTAGAGAACATCCATTTGTTGTAACAAATGTGGCGAGTAGCCCCAGTGTCCACGTACCATTCTTTAGGGTTTCCTACCAAGTTACATTCAGATATAACTGCACAAAGATTCATATCTGAAACATCTTCAGAAAGCTTTTCCAGTTTTGTCACATTTGCTTGAGGCTTTTGTTCTTTCTTGAACTTCTTTGGCTTTCGACATTCATTTGATTTATGTCCTGGAATGCCACAATTAAAGCACTTGCCTTTGAATTTCATCTTGGCTTTGAAATTAGGATTTCCTTCGCGCTTTCTTTTGTTGTTGTTTGGCCTTTGTTCTACCACATTAGCCTTTGCCTCATATACGTTTTTCTCACTCTTCTTTTCAGATACTCGATTGTCCTCTTCAATCTTAAGTCGCACAATCAGTTCTTCAAGATTCATCTCTTTGCGTTTATGCTTAAGATAATTCTTGAAGTCTTTCCATGACGGTGGAAGTTTCTCAATCATTGCAACAACTTGGAATGAGTCACTTACTGACATTCCTTCAGCATGAATATCATGTAGAATTACTTGTAATTCTTGAACTTGTGTGATGACTGTTTTAGAATCTAACATTTTATAATCAAGAAATCTACCGACTATGAATTTCTTCATGCCAGCATCTTTAGTTTTATATTTCTTGTCTAAAGATTCCCAAAGTTCCTTTGCAGTTTGAATTGTACAATACACATTGTATAGTGTATTGTCTAATCCATTCATTACATAATTTCTGCAAAGGAAATCAGCATGTTTCCATGCATCAATTGCAGCCACCTTTTCCTTATCAATTTCTCCTTCAACAAGAATAGGACAATCCTCTTGTAGAAACCTTGCCAAGTTCAACGTGGTGAGGTAAAATAGCATTTTTGTTGCCAATGCTTGAAATCAGTTCCATTGAACTTTTCAGGCTTTTCTCCATGAGACATACTCACGGTATGAATGGTGCTTGTAGATGCCATTTCTGTTATACAAATAAAGGCTATCAATAATCAGAAACAAATTTCTGTTTGTACAAAATTTAACAAATTTTGTTTACAAATTTATTTTGTTTTAAAAACAATTTGTATTTTAAAGTTGGACAAGTTTTGTTAAAATTCCAACACAAAGATTATTACACAATAATAACTTAGGATAATAACATAATATAAGAATCAGTCAACATGTAATAAATATAATATTCCTATAATAAATATAATAACAAAACATGCAACACAATGAATATACAATAACAAAATATTATATTAACATGCAAATAATAACAAAATATTATATAATATTTCTTAGTATTATATATATTACTAAGTCAAATGATATAATATGCAATGAACCTCTACAATACTGCACTTATTTATTAACTTACTATACTGTACAAGATAAATTCATTCATTTTCAAAACGGACCAAAAATAAATAATGAACATAATATATGGATGAACGAATTATTGTCAAAATGGAATACTGTTTAACAGTAATATATATAATGTAACTTAGTAATATATATATTATATTACAGTAACATAATGAATACTTATTAACATAATAACATAACTTAGTAAAATTTGTTAACATGCAATGATGCAATCATTTTGCAGAATAACTTTTAAAAAACAACAGTATACTATCCATGCATTTTACTCATATACATATTATAACAAACATAATATTATATATCTACTTAACATGCAATTATTGTATATGATATACTAACATGCAATTAAATACAAAATGCATGCAAAATTAGTACATACAGTAATTAATAAAATAGGTGACCGAACAGTCAAAACTGTATGTAATTAAAGGCAAAACAGTTAAGCATACAACACGCATGTAATTAATATGCAATAAAATTCTAGAACATGCAAAGACGCTATACTCCAATACACCTTAAAACAGAAAAGATCAGTTTCCAACTTTTCTTAAATCTCTCACCTTTTTCATCTCCCTCTAACAAATTCTTTTTATAAGGCCCAGTACTCCAAAACATTTAGAGACTTTGTGGATACACAGACAAACTGTATTCTATAAAACTACTAATTTTACAGAATGTTATATATATATATACAAAAAACTTAATTTTTTTTTGTTCATATAAACAAACGATATTAAATAATACCATAATTACAGAACGTAATAAATTTGCTTTAAGATTGTATTCTATAATACATAGTATTATTTAATATATATATATAAATATGATAAAACAGAACATAAATTTATATATATATATATATATATATATATAATACAAAAAATAATAATAAATGAATCCGAGTTCTTTGAATTTACAAAGTCTCATTAAAGCAAATTTATTCCTTCACTGGTGCTAAGGATTAATGAATAATTGATTCCCAAGATAAAACGGATTTCCAATTCTTAATTAGAAGCACTTCAAAATTAAGAACACATTGAACCAATTTCAATGTTATGTACTGAACTTTATAAATAATGCATGAAAATGATGCATGAATATACTTGCAACCAGAAACGGGAAACGGAGCAGAACGGTGGGAAGGAACGGAATCTGCAGAAACGGGATTTTTTCAGAAAGGAAGGAACGAGTTTTGCAGAACGGGGAATTTGCAGAGATTCTACTGCACGGTAACGGGAACGGGATTTTATGGAAGGGAAGAATGGAAAAATTCTCAACGGAATAGAAATGAGGGAAAATTCCATACTGTTTTGTGCGCCCATATAGGTTAATTTATAGACCAAATAGGTAGTTTATTACCGTTGGACACAATAAAACTACGTAGTATTAATAAGACCAAATAGGTAGTTTATTACCGTTGGGCACAATAAAACTACGTAGTATTAATAATAAATTTTCCGAACTCGACCCGACAATTTTCTCATTCAATTATTAATGGATTTGAACACATAAATATATATTTTATCAAAACCATTTCCAACAAGTCGCACCTTGAAATGCACAAATTGTACTATTTTGCTATCTGCATTGACAATTTTGATTCCTTTGCTTACAGGGCTGTTATGTTTGCATAATCATAGGCTATTGTGAAGTTGGAGACATGTAAGTTACTTTCTCATTGGATTTACGATTTGTGGTTAGATTCATCACTATTGACTCGAAATGTTTATTCCACTTAAAAATTATTGTTTCTAGCATTTATCATTAGCATTCTGGGCACTTCTGTTTTTGCAGGGCAGGAGCTATAAAGAAGGCCAATGGTGTTCTTTTCTCTGAAGAGGTTACAACCTTTATTGCTTGAACTGATTTATTTCTATTTTACCTTTTTATGCCCTATTAAATTAACTGCACTCTACTTTCCACTTCTGTTCATGCAATAGTTTATATAAATTATACAGTTTCAGAAGTCTTTTGATGCTTTGACTTTGATTCATAACTCTTGAAATTTTTACAGAAGCTTTGCAAGTGGCTAGTTCAACTCCTAATGGCGCTCGACTACTTGCACATGAATCATGTTCTTCATCGTGATGTTAAGGTTATTCATTTAATGATGCAGTGGTGGAGTTATTAGTAGCTTCTGATATCTCACCTGTGATCTACTAACATTTGCCTCAACTTCTTAACAGTGTTCAAATATATTTCTTACAAGAGATCAAGATATTCGCCTTGGTAAGTGAAGAACTGTTTGTTTTTATCTATTTCATTCTAGTTTTGTAGAGGGATATATTTTTCCTGAATCAAATGAAACAATGATGTTGTAGGTGATTTTGGACTGGCCAAGATGTTGACGTCTGATGATCTTGCTTCCTCTGTAAGTTATATGAATCAGTACATGGTTCAATCTTTTAAGTTTTTCCTTTCAGTATTCTAGTGTGCTCAGTGTTAGTTCTTATAACTCAGGTTGTCGGTACTCCTAGTTATATGTGTCCTGAGCTTCTTGCTGATATACCTTATGGTTCCAAGTCAGACATTTGGTCTTTGGGTAAGTAAAAATACCATCGCTAAATAAATGCATGCATCCATAGGTGGATGAATGCTGTACTCTGACATATTAAAGGATCTCAATGTGCACTAATGGCTCTGAAAATCCTCTTCTGCAGGATGCTGTATATATGAAATGACTGCTCATAAGCCTGCATTTAAAGCATTTGTAAGTTATAAGGATCCTATCATCCATTTTCAGGCAAAATATGGAAAATTTCTATCACTCACCAGTAACTATGATGTAGATTTGGTCAGACAAAACTAAAATTTTAAGAATACGACTTCTGTATGCACAACACATGTAAGGGGCCCCTTCTGCTTTGTGTTTTTTTTTTTTTTAAATGTGATTAAAATATAAGTCGAATCTTGATGATATATGATCTTTTGATCAACATCTCAAGAATCAATGTAGTTCATAGGTAAAAAGGAATAGTATTGGGAGCCCCAAAACTAAGCTAGTAATTAATAGAATAATTAAAGATTTAGTTTCTCTATTATTTTCTTCTCTCAGAAACTTTTTCATAATTAATCCATTGCTTATATAGAACTTATAAAAAAAAAAGAAAAGAAAAAACTTTATAGAATTTGCCAAAGATTGATAAAAAATTGTTGTGGATATTCACATTTGTCCTATAAATGTTAAACAATGAAGTTTGTGTTGGGTCTATGGATCCAAATCCATGATAAGTTGTATGGAACTTATTATGCTCACATGTATATGAGATGGAAACCCAATTTTAGTTGGGCATCAAGTAGTCACGTGAACTGACAAGTGGTATAATACGGTTTTGTCGTGGATACCGGATTGAGTTGAATGACTTTAAGTCATTTACTTTGGTAGGCAACATGAGGGCTTTCTGCACACACACACACACACACACGTATATATATATATATACATATAGAGAGAGATTTGGGTTTCATTACAATATTATTGCAGTAGGTAATTTGAGTGTTCACTCAAATTAAGGTATCTTTGCATTCTCTCAATTTTTGTGATACTTTAAGTTTTGGTGTTAAAACTTTTAAGTAGCAATTGTACTTAAGGTTGATTATAATGAATTATTTTGGAGATCATCACGTGGTTTTTATTTCTTTGATTCGAGAGGGTTTTACGTAAAATTTTGGTGTCTAATGCTTGATTTATTCCCATACTATTATTTTCTACGATTGTTATTATTTTTGTGGGACTGCAATGCTATATATTTAATCTATTTGAGATACACTGGTATTTTTGCTGTTTAATTTATCAAAGAAGGTTCAGTTGGGAGGATATTTATCCAACAAAATGGTACCAAAGCTAATGTTATTTGCTTAGTTGTTTTTGATCAGTTGGTGCTAAGATAAAATTGACTTCTAATTTTTAGATCTGGAAGTCCAGAATGGAAGACATTCTTTATTGTAAAAATTTGTACGATCCATTGCAGCTTAAGGGAGTTAAGCGCACTGATAAATGAGGCTGATTGGAAAGAGATGAACTTAAAGACTATTAGTCATATTTGATAGTGGATCGATTAGAGTGCGTTCAACCATATTTCGCAGGAAACGAATGCTAACATTCTATGGATTACGTTAGAGTCGTCTATGTACAAGAAGCAGAATGCACGAAATAAGACTTTTGCGAAAAATTGTAAACCTAAAGTACAAAGATGGAAGTGGCGCGATGAAAGTACATATTAATAACTTAGTCATTTACCTTCACTCAAGGCCCACATGGAAAAACCGTGTTATACACATAACTACTCTACTTGGTGCCCAATTAAAATTGAATTTCCATCTCATGCACATGTGTGCATAATAAGTTCCATACAACTTATTATTGGGTCAAGTTCTCATGGGTTTGGACCCATAGACACAGTTTGGAACCCTACCGTCCATTTTTTATAACCTGTATGAATGAAATGAAACATATAACATGACCAATAAACTTGAATAATGTATTAACATGATCAGTTTGACGTATTTTCTTGGAGAAATGCTTTACTTTATAAATTGTTGGTGTTGGAGATGTTCAAGAATTCACTACACAACAAAATATTTATATTCTATGTTGTCTCTTTCCGCAACATAAGTTCAATATTTGTGAGAAATACAAACATCATGGTTGTTGGGATTTGCACAAGGTGCGACAATTGACGTATTCCTGAATTTTATTATGGGGGATTTGTTGGGATGCTTTTTGGGGATTTGGCGGTGGTAGTTTGTATACATATGCACCAAAAAAGAGATAGGGAGGCATTTAGGATTCGCATCGGTTGTCCAAGTTATAGAAACAAGATGGAACATAGAGAGGAAAACCTAACTTTTAGGGCTTCATTGGTAATTCAGAGAGTGGATGGCCATCGACTGTGCATCTGCTGCTCCCATCAACAATTTGAGGACGATCATTATGCTTTATGATTTTTTCGTGTTTAATTTTTATGACTATGTTTTGTTTTTATGCAACATATAGGTTTGAAGAACGAATCATGTGATAAAAGTTAGTAACTGCAAGTGTATAATGTCTATTGTAGACTTGAAAAATATAAGTCTACAATAAAAACCCTTAATTTAAAAACCCTTAATTTAAATTTCAGGCAAATTATAAATAAAGATGGTGAAGATGATTAGTTAACTAAATAATGCAAACTAACAATAAATAATGAAAACTATTAATGAAAAAAAACTACATAGGAATCCAAATCCATTAAGTATAATAAACAATTTCTTATTTTCCGAATTAATTCCTAATTTTGTTTTTTCTTTTCTTTAAAAATAATGATTTATATAATTAATATGGACAAACATAAATTATAAAAAATTTATAGATTAACTATAATTTATTAAAACTTCATAATCAATATAAGAACCTCATGTGAATTTTGTGCGAAGGTAAAATATGAAGGCGAAAACAATTAAGCATTAATACCGGAACGGAAAGAATTATTTATTATAAAATACCTAGTTTCATCATCGTAGGTATAAAAATTTAGTTAGCATTACAATTAAAAATAAAAACAAATAAATTTTTTACTACTATTGACTGCATTGAATAAAATAAAACTACTCTTGAATATTATGTAAGCACTCAATCATGATCATTAATAAAAGAAAAGAAAACAATTAAACTTCTTATTAGAATAATATATGCTACTGTAATATGATAAGTAAAGAATGAGTACTTAAATAAAATTAAAACCGACTATAAACATACACCATGGTATTAGCCGAAAGAAATTGGGGGAAAGAAAACTGGAATATTATCTTTTACTTGCTCACCAAGATTAGTAAATAATAAATCCTATTAAATAAAATAAATTTAGATATTAGTTAAATAAAATAGATACATAAAACAATAAAATTGGGGACAATAAAATTCAAAATTATGTGTATATCAATGAACCTATGTATTTTGTTGGATTAGCACGGATATTTAGTTTTGTGAAATTTTTTATCTCATATAAAATATGTATATATATATATGTGTGTGTTAGATAATTAAATATACCGTATCTCTGCTAAATCTCTATTTTTTAACATTTAACAAACCCTTAAATCTCCGTATCGCGAACCCTCATCCCCACACTCGTATTCTTTTTCCCTAAGTGTTTTTAAAATGCATAATTATGACAAAGTGAACTCTCATTTTGAGGTGGAATAATTAAAATTTAAAAATAAAATAGGTCGAATGAGCTATTAATGGTTGACCAATATATTTAATAAATTTCAATTTGCACCCTAAACTTTAACCTTAAAATCAATTTGCACCATAAAATTTATTTTGAATTAAATGCACCATAAATTTTGAGTTTCAATATCATTTGCATCCTCCGCACTAAAGTTTAGGGTGCAAATTTTTTGATGCAGAGGGTGCATATTGTTTTGAAACTTAAAATTTAGTGTGCGTATTGAAACAAAATTTAGAGTGCAAATAGATTTTGAGTTTAAGGTTTAGGGTACAAATTGGATATTAGTCTAATTGAGAAGAAAAATATTTTATTGCATGGAAAAGTGGTAATCATGCATTGTTCTTAAACTTGATTGGTAGAATAATATTTGGAATCAATTCTTTATGGAGTGTGATCCTATTATTGCTTATATTACTAGTATATTTAGCAGGACCGTAGTTTAGTTGTTAAGTATTGTGCTTTGGGTCAGATTTGTCTTAATGAAGCGCTCCGCCTAGTTCACTTGATATGTCTTGTGGTTTGAGTAAGATTTGTCATCTTAATGCAGCGCTCCATAATTGGATAATTATGATGGTTCATGTCATGCAGAAATTGTCTACAGTACAGGATACCTCTATTATAGAATTATCATGTTTCGATCACGCTTTCCTCCTTAATATTAAAGAAATTTAACCCTCTTTCTCGACATGTTTACTCTCTACCTAACGTATTTCGTAAGCTTTGATTCCTTTTGCTCCCTTAATATTCATATTTTCTTCTAATTTTTGGTTGGGCTTTAATCGACTTATGGGCTGTTTTACTTTTTGGTTTCTTGGTCAGGACATGCAAGCACTGATCAACAAAATAAACAAGTCTATTGTGGCACCGCTACCGACCAAATACACTGGAGCATTGTGAGTCATTTTCTAAATTAGTTTTATTCTATGGTTGTCCATGCCACTATATTTCTTTTTATATTGGTACCTTTAGCTTGAATAACTGAAGGATATATTTACTGAATCTATTAAGAAAATTGTATCATGATGATGATAACTAACCAAGCAGAACATTAGCAAATAGGCACAGTATCTAACTTGAATACCGTAAACAAGTATAAATTGTTATTTTGACATGCAGCATGTACAAAAATCAAGTGGGACATGGTAGTAGAGCATAAGTAGATATATCCTTGTTTCTGTCGCCTTTGACATTCTAGTTTATACTTTTGATAGATTTTCTTTGTATATATTTAGACATTTATTTATGCTTTCTAATTTTTACCTTTTCTTCTGTTTTCCAGTCGGGGTCTCATTAAAAGCATGCTGCGGAAAAACCCAGAACTCCGGCCAAGTGTATATTCTTTGATCTGTGTCATTCAGATTAGTAGAAGTATTAATGGAAGTATAGTTTTAATCCATCGGATATGATGATCTACAAAATGTCCACATAAAATGAAGCTCTTTTACAATCTTTTGCCCCTATAACTAACAAGTTTGTTACCGACCAAACCTTGTCATTTCCTAGAATATAAGGGTACTGTGTTTATCCATCCTCTCCCTCTTTTGGATAGTGTTTATCTTAGAAAATATAAATCTGTTAAATTTCACAAGTAATATATTTAGTTTCTTTAGCAAAGGGTTGAATGTCTCTTCATCTTAGTTCACCAAACACCAGGTTTGTGATAGAAGTGTGTAGAAAATAGAGAGAAACTGGGGAATGATCGATACTCCAAAGTGAAGAAGTCGATCTCCTTTTATACCAGAAGAAAATACAATCCCCATAATTTTGGATTATAATCAAATCCCCATTATTATGGGATAACAATCAATCTCGATAATTATGGGATTACAATCAATCACCATAATTATGGGATTATAATCAAGTTCCCATAACCATGGGATTCCAATCTATCCCCATAATCATGGGATTACACGCAAAACAGGGAAAAATCAAATCAAGGAAAGATCAAAATATTTCTACAAAGCGAGATGGGACTTGGGAGTTTTTAAGAATGCAAAAACAGAAGAAACTTGAAGCAGGTAGATATTGTTGTGAGCAGTGGCACATGAAGGGCTAATCAGTCATTAACTACAAACAAAGGCAAGAAGTGGCAAGAAGATGATTAACAGAAGTAACTAGCTGGAAGTTGTTGAAGTTAGAGTTGAATAGAAATTGAGGGGGGAAATATATTTTAAATAGAGGGAAAAGTTGGCTAATATGACAGCTGTAATAGAATAGATTGAGAGTATGTATAAATAGGAAATGCTGTAGAGAGAGGGGGCATCTTTTGGAAAAATATCAATACCTCTGTAATCTTTTGTCAATCAATCTATACGAATCTTACTACCATTTTTAAGTCTTCCATTTTTTCTATTTTTTCCATTCTATATCCATTTCTTTAAGTTGGTGAATCTGAATTCACAACATTTGGTATCAGAGCTATCTTTCCTTGGCCTTAGATTCAAAATTCTTTTTCAATTTTCTAACTCAACCCTCTGTTCTTTCTTAAATTTTACCAAAGCTACAAAACTATGGAGCCATTACACAATAATGGCGACAGGAACGAGATCGAAGGATTCATTAGAGGAAAGTATTAAAAACACTGATTTCTGAGTTCAAGAGCTCATGAACAGCCATTACCATCTGCAACAAACGGTGGACGAACTGGGAACTGGGTTCAAAAATTGGCAGAGTACAATAGAGTTGATGATGACGCAATTTCAGCAGGTTATCGAAGGTAAAGACTCTGAGCTTGGAAAAAATAATGAACCTGTGATATAATTGGATCAAACTGATGGGAGAAATGGGGATAATGTGGTTCAAAGAAATTTTCACCATAGATTTGATTTTCCAGTTTTTAATGGATTAGATTTCAAGAATTGGATAATGAAGTGTGAATACTTCTTCTAATTCCACCCTATGAATGACACACTAAGATTGAGAAGTGTAGCCTTGCATCTTGAAGGTGAAGCAGGATCTTGGTTTTTGGCTTATTTTAAAAGTAATCCAAATGTATCTTGGAAACAATTCATAGAGGATATTGAAACCAGATTTGGGGATAATGTTTCTAGCAATGCCTTGGCTGAATTCAACAGATTACAACAGAGTACAATAATCAGCCAATTATCAGAAGAAATTCAAATTTCTTAGAGCCTTGGTTCAAGTGGAAAATTAGGGATTGGATGAGGCCTACTTTGTTAAATGTTTTGTGGGTGGACTAAAGGAAGAAATAGGTGGATTTGTGGGTCTACTCAAGCCAAAAAAATTAACTGAAGCCATAGCAGCTGCTAGAGTCCAAGAAATGACTATGGAAGCCATTTACAAAAGGAGCAAAAACACTCCACAATTGCATAAAACTATGGCCAACAGTGGTAAGAATCACACAGCAGGGTTCAACAACAGAACTTTTAAACCAAAATTTCAAAGCAGTGGAGACATTCAAATGGGAAATTCTCATATTGCTGGTGGACTTTATAAGGACAGTATGGGAAATCATGTAAAAAGATTGACATTTGGTGAAATGCAGGCAAGGAAAGAAAAGGGGCTATGTTTCAACTGTAATGAGTTATTTACCAAAGGGCATAGGTGCAAATTTAAGCAACTCTATTTGATAACTGGTGATGACGAATGGGAGGAAGAGGTTAGTGATGAAGTTGTTAGCACAGAACCGGTGGACATGATAGACCAACAAACAGAAACAGAAATGGCTATTTCTATACATGCTTTGAATGGTAATACCTCAGAAACTACATTAAGGATTAAAGCTTCGGTGCAAGGTAAACAAATTATCTATCTTATTGACACTGGAAGCACTCACAATTTTCTGAATAGTGACACATCTAGTAGATTACATTGTACTAAAGAAGTAGACAAACCTATGCAAGTATGTGTGGCTGATAGTTACAAAATGATATGCAATGAAAGATGTAAGAAATTTGAATGGGTAACACAAGGACACAAGTTCTGCACGGATATGAGGTTGATACCTCTAAAAGGTTGTGATGCTGTGTTTGGGGTTCAATGGTTAAAAACCTTGGGAGATTGTATGTTCAACTTTAACACTTCTGACTCTCAGTTTTTCTGTGGGAAAGGACAAAATTATGTTGAAGGGTACAAGTGATGGACATCAAAATTCTGTAGCTATGATAACTGCAATGAGTTTACAAGAAGCCTGGCGAAAAGAACAATTATCACTATTAGCCTATGTTTGTGCAATACAGGGTCAGGAACTTAATAAACCACATCACCCACCTCAGATTCAACAAGTACTACATACATTTGAGGATGTTTTTAAAGAACCCAAAACACTGCCTCCTCAGAGAGACTTTGATCACAAAATACCAGTGAAAGTAGGTTCAAAACCATTTACAATCAGGCCATATCGATGTCCACATATCCAAAAAACTGAGATTGAAAAAATTGTCAAGGAAATGTTGGAAGCAGGCATCATACAACCAAGTCAAAGCCCTTTTGCTTCTCCAGTGTTGTTGGTAAAGAAAAAAGATGGTTTTTGGCGATTTTGTGTGGACTATAGGGAATTGAATAAAATGACAGTCAAAGACAAGTTTCCTATTCCCATCATTGAAGAATTATTGGATGAGCTCAAAGGATCTACAATTTTTTCTAAATTAGATCTAAGGGTTGGTTATCACCAAATAAGGATGAATTCAGATGATGTCTCCAAAACAGCATTTCGAACACATGTAAGTCATTATGAGTTCTTGGTTATGCCCTTTGGCCTCACAAATGCTCCAGCCTCATTTCAAGCTCTCATGAACAAAGTGTTTTCTGCACACTTAAGGAAATTTATTTTAGTCTTCTTTGATGATATATTGGTCTATAGTTCAGATTTATCTTCACATGTTAAACACCTGGAAGTGACGTTAGCATTATTGAGGCAACACACTTTATTTGCCAAATTATCTAAATGTTCATTTGCTCAAAACAAGGTTGAATATCTGGGCCATATCATTACTGCTGAAGGAGTTTCTGCAGATCCATCCAAGATAGCTTGCATGCTTAAGTGGCCTGAACCAACTACAGTTAAAGGACTTAGAGGATTCCTGGGTTTAACTGGCTACTATAGAAGGTTCATCAGAAAGTATGGAGAAATTTCTAGACCATTAACTACACTTTTACAAAAGGATAAATTCCAGTGGACTGAAGAATCAACAACAACTTTTCACAAATTGAAGGAAGCTATGAGTTCAACTGAGGTATTGGCTCTACCTGATTTTACTCAAACTTTTGTAATTGAAACTGATACTAGTTCCAAGGGTATTGGGGCTGTTTTGATGCAAGGGGGCAAACCATTGGCTTTCCTAAGCAAGGCTTTAGCTCCCAAACACTTGGGTTTATCTGTTTATGAGAAAGAACTCCTAGCTATTTTGCAAGCTATTACTAAGTGGAGATCTTACCTAATTGGAGCTCATTTTGTTATAAAGACTGATCATCAAAGTCTGAAATTTTTTATGGAACAAAGGTTGTTCACTTTTCTGCAGCAGAAATGGCCAAGTAAAATGCTTGACTATGATTATGAGATAACCTACAAAAAGGCACAGACAATATCGTGGCAGATGCCCTTTCTAGAAGAAATTGGGAGGATCAACCTTCTCAAGCAATGGCCATTACTGGAGTGGTGCCTACTTGGGTGTATGATATTCTCCTTTCCTATGAAGGAGATGAAAGCATTCAGTCCATCATCCAACAAGTAACTGTGTCACAAGGAAGTGTGCCTCATTACACATTTTCAAATGAGATTTTGAGATACAAGGGACTGATTTATTTAGGTTCTCAAACAAATCTCAGAAAAATTACCTTTTCAGTTTTTCATGAGAGTTCTATAGGCTTCCATTATGGAATTCAAGCAACTATCAAGAAAGTGCGAGCTTACTTTGTTTGGGATAACATTACAGCTGATATTAAACTTTGGGTACAAGAATGTGAAGTTTGCCAAAGACACAAAACAGAAAGTATATCTTACCCAGGGCTGTTACAACCATTGGAGTTACCTTATAAACCTTGGACTGACATTTCCATGGATTTTATTGAAGGGTTGCCTAATTCCGAAGGACGGACAATTATTTTAGTCATCATTGACAGATTTTCTAAGTTTGCTCACTTGATTGGGTTACACCATCCTTATACTGCTAGGACAATAGCACGGGTATTCATTGATCACATTTATAGCATACATGGATTACCCCAGACTATAGTCACTGACAGAGACAATTTTTGTGAGCTTATTTTGGCAAACATTGTTTAAACACTTGGGAGTGAAGTTGTGCTTGAGTTCAGCCTATCATCCTCAGTCTGATGGCCAAACTGAATGACTGAATCGCTGTTTAGAATGTTATCTCCGATGTATGTGCAGCGATCATCCGAAGAAATGGTGGTCTTGGTTAAGCTTGGCTCAATGGTGGTATAACACTAACTACCATAATGCTTTGTAGTGTACTCCTTTCCAAGATCTTTTTGGCATACCTCCACCTCATTTGAATACGAAATAAGTTGCTCCAAGCTCAAGTACGAATGAAAAACTATACAGACCAACATCGAATTGAAAGAAAATTTGAAATCGGTGATTGGGTTTTTCTTAGACTCCAACCATACAAGCAGTCTACTTTAGCTCATAGATCTTCCTTCAAGTTGTCCCCAATATATTATGGTCCATATGTAGTATTGGAAAAAATTGGGCAGGTGGCTTATAAACTAGACCTTCCCAGCTATGCTCAAATCCACAATGTATTCCATGTGTCTTTACTTAAAAAACATATTGGCTCTCACGCACGAATATCGCCAACACTATCACCTTTAGCTGTTGATGGAAGGCCAAAAATTGTTCCTTTTGCTATCATAGACAGACGAGTGGTAAAATTCCAAAATCGGCCTAAAGTGGAGTACCTCATTCATTGGGCTAAAAGTAATGTGGAGGATGCTTCATGGGAAGATGCTCAACAAATGGTGAATCAATTTCCAGACTTCAATTTTAATCCTTGAGGACAAGGAGAATTTGAAGAGCAGCGTACTGTTGTGAGCAGTGGCACATGAAGGGCTAATCAGTCATTAACTACAAACAAAGGCAAGAAGTGGCAAGAATATGATTAACAAAAGTAACTAGCTGGAAGTTGTTGAAGTTAGAGTTGAATAGAAATTGAGGGGGAAAATATATTTTAAATAGAGGAGGGAAAAGTTGGTTAATATGACAGCTGTAATAGAATAGATTGAGAGTATGTATAAATAGGAAATGCTGTAGAGAGAGGGGATCTTTTTGAAAAATATCAATACCTCTGTAATCTTTTGTCAATCAATCTATACAAATCTTACTACCATTTCTAAGTCTTCCATTTTTCTATTTTTTCCATTCTATATCCATTTCTTTAAGTTGGTTAATCTGAATTCACAACAGATACATGTTGGATTGAGGTAGCTGAAAGACGTTTACTTGGGGTCAGGTTTTGAAAATCCGTTGATATGGATGATGGGAGTTTGCCTAAGAATGCCTCATTTATGGTTGATTGGGTGATGCTACTAGCAATAGCTGATTTTGGGGGCTTGGATAAGGTGCACAGATTTGTAGGAAAGATAGAAAGGGGTAGGACTTCACTCCAAATTGTTCATGGTGGATTTATGGAGGGAGTGGAATAGTCGGTGTCTCAATGATATTTTACATTAAAATTCTAGTGTCAATATATTTTCACTTTTTAAGTATTCAATGGTTTAGTACCTAAATGAGTTCCCAAATTTAATATCTCAAATTGAAGTGTTGTGATTATATTGGTTGTTTAATATAGAAGTAAATGTTGAGCTACCAACATTACCATGACATGCAAATAAGAGATTAACAAATAACTTGATTTTATTTAAGAAACACATTACCAATTTGTTTTATTAAAGTACTATAATTATATACCTACTATTTATATCCAATTTTTATTGCTAGACATGAAATGTCAAAGAAAAACAAATAAAATTTGCATTTATGGCTACTCAAACTTAATTTAGGAAGCACAACCAAACCACTTGTCGATCCCTTTCTTCAAAAATCAAAGGCATACTTTTTATGATGATTTGACATCATCTGTTTGTGAAGGGATTGGCAATCGTGACAGTAAGGTTAGTTGGATAAACATGCATGTAAGATGAAATTTATGCAGTTAATGAATTTGGTTATGTTTGTGGTGTGGCAGGCTGCAGAACTTCTCAGGCACCAGCACCTTCAACCTTATGTGCTTAAA
Source organism: Panax japonicus (assembly GCA_020205505.1). Taxonomy (NCBI): domain Eukaryota; kingdom Viridiplantae; phylum Streptophyta; class Magnoliopsida; order Apiales; family Araliaceae; genus Panax; species Panax japonicus. The sequence continues at coordinate 32,211,520 of CM035105.1, forward strand.
ATTCATCTTAAGATTAACAGCCCTAGGCGCAATAGCTTATCATCAATTCACTGGCCTGAAACAGATTACATAAAGAAAACCAGATTTGCAGAGCCAGAAGATGTTCCACTAACAACATACAGAGAGAAGCGGCTATCATATGGCAATGACAGGACTTTGAATCCTAGTATATCTCTACCTGAGCAGGATTCTCCTTTCTCCGATCATCGAATTCAAAATACCCCTAGATATTTGAGTCAAAGAATGGCTGAGTTGTCTATTGGAAGTTCACATGAAGGGACAGTGATCAGTAAGAATATTACTCCAAAAGTTGGCAGGACTCCAGGATTTCCTCCAACAAAAGCTTCTGCGACACCTAAAAGACGAGTGGAGCTGACAAAGAATCGTGAATCGGTAAGATCAGGGGAAGCAATTTATACATAGTTTGTTTATATATTTTAATTATAGTTAGAAGCAGTGTCATTTTAGAAACATGGTGATGTCGGTCATATTTCCAATGCTGGTAAAGCAATACTAAGCAAAAAGCTAACTGTTTCTCATCTAGAGTACTTGTTCATATACTACTAACCCATATTTCCCACCAAGTATCAGGCATCATTGGTAAATGACTAAATTATTTTAACTCATTTATTGATCTAGGAATGGAATTTATATGATTTTCAAGTGGTTTAAGTTGATAAAGTTCCTAGAGACTTTTGGCACATTCAATGTATGCGCCTTATCTCTTATGAATATAATTATAAATTTTTATTTTAACATGTAGATAGTGGTTTGTTAGTTTAGTTAGTGAATAGTTATAGGTGGTTATTTCTAAATAGAAATGATATCTTATCCAATAAATGATAATATAACTTCTGATTATAAGGATGTAAAGTGTATTTCTCTAAAGAGATACGTGACACGGCTTCTTAACATGAACTCCTGTCGATTTATTGATAGTGAAAGATAAGTAAGTAGCATTAGCAAGGTGTCATGTAAGCTTATAGGTCTGAGATATCAATAAAGAAATTTGTGGGATACAACGAGAAACTGCTTATATTTTCAACATTGTGTCAAATATATCGCAGAAAAGAAAGATGTTGCTAGATTTTCGAAACTGTTGTTTAGCACTTCAGCTGGAAAGAATTTGTTGTTTAGATTCTATTAGTTTTGTTGAAAGACTTGGATTATAATTTGGCATCATAATTTGATTATCATGCCATTTCTACTAAACTAACAATTAATTATTTTAGGAGTAAACACGGAACAAAAAATACATCCTAAAAATTTGCAAATTCAGCTAATGGGACTCTTTTTGTGGAAAGGAGGGAATAATTAGGAGCTATGCACTTTATATCTCTGGAGTCTAAATGTGTTGTGCCCTGTTTTGGCACTCATGCAGTGAACTTACAAAATCATTTTTGTTTTCTTCAGCGCTCATAATTTCAGCGTAAGGCTAATTGATTCATATAGTTATAAACAGAAGATCAGTAGTTGTAAAATTTTAAATCTGTGTTTGTAAGGTTAAAATTTTACATTTTATATGATGTATGCAGTTGCCAGTCTCGAGAAGTACCGCAAAACAATCTGCTCTTACAAATCGTAGAGCATCTTTGCCATTGCCAAGAAGAGCTACTTTTCAAGAACCCCCTTGCAGGCCCAATGTTAATATTCTCGACTGCATGAACTCTCCGGATGTCTCTGTTAATGCCCCTCGTATTGACAAAATGATGGAATTTCCTCTAGCATCAAATGAAGACTCCTTCCTTCCTATGCGTAGAACTTCATCAACCTCAGCGCAGGGCTCCACTACTGACCCACAGGGTGACCGCTCAATAACCAAGGACAAATGTATGGTTCAGGTTTGTGATCGAAAATCTGGTAGGCTTAGTTTTACCGGCACTGTGCAGGGAAGTAGCGAATGTTCTGATCAAGATGCAACAGCTGGAGCGTCAAGCAGAACCTCTTCAGATCAAAGGCGACGTCGTTTTGACACTTCTTCTCACCAACAGCGTGCTGAAGCATTGGAAGGATTGCTTGAATTTAGTGCAAGATTGTTGCAAGAAGAACGGTTTGACGAACTTGGTGTTTTGTTGAAGCCATTTGGTCCAGGAAAGGTTTCTCCTAGGGAAACTGCTATTTGGTTGACTAAGAGCTTCAAGGAAAACACAGTCCAGCAGGAAGAACAGTTATAGTCTTTCCTGTATGCAATTTTACTGTTTACTAGTTTTCAAGGATGAAGAGGGCAGTAGACAAGAGGCTGATTTTCTAGGTTGCAGTTGGGGTTTCATGTTTTCCCATAATACATGATTTTATCATTGCACTGAGATAGCACTTGATAATTATTCATAGTTCTCTGATGGACCAGGATTAGAGATTTTATTGGACTGTATGTATGGCACTTAGGATTCAGCTAAATATATTTCTCAGATTCTGTATGTTTATTCTATATATTCTTTTCTTTATTGTTCTATTCCCTACTCTTTGCATTCTATGATTGATTAACCCGAGTCTTGGAATTCTTTAACTGTAGCTGATGATTATTCATTTTTTGAGATAATCCACGTTCCCCTATTTTTATCTGTCTTGTCTGCGTTAGTATATTTGAAATAGGTCCTTTGAGCTGGTGTTGAACTCGGGTAAGTTGAAGCAGGCCTGAAAAGTGTGAGAGAATTCTATAACAAAATACGATAACATAACGGAGTTTCTCTGTATTCTCTTCCTAAAGTTGTGAATTGTTTATAATTTGCAGTCAATTTGTTGAGGATGAAGGGTAATGAATGGGATCTACTATCATTAAGAATTTTGGTGGCAAATAATCTTTTTAAGATATCAACATGCAATTTTCATGGTGGCAGTGACCTTTCGAGAAAATTCTCTCATCACTTTGTGTTACAGATGGTGTTACAATTAGTTTGTTGTGAAATCAGTGTTGCCTAGTTTGTGATGCGTTTCGGTACATATCTATAATTTGGTCTGTGTGTGTACATATCTATAATTGATGTTTACAATTGATTTTGGAGTTTGAATTAGAGTTAATAAGGAACTAGAAAAAGAGCTAGTCCGAGTAAACGACATTAATTCTCAAAGACATTAATTCTCAAAGGCCATAATGTTGAATTCGGTTTGGTTGATTTTATCTCGGAACAATCAGCTTCGGGATAGGTTTTCGGATTCGGAAATGGCGGAAAGATCGGATTGACTTGAATATTGTTATTTTAATTATTCTTACTTTATATAGTATTCGTTTTTATGGTAATAGTATTTTAGTAGGAAACAAATAGTTTACAATAGTACTTAATTAATTGTCGTTATAATTAGTTACCTATTAGGAGTTTATTTCTATAGTTATAGGAATTCTATTTCTTTCCAAAAACGAAATCTTTTAGATTTAAAACCCGGCTAGTGGGTTGAAGGATTCATAAATAATTATTATCTTTTACAATTGAAATTGTATTGCCTTTTTAGTGGATTCCAGTTTGTGTTCTTAGAGCTCACGTTAGTAAACTCTTGTTATTTTCTGTTCTGTGTCAATTGGTATCAAAGCCAAGGACTTTGCCTTGTCGATGGCCAACAACGAAGGCGGGAGAGATATCCTTGACGACGCTGGTCGTACGACTGCTGAATTATGGACAACGATTGATGAGCAACGACGGTCGATGGCGAGGGTGAAGACCATGTTGCAACAACTGTTGGTGCAACAACCCATCCCCAACATTCCTGTCGGCAATAGAGACGGAGGCGAGGGATTTGCCCTTGGCTGCCCTGTAGGTGAACGTCCGCATGGAGCAGCGAGACGCGAGTAGTTCAAAGGTCTTAGTGATGAAGACTCCGATGAGGATTTAACAGGATACCAAAGAAATCCTCCTCAACACCAAAATCGAAACCAAAATCAACCTGACTATAGAATATGTGCAGACATACCACTATTCCACGAAAAGTTGCAGATTGAAGAGTTTATGGATTGGATTTATAAGGTCGAGAGATTTTTCGAGTTGACAGAAGTCACGACAGATCGACAAGTTCATCTGGTAGCATAAGTTGAGAAGCGGGGCTGCGGTTTGGTGGGAAAAGTTACAAATGGATCGACGACGACAAGGAAAAACCCCTATACGATCATGGACAAATGAAACAAGTTATGATGAATAGATTTTTACCCCAAGATTATGAACAATTTATTTTTCGGAGTTATCAGAATTGTGCACAGGGTAACAAGACTTGGATAAATATACATAAGAGTGGTCTAGGTTATCAGTTCGTAACAACCTGAATGAGACTTAAGCACAACAAGTTTCTAGATATTTGGAGGTATTTAAGACTTCTATTCAAGACAAATTTGGACTGCAAGTCGTTTGGACAGTGGATTGAGCGCATAACATGGCCTTGAAGGTAGAATGACAAAAGCTAATCATGTTAATGATAAAGCATATATTTTGTAACAATCTTATTCGTTTATTAATAAAAGTATTTATTTACTAAAGGCTTTAATTTATTTACATGGTACTGTTTTAATAATATGTGATAAACTCATAGTTTTAAGCAATGCTTTTAGAATTATGATGAGATCATGCTAATGAGATCTAAATTCTTATATAGCTTAAAAGCTAAAATGTTCCCAATCGATGAATTACTAAAAAGGGGATTAGTGAATCAGATAGATTGGTACATATGTTTCTTGCTAATTAGATGATGATGATTGATCTCATGATTATTAATGTAGAGACACTAAAACAAGTATGTAAGTGCTTATTAGAGAATAAGTACATTGAACGTGGCTCGCTAAGAAATACCTAATGTAGTTTTACTTGCCTGTCAATATGAATTCATGTAGTGATAGTAGTACAAGTGATCCTTGGACTTGAGATCATCATACTATCTTGTGTATGATGAGTTATACTTTGACTTATTCCTTAAAACCCTTAGGGTATATCAAAGGGTATGCTTGAATATAATAAGTTGTACATAGAGATAATGTATGATCAATAAGGAATCTACCGCTTCTAGTAAAAGAAGAGAAATGTCTTATGTGATTCGATAAATAACCCAGAAGTCCTTGGCCAAGACAGAATGAAATTAGAAACGAGTTTCTAATTTGCATTATTTGGAGTTATGCATTTAAGAATCAAAATACATATAATTAAATAAACTAAGACTTGGCAGTAATTTCATGTCTTATATTTAATTGGGACTGTCGACGTCAGGAAAAGTTTACTCTTTCTATTTTTACCTTCTATGTTCTCTATTTTGTTGAGTTTGGTTTGAAAGGCGAGTTTGAAAAAGTCTGACATAAAATGTCGATGATTTGAAAATCAGAGTCGCCAGTTGGTAGATTTAAAATGGTTGTACCAACTCAACCGATTTTGAAAAGGTTTACACAAAGGCCCAATGATTGGACTCTGTTTAATAGGCCTTGGAAACCGAGATTCATAAAGTTCGGGGGCTTGATTAAGCGGGGGGAAGGTGTTAGGCACCCCCGACTTCTGTGAAAACACGGTTACCACAACTTTTCAATTCCCTAATTATCTGTATGTGTGCGTGCGTGTGTGTTTATTGGGCCTATGTGCAATTATCTGGAAGTAGTGTTATGTCTCGTTTGCACATATATACAAAGGGTTTGATTTGTATAAAAATTCAATTTTAAACAAGATATAGCAATGATGTTTTGAAAAAAGGTTTTTAAACCCTTATACTCAATAGTAATTGAGGCATTTGATACTTCCATTTTATTCCGTATTCAGCTTGATTTGATTTAATTTTCAAGATGCGAAGTAGACACTTGAAATTTCATTTTTCAATTACTAACTATGCAGAATGGCAAAAGCATCTTTTTTGCACTCCAGAGATAACCCTAGAAGACCACAACATCAAATCCAACCTCAGAGATAACCCCGGGAGAGTTAATCCCAACCCCGAAGATAACCCCGGGAGATCCAATTTTCAATCTCGGAGGTAACCCCGAGAGATACAGTTCCAACCCCAGAAATATCCCTGGGAGATACAGTTCCAACCCCGAAGATAACCCCGGGAGGGCAAGCCAACCTCAGAGATAACCCTGAGGATAGTCAGAGTCAACAGCAGGCCAATCTTGGAGATAACCTTGAGAAAAGACTGCTATAACTGCGCCAAAATCGGAGATAACCCCGGGAGGGATAAAATGGTCATTTTTCCAAATCAACCTCAACTCAAATAAAATCAACTCATTTCAATGAAAATTGCGTCAAAAGATGTCCCACAAGAACCATAGCTTAACTTATGAGCGCAAACTACGCAAAACAGCCCAACAGACTACCTGCGGAGACCAGGAGATGCCAAATCGGTTATGGACCCATCTTCCCAGATTTGGAAAAGGGCAAGCCCTATGTCATTGAGTAGCTCTCGGAAAGAGCTTTCTGAAATTTTATGACACACTTCCATCGGACTCCCAGATTGAAAGTTATTAAGGTTCGAGCAGACAACACGTCATCCGAGTACATGTACTTCGAGACGACATGACCCACATAGCCCGAGGTAGGCCGGGCAGCCTCGGGTTGACCCGTGACACTTTTGGTCTATAAATAGACCCCCCATCAGCCATAAAATTTAAGAAAAAAAGGAAGAAAAGAGAGAAAACTTTGTCTATTTCAGCCTGTAACCTCTTCTAGAGTGCTCCAAACTGAGTGATTATTTTTTTCTAAACACTTTTATGCTCGTGTTTTGTAACATACTGAAGTTTAACCTATGGAAACCAAGTTTTCAGGCGTCAAAAGCTATCTCAAGTCTTCTTGGAAGCCCACTGTAAGATATTCAGATTTTTAAGTTTTCCACTACTTTTATATATATATATATATATATATATATATATATATATATATATATATATATATTAACGTTGAGAGTTTCTTTGAGTGGGTACGCCCGGATTGTCGATCCGTGGCTTTTTAGTACTTTTATATATATATATATATATATATTATCGAACTCGAAACTCGATTGAGCCTAGATAGAATATCCAGAGCGTTTATTGCTTATATATATATATTTATATTTCTGTTTGGCCTAAAGTTTACTTCGTGGTCTTTTACCGCTTATATATATATACATATATTTTCATTTCAAAGTCGTGCCTGGAGTTAAAAGACACAGTTTGATGATAGGGTTTCATACCTACGAATCGGCTTCTGATTTGGACTTAAACTGTGTTGTTCTTGTCTATTTAAGTTCGTTTTTACTTGTTTTGTGTTTGTTTTATGTTTAGGAGTGCAATACGAGGCATGGTGGTAGAATGGCAGCGTTATGGTGAGAAATGGCATGCAAAAGGCAAAATCAAAACTACAGAGACATACCCCCAGCCAGGGCGGGGGTACAAGGTCAACTATAGAATCACTCCCCGCCAGTGCGAGCTTAGCTAGTTAAAAACCCCCTGCTGGGGCGGGGGTGTTGGGAAGAAAAAGGAGTTTTCAGATTTTGAGTTCAAGAAGGATTGGTTCGAGATGATTGTTCAAGGACTTCCAGGAGGACTAAAAGACATATGAAGAGGCATATAAAAGGAGGAGAATTGCAAGGATTGAAAAGAGGATTCCATTAGATTATATTAGAGTAGATTATGACCAAAACCCTAATTCTTATGAGATTTGGAGATTGAAGCAACTTGGAGACCATTGAAGATTCAAAGTAGGAGCAAGGAGGGAGCATCAAATCTGCAGATAAAAGATTCTATGTTTTTCTCTTCTTCTATTTTTCTCTTTAAATGTTTATTCAATTGTGGATTCTTAGTTTTAATTCATTAATCATGAAATAAACTCTGTTTTGAGATTACTATGGATCTTATTGTGTAGTTTACTTTAATATACTTAATTGTTAGACTTATTGGCTATATTAAGATTGTCTATTATGGTTTGCCATTAATTGCTTAATTGCCTAGCTAACAATTACCGTGATAATCTATATGAACTCGAGATATGAATTATAGATTTAGATTTGATCATACTAGCATATATTTATGTGTTCTACAGTAAGTTGGAATTCATGATTTGTGCTTAGTATAGAGATATACTGAAGCATTAAATGTAATCTAATAAGAACTTGCACTTAAACCCTTTTTAATTATAAATCACATAGAGATATAGTGGATTAGTTAATTAGGGTGTTCAATTTGATTCTATCATATGTGGATTTGATTTGATATGAGTATGGTGCATTGAGAGATGACCATATTTTACTTTCGTGTTCTTGATTAACATTCCAGTATAATTGATTTGGCTTAATAGGAAGTGTGTTGATTTAAATGAAATAATAAGTGTAATTGCAATCTCAAGTCTTCATTATCTTGTTTCATTCTAGGGATAGTTAGTAATAGTTTAAATAATTATTTTAAATTAAAATTTTAAATCATTTGTTTAAATAAGATTAAATTGGTTATAGGTTAGTACTTGGTAATTTTTGTTAACTAATTCTCTGTGAGAACGATACTCTACTTACTATTATATTACTTTTTGACCACGTATAATTGCGTGTTATGCGTATCTAGAATTTATACCAAAGTTTGATGAGTGGGTTTTATACCTACGAATTGGCCTCTAATTCGAGCTTAAACTGTGTTAATCTTGTATATTTAGGTTCGTTTTTACTTATTTATGTTTGTTTTATGTTTAAGTGGCATTGGTGGCGTTATGCCATGAAGTGGTAAAAGAATGAACAAAATTGTGGATCTGCAGAATTACCCCCTGCTGGGGCGGACATTATTATACAAGGAAAACCCCCGCTGGGGAGGAGGTACTTGAGCAGGAACAGAATGACCCCTCGCTGGGGAGGGGGTACGGGGCAAGAACAAGAGTTATACTTCAATTGGAGTTCTGCAGCAGCGTGAAGGAAGGAAGTTGGCATGGTTTGGGACTTCAATTGGCGTCAGTTTAAGGACTAAATACATGTCTTGTGCTGGAGATAAGATAACAACAAGGTAGATAACAACAATCAACCAATTAACAATCTTGAGCCCTTATTTGAGTGAAGAACATTAGAGGAAAGATTGAAGGTCAGAATCATGAAGATTGCAAGTTGGAGAGAAGAAGAAGGGTGGTTTTGTATTCATTCTACTTCTTTAATTAAATTATTGTAATTGAAATGATGAATTCTTTTATTATTTCAGTTTTTGTTTTATTTATGATGAATTAAGTTACCTTTTAGGCTTATGATAGATCTTTATGGTTGAACGGTGATTGTGAAGCCTTAATTCCAATTTAATAATCTATCATTCAGTTTATCTATTGTGATTTGTGCTTTAATTTATGAATTGCTTGTGTTAGTTCTCGGAGGCACAATAGTTATCTAGAAGTGGGGGGGGGGGGTTGAATAGATATTTAAAATTCTTTTCTAAATACTTTGTTAGTTTTGTTAACGATTTAAACACAACGGAATTATGATTTGTTTACTCTCCCTTTTAGAAATAGTGAGTTAATGAGAGTGAGACAGTTATAATAGTTAAGGCAGTTATAGCAGTTATAGCAAGAACGTAAGAGACACGACAGTTTTAAGTGGTTCAGAGCACTTAAAGCTCCTAGTCCACTCTTCTACTCCTTGAGTAGGAAATCCACTAAGGATGTCTTTTACACTTTCTGAATTTCACAGATTCCTTCTAGACCAGAAGTCTAGGCACTTCTCCGTTCACTCTTGAACTCCTCAAGTCCAGCAGACTTAGTTCTTCATAGTTCACTTAGAACTCTTCAAGACCTTCTGACTTGGAACTCTTACTTCAGTTGATTGGTAGTTGTTGAGTTCTTGATTGATGCTACTCAGTTGCCGTTAAGCACTTGTTCGAAAGAACTGAGTAGCTGAGAAAGCTTTCTCTTTTTCTCAGATCGCAGAGTTGAGCGTAGAGTGTTCTTGTGCATTTTGTTCAATGCTTGCTTAGTAATCTCATCTGCATATGATTTGCATATATGTGATCCTTGAAATCTATCCATTGAAGCATTAAATGCGTTTGACATTTCTGAACTTTGATGGAGACTTTTCTGCACACCTTCTGAATTGCATTCTGGCCCACTGACATAGCAGACTGCTTTCTCACATAACACCTAAAAAGGTGTTTTCCTCGACCGAGTATCTGCCAAAGCCAAGTCAAGAATCATAGACTACACTCAGAATCGTATAGTCTACTGATCATATTAGAGGCAGAGATCGTAGTCGAGCAAGATCAGAAGAAGACAACAAGCACAACGACAGAAATCGTATAGAGTTAAGATCTGATCTCGAAGTCGTAGTGTCTGCACATCCAAAGCTGAATCGTAGAGTGAAGAACTAAGACCTCAACAGATGTGCTCACAATGCCAAGGCATAATCGTAGAGCAAGTACGATTTTCGATGAATGAGTACTCACAGAATATCCAAAGGAATGAAGCCTCTGGTTGGCACTGCAAAGATACATCCCATCTGAAGGAAACTAGAGAGCACTCAATGAATGGCATGCAAGCTAACAGAAGATCTAAAGTACCAACCCAATCATCATCCAGATTGAGTTGTGAAGCCATTCAGGATGAAGTCTTCCAGAAGAAGATCAGAAGAAGACTTCAGTAACTGACTAAGAAAAGTCAACAAGTGCAGTAGCTGTAAAATAGATAGAAGACGATGATCTTGGAAGCAACCAGGATCATTGTGTTTGCCAAACAAAGAAAGAACTGATGGAATGCATACAGAGACACTCGACAGCTTATGAAGAACAAGGCTAAAGTGATTAAGCATTGGGTTAGTCCATTGTTGATAAGTGAACGAGAGATCACAAGGAGAAAGCGAGCTGGACATGCCACAAATCTGAAGTGTCTTGCTATTCAGAAAGGGCAAGAACAAAAAAGTCAAGCCATCAGTATCTGAGAGCTGTTGAGGCAAACAGAAGTGTTGAAGCACTACACAAGAGAATGAAGAGGTGTTCTATATTGAAGATCCAATCAACACTCTTTTAGATCGTAGTGTTATCTCTACCAGTCAACAAGAAACTACGATCATGTCCATGAAAACATGCATCAGAATCGTAGAGTAAGAATGGCTAAAGATTGAAGCATTAGCAATGGTTCAATCTGAAGGTTAATATTTGTACAAAAGCTTATTGAGAGCATCGATGCAAAAGGACAACCTCTGATCGTGAAATCACAAGGAGGAAATAAAGTCTTCGACCTACCCAAGACATTAAAGTGACATCTCTGACGGGGTAGGTGAAACAGTAGACTATAGTGTCAGAAAAGTATGACATGTCACATCTGTAGTCTACACCAAATAACTCGAGATCTGCGAAGCATTTAAAAGAGCTTTTAACGGCTACTTCTCAACGGGAAGATTGGGAAGGAGTATAAATAAGTCAGAGCTTCAACGTTTAAGAGTTTCTGATGATTGCAATGCTGAAGAATCGTTGAGTTGGTTAAAATGCTAACGTTGACTCTACGAGTTCCACCTGAGCTCAAATAGAATAAGTCTCAGTGACAGTGAGACTACGATGGTAGAAGTGAAGCAATTTTGAAGATGGACTTGAATAGATCAAAGCTTCACTCAACAAAGATAAGAATTCCCATTGAATTGACATCAAGCTGAGAGCCGAGAAGGACAAGAAGATAGCATTCAGAAGAGTGGCAAAGCTCAAGGCAGATTCTAAGAGCTACTCTATGATTCATAATGAGCCCAAAGCTGAAGCAGAGCAAGTGCAGAACCATGTCTACCAACATGTTGAGAAGGGTTCAGGAAATGGTGATGGTGCACAAATGACAATATACAAAGATGAGCAGAACGGAAGAAGATCATCTGCATCGAAGATGATGTGGTCCAGTCTCAAAGCAGAATGCAAAGAGGACCACACCAAGCTTCTAAGTACAAAAGATGATCAAGCTTAAAGACATCTTAGCAGCTAAGCACAAAACACAACAATAACTACAACAACAAGAAGCCAGGGCCTGAGGGGTCCTTGTCCGGAGGGACTAAATGAAGTTCCAAGCCTGCTGGGCTTGAAAAGTTCCTAGGGAACTAGAGAAGTTCCAAGGCTGCTGGCCTTGAAGATTTCTTTGTGAACTAAAGTCCAAAGGCAGCTGGCCTTGAAGGAATCTTAGTGATTCAGGGTGCTGCCCTTCCTTAGTGGAAATCCTGCTAGTTGAAAGTAAAAGAATGGATTAGGAGCTTGAGTCTCCAAACAACTTAAAACCTCTTGTGTCATTTACCTTATGTCATTTACATTATGTTTAATAATTAGCTGCTATAACTGCTATGTATGTTTTAACTGCTTACAACCGAACTAACTCTAAGAACAATGTATGTATGATTATGAATATATCAATGAAGTGGATCTTTTACTTATTCCACTGTGCTTGAAACGATTCTTATGTTTGTTATATGCTAAATATTTAACTATACAAAATAAACCAGAAAAGTATTTGAAATTTCAAAAGATCTGTAAGACCCCAACTTTTTGAATAAAGAGTTATTTTTCTCGAAATATATTTTTGATTATTATGGTGTGGATTTGATATAATGTTATAATTGTGGGTATTATTTATAAGTTTTGCAAAGTACGCAAGTTGTTATATAATATTCGATTGGTCGAGGAATATTCATTTTAGCAAGGAATATTCGTACAATAGCACAATCATTGGTGGAACCCACAAAAGAATTATTATCGGATTAAGAAAACGACAAAAATACTTTATGAAAATAACGACAGAAGTTTTACCGTTAACTGTTGAAACACCCGGTGTTAAAAGTACAGTAATACGCGTGGTTGCATAGTAGCACACGGTATTGATTATTAATGCTTACGTGAGAAGTCACTCAGTTTACTCAATTATTGCTACAGTAATTGCTACATCATATCTTTCATATTATTGATTCAATTATTATCACAATACCATCTGCATAATATTTATTATTATTAAATTAATAATTGAGACGACAAAGTTATTCATATTATTATTTGCAATATTGACAATGTCTAGAAGTTCTATCAAGGAGAGGTTTGGTCACCTAATTGCCCGCCAATAAGGAGAAATCCTTATCGGAAAGCCCCCTCTTTCCTGAGAACGACCTGATTGTTAAATATTGTGAGTTATAATATTAATGATGAATAAGTTGTGTTTAAAAATGAATTTTGATAGTTCCATCGTGTAGGGATTATTAGTGTTAGTGGAAATCGACATCTATTCCGATGATAATTGATGTCTGGGGTTATATTGATAAATCGGGTAATTTATCGGATAAATGAGCAATTAATTGCTACTAATTCACATGCTTATATAACTATTTGTTCACATGTGTGTAAAAGATTGATAATACTTGCATGACTAAGTTAAAAATGGAGGTATAGATAGAGGTACTATACTGTAATTCATATTTTTACATGATTATACTAGTGATTCACATGATTGAACTATTGATTCACATTATTTACTATTAGGGGAGGTGGTGCAAGTTTGATAATACTTGCAGGACTAAATTAAAAATAAAAGAAAAGTTGGAAGTATTGTACTATAATTTTTCGAGCCCCAAAACGTGCAATTATCGAAACTATATTTTCCTATAAATTGAAGCACATTCTTCCTTCATTTCTCACCAATTCACAAAAGCTTTAGAGCGATTATTATAGAGAGAAATTATAGAGAGAAAGAAGAAGAGAAGTCTGCTACCTCACTATTCCAGTATACAGTTTTTTCTAAGGTAGGGAGTATTATTTCTTTTGTATCCATGAAGAGAACTTCTGTTATTGCATTATTTATTATTCTATTAGAATAACCTATATACGCGGGCTACCCTATACTTGTTGAAATTCTTCTGTTATTCTATTCTTTATCATTTTGTTGGAACATCCTGTCCGTGCGTTCTACGCCGAACCTGGTTCTGTCTTTATTATTCTGTTGGAATATCCTGTCTGTGTGTTTTACGCCGTTCCTGATTATGTTATTTATTATTCTATTAGAATAACCTGTCTGTGCAGTCTATCGCATGCCTGGTGATTTCTTTTGTTATTCTATTCCTTGTTATACTCAGTTGGTTAAAGTTTTGACTTCGCCACCTTTATGTTGCGTGAAGAGGCAGATTACTAGTGGGAATCTGTAAAACGTACCCAGCCTGACGCACTTAAGATGTCTTGGGAGAAGTTCTAAGTGCTTTTCAACGACAAGTACTTTCCCGAAAGTATTCGTCACATGAAGGAGGTGGAGTTTATCAAGTTGGAATAAAACAATATGACCGTGTCGCAATACGAGGCTAAATTTGCGGAGTTATCCCGGTTTGCATCCCATTTGGTAGATAATGAGGAGCGAATGACGTGAATGTTTTTAAGAGGTTTGAAACCGGAGATACGTCAATATCTTATTTCTCATAAACTGTGTTTGTACTCAGATGTTGGAAATATGGCTCAGTTATTGGAGCGTGATAACGAGTCAACGTAACCAAGAAAAAGCAGCCGGCAGCATGAAAATACCAGTGGTAACAGTCATCGAAACGGTGACAACAAGCGTGGAGGGAATCAAAATGCCAGAAATGGTAATCACTTCGGTGGTAATCATGGCCAAGATAGTAAAAATGGACATTTCAAGAAAAGGAGATTCAAAAATGATGGAAAGACGTTAGCACCAACAACCGTGGTTAAGGAAGGAGAACGACCACCTATCATATGTTTCAAATGCGGAGGGGAGAGACATATCAGTCCAAACTACGCAATGCCATCCAAAGCGTGTTATAATTGTGGAAGAGAAGGTCACCTAGCCCAATTTTGTCGTTCACCGAAGACAAGTTAAGCTAGATTGGAGGCACCAAAGGCCGTCCCAGAAAAGTCAAAGCTGTTGGTGCAAGAGAGAGCATTTGTTGTGACCTCCCAGAAAGCAAGAAACCCGAACGAGGTCATCACGGGTAAGCTTATAATAAACTCTAGTGAAGTCTATAACTTATTTGATACCGGTTCTACCCATTCTTTTATTTCTCCTACTTGCACTCAATGTTTAAATTTGACTCCGGAGAAATTAGACTTTGACTTATCTGTTGAAACTCCATTGGGAGAAACCTTCATTACATCCACTGTTTATAAGTCTTGTTTGGTTCAAATCGGTACCCTCACTTTACCTGTCGATCTTATTTCAATGAAAATACTTGCATTTGATGTGATTCTAGGGATTGATTGGTTAACTATTCATCATGAAAAAATTGATTATTTTCGTAATGTTGTTAGCTTTCATATTCCTAAATAACCTATTATGCGAATTCAAGCAACCAAACCATTAAAATCAATCATGGTCATCTCAAGCCATAAAGCTATTCGTTTATTGAAAAACGGATGTCAAGCTTTCTTAGCTCATGTCACGGATTTAAACAAAAATACGTCAGATTTGAATGATATTTCTATTATTAATAAATTTCCTGACGTATTCCCTGAAGAAATTCCTGGCTTACCCCTAAAGCGTGAAATTGAATTTTTTATCGACCTTGAACTCGGTACAAAACCCATTTCCAAAGCCCCATATCGAATGGCTCCTATTGTACTTCAGGAGTTAAATACCCAATTACAGGAATTGTTAGACCTCAGTTTCATTCGTCCTAATACGTCTCCTTGGGGTGCTCCTGTTCTATTCGTGAAGATGAAAGATTGGAGTATGCGACTTTGTATTGATTATTGGGAGCTTAATCATGTCACCATCAATAATTGGTACCCATTGCCACGTATTAATGACCTGTTTGACCAGTTGTAAGGAGCATAATTCTTTTCAAAGATCGATATTCGTTCTGGATATCATCAGCTGAAGGTTAAAACTGAGGATATTCCAAAGACTGCCTTCAGAACTCGGTACGAGCATTATGAATTCGTAGTTATGTCTTTTGGATTGACTAATTCTCTTGTTGCCTTCATGGATATGATGAACCGAGTATTCAAGGAATATTTGGATCATTTTGTGGTCGTCTTTATTGATGACATCCTCATATCCAAAAGCCGTGAAGATTATGAGCAACACTTGAGGGTGATACTCCAAAAGCTTCGTGAAAACAAGTTATATGTAAAGTTAAAGAAATGCTAGTTCTGGCTTGAGGAAGTTACATTCCTTGGGCACGTGATATCAAGTCATGGAATATCTGTTGACCTAGCAAAGATTGAAGCAATTCAAAGCTGGGAGCAACCTAAATCAGTTACCGAAGTACGTAGCTTTCTCGGCTTAGCTGGTTATTATCGGAGATTCGTAGAAGGGTTTTCTCGAATCACTACTCCATTAACTCAGCTAACTCGAAAAAATACAAAATTTGGTTGGAGCGTGGAATGTGAGAAGAGTTTTCAAGAACTCAAGAGAAGACTCATTTCAACACCTGTTCTGACAATACCATATGGCTCGGAGGGATTTGTCATCTACAGTGATGCTTCGGGCAAAGGGTTAGGATGTGTTCTCATGCAACATGGGAAAGTTATAGCCTATGCCTCACGACAACTCAAAAAATATGAGAGGAATTATCCTACTCATGATCTAGAGTTGGCAGCTGTCATTTTTGTGCTTAAAATTTGGAGGCATTACCTGTATGGGGAGAAAGTGGAGATCTATACGGATCATAAAAGCCTCAAATATTTCTTCACTCAAAAGGAACTCAACATACGACAACGATGTTGGCTCACACTGTTGAAAGAATATTATCATACTATTCAATACGATCTTGGAAAAGCGAACGTAGTAGCTGATGCACTGAGTAGAAGATCATATACAGGTACGAGTGCAATATTGTCAACGCAGAGGCCCATTTTTTATGACTTGCAAAGGTTGGAGTTAGGGATAAAGACTCCAGGGAACCATGTGATGATGGCAAATATACGAGTAGAACCGACTTTAATCGATAAAGTTAAAGCTGCTCAAGCTACAGACCTGGAGCTGATGCGTATAAGGAAGAAAGTACAAGAAGGTTCTTTGCCGGAAGCAAGAATCGATGAAGAAGGAATACTTCGAGTCAACTCCAGACTTTATGTTCCTAACAACCCTGATTTAAAGTATAAAATCATGATGGAGGCGCACAACACACCATTTGCAATCCATCTTGGGAGTACCAAAATGTATCATGATCTTCGACATACATTTTGGTGGAGCAATATGAAGAGAGATAGCAGATTTTATCTCAAGGTGTTTAACTTGTCAACGAGTCAAGGCGGAGCATCAAGTACCAAAAGGTCCATTACAACCACTTGAAATTCTAGAATGGAAGTGGGAACACATTACCATGGATTTCATTACTGATCTTCCCAAGGTTTCTCAAGGCATAGATGCAATTTGGGTCATTGTTGATAGATTGACCAAGTCTGCTCATTTCCTACCTATACGAGAAACTTATACACTTGAACGTCTTGCTCGTATGTACATAAACGAGATTATAAGACTGCATGGTATGCCAGTTTCCAAATTTTCTGACCGAGACCCAAGATTCACTTTAAGATTTTGGGTTAGTTTGTAAAAAGCTATGGACACAGATTTATGATTTAGCTCGGCATATCATCCTCAGACGGATGGCAGTTGGAGAGGACCATTCAAACTCTTGAAGATCTATTAAGACCCTATGTCCTTGACTTCAAGGGAAGTTGGGATAAGTTCTTACCATTGGTGGAGTTTTCCTATAACAACAGTTATCAAGCAAGTATTGGCATGACTCCATTTGAGGCGTTGTATGGAATAAAGTGTCATTTTCCAGTATGCTGGGATGAGGTGAGTGAAGCAACGTTGTTAGGACCGGAGTTGGTACGTATGACTACGGAAAAGATTCAAACGATCCGACAACGTATAAAAACCTCACAAGATCGACAAAAGAGTTATGCTGATCTTCATCGAAAAGACGTAGAATTCGATATTGGAGATTATGTGTTGTTACGTGTTGCTCCATGGAAAGGAGTTACAAGATTTGGAAAGAGAGGAAAGCTCAATCCTCGATTCATTGGCCCATTTTTAATCCTCGATCGAGTAGGAACTGTGGCCTATAGACTTGCGTTACCGCCAAGTATGTCTCGTGTTCATAACGTTTTTCACATATCCATGTTACGTAAATATGTGAAAGACACGAACCACATTATTGAGTTAGAACAGGATGAAATAGAGGAAGATTTAACGTATGAAGAGGTTCTTGTTAAAACCTTGGATAAGAAGGAACATATTCTACGCTCCAAGGTTATACCTCAAGTCAAAGTTTTGTGGACAAACCACGATGTTGAGGAAATGACCTGGGAGTTAGAATCTGAAATGAAATCAAAGTATCCTCACCTCTTCGACATACCAGGTATACACCCTAATTTCGAGGATGAAATTTCATAAGAAGGGGAGGTTGTAAGACCCCAATTTTTTGAATAAAGAGTTATTTTTCTCGAAATATATTTTTGAATATTATGGTGTGGCTTTGATATAATGTTATAGTTGTGGGTATTATTTATAAGTTTTGCAAAGTACACAAGTTGTTATATAATATTCGATTGGTTAGGGAATATTCGTTTTAGCAAGGAATATTCGTACAACGACACAATCATTGGGGGACCTCATAACGGAATTATTATTGGATTGAGAAAACGACAAAAATACTTTATGAAAATAACGGCGGAAGTTTTACCGTTAACTGTTGAAACACCCGGTGTTAAAAGTATAGTAATACGCATGGTTGCATAGTAGCACACGGTATTTATTATTAATGCTTACGTGAGTAGTCACTCAGTTATGCTCAATTATTGCTACAGTAATTGCTGCATCATATCTCTCATATTATTGATTCAATTATTGTCACAGTACCATCTGCATAATATTTATTATTATTAAATCAATTATTTAGACGACAAAGTTATTCATATTATTATTTGCAATATTGACAATGTCTAGAAGTTCTGTCAAGGAGAGGTTTGGTCACCTAATTGCGCGCCAATAAGGAGAAATCCTTATCGGAAAGCCCCCTCTTTCCTAGAAACGACTTGGTTGTTAAATATTATGAGTTATAATATTAATGGTGAATAAGTTGTGTTGATTAAAAATGAATTTTGATAGTTCCATTGTGTTGGAATTATTAGTGTTAGTGGAAATCGACATCTATTTCGATGATAATTGATGTCTGGGGGTTATATTGATAAATTGGGTAATTTATCGGATAAATGAGCAATTAATTGTTACTAATTTACATGCTTATATAACTGTTTGTTCACATATTTGTACTATTGAATCACATTATTTACTATTAGGGGAGTTGGTGAAAGATTGATAATACTTGCATGACTAAGTTAAAAATGGAGGTATAGATGGAGGTACTATACTATAATTCGTATTTTTCACATGATTATACTATTGATTCACATGATTGAACTATTGATTCACATTATTTACTATTAGGAGAGGTGGTGCAAGTTTGATAATACTTGCAGGACTAAATTAAAAATGAAAAAAAAGTTGGAGGTATTGTATTGTAATTTTTTGAGCCCCAAAATGTGCAATTATCGAAACTATATTTTCCTATAAATAGAAGCTCATTCTTCCTTCATTTCTCACCAATTCACAAAAGCTTTAGAGCGATTATTATAGAGAGAAATTATAGAGAGAAAGAAGAAGAGAAGTCTGCTACCTCACTATTCCAGTATACAGTTTTTTCTAAGGTAGGGGTATTATTTCTTTTGTATCCATGAAGAGAACTTCTGTTATACCATTCTTTATTATTCTATTGGAATAACCTGTATACGCGGGCTACCCTATACTTGGTGAAATTCTTCTTTTATTCTATTCTTTATCATTCTATTGGAACATCCCGTCTATGCGTTTACGCCGGACCTGGTTCCATTATTTATCATTCTGTTGCGTTCTACGCCAGACCTGGTTCCGTCTTTATTATTCTGTTGGAATATTCTGTCTATGCATTTTACGCCGGACCTGATTCCGTTATTTATTATTATGTTGGAATAATCTGCCTGTGCGGTCTATCGCATGCCTGGTGATTTCTTTTTTTATTCCATTCCTTGTTATACTCAGTTGGTTAAAGTTTTGACTTCTATGCTCCATGAAATTAGTGGAATATCCTTGATATTGCGCTTCATCCAGTATCTTTTCATTGAAATATTCTTCTGTGCATTCTTGAATTTTACTCCACAAAGCAGTATCATGTTGACAATTTGGATGTTATTGATTCCTGGATAAAATAATTCTTGAACTTGTTTTATTGAATTCTTATATCATTGTCATCATCCTCATGTTTATATTTTGTTGAAAGTCATCTGTGGCCTGTAGTGCATAGATGGACTTGGGATGATTATGACCAGAGATTATTCGGTGTAATAATAACCGTAATGTTACAAATGATGTGGTAAAAGTCCTCATTGGCCCGTAGTGCATTGATGGACAGTTGTTGGCATGATCATGACCATTAATGAATACAAAAATATTCTTGGCCCGTAGTGCATGGATAAATGTGGTCGTGATACTAAAGAATATCCTTGGCCGTAGTGCAGGGGTGATTCGATGATGTGGATTATTTATTAAGCTGAGTCCTAATGATAAAAGTATTGAAAAACCTTTTAAATCATAAAAGATAGTAGATTTTATTCTCTACTTGACTCTTTTAATGGATTTCTTATTCCGCTGCAGTTAAACTTAATGGTTGTTATATTATATCAGTTTAACATTGTTGAAGGATAACAATAATATATTCTGCATTATCTTAGTCATAATATTTTCTACTAGGCTAGTTGAGCTCACCCTTTTACTTTCATTGTTTTCTTCAGGAAATGAGAACGTAGCAGGGACTAGTTGGGGAACGGAGTGACAGACCAGATGATAGCATTAGTAGTCCTCACTATTCAGTGAAATAGTGGGAAAATAAATGTAATAATATTGAATTTGAGTTTGTATATTGTCTAGATGACAATATTTGTATTAAAACTCACAGCTTATGTTTTGTCGTACTTTGCACGACAGTTGTATAATTAAGTTGTATTTGTATTCTGTACCATGTATTTGGCGACTCAGAATAGATGATGTATACCTATTTTGGGGGCGTCACAAGATTTATTCAACCCCCCTTCTAGATCTATATTGTGCCTACTGGGAACTAACAATTGGTGTCAAAGCAGGTTTTCATGCCATATTCAAAAGCTAATCGCTTTGATTCTGATCCTATGCACATACATTATTCTAAACTTAGTTTAGTAGTAAGTAACTTGTTATATATATGCAGATGAGCTTACACGTTGAAATATTATGTACAGGTTAAATGTGTATATACACCAGAAGATGCTCAGATTGGTCCATGTTCTTGATTGTCATATCAACAAGACCAATCCTTGCTCATAGTCAATCTTGTAGTCTGACGACCAGGCTAGAAAACTCAAGAGACATCCACAGAAAAGAGTCAAACCTCCACCAGCCTAAAAAGATGAAAAGGCCATACATGCAAAGAAATGCTTATCTAGAGAAGAAAGAAGAACTTCTCAAACTTGTGTCTGGCCAACCAGCAGCTGGATGTAAACTTTGTAAACTGAAGGATGTCGAAGAATTAAAAATGCTGAGATTCTCTTGGCTTACATCTTCAAGACCACGACTGATTGATTGAAGGTCAACTAGAGCAACCAGCTGTCAGGAGCAAATAAGAAACTATTCACATCAATGCCTAACCTTAGTATATCTAAGTTTAATGACTGTCAAGGAACTGACAGTAAAAAGGTACGGTTCCTCACTAATATAAAAACGTACATCATGTTGTACCTCCTCATGAACTATAACAATATTCCTTCAAGGAGTCATAATCTACCTAAAAAGGTGAAGAAAGAAAGTACACTAAGTTGGAAGCTCAAATGCTTACAAACTTTATCTCCATCCATGTTTTAGGTTGAAGATGACATCTTGAAAGAAATCTGAAATATGTCATAAGCATATCAAAGGTTAAATCAATTTTTATGTGGAGTAATCTTTGCTGATGGGTTAGTATGTATGAACAAAACTATATTCTATGTGTTTGATTACCCACAGAGTATGATCAGTTCTACAAGTGTATTTGATGATTTGTAGAAACTGATCACCTCCATGAATCAACAAGATACACATAAATCGTAGAGCTGATTCTCACTCTGTGGTCACTCAAACATTGTGAACATAACTCAGCAAATGAGGAAACCATCAAAGAAAAAGTGTGTTTTATTAAAATGACAAATCTTACACACACCCACCTTCATGCATCTCAAAATGTATTATCTAATAATTATAGAGTGATCAGTCCTGAAGATATTCATGCCTACGTTAGAAGGAAATCTAATTGATAATGGTGATTCCAGTCAGAAGGAGATATGCAAGACTACCTTCTAATACACATATAAAAAAGAGAATCACATCTATCTGAGAAGATAGTATCAACCATGGATAGCAGTGATCTGTTAAGGAACAACAATACTGAGATATACTATGAAGAAATGTACCGGCTACAGAGTCCCAAAACTTTGTGGCTGATGAACCAATTGAAGATCCATAGTCAGTAGGAAGGTCTCAAAACGTACTACTGATAACCTATCAGCTACCCAACCCAACATCGTGGAGTGCCTGCGGTCAAACATCCAATCGTAGTGTAAGAGCAGGAGGACACCACGATTACAACAAGCGCAATTGTCTAAAGTTGGTAAAGGACTTCCCCACCAGAAAAGGTCAAATGAGATATCAGTGCAAATCACTTCTAAAGTATTTCATCTGGAAAGAGCCTCAGGGACAAACCTGACCCTTAGCTCACTCTAAGAGGTTGGCCCTTCTTGAGCTACCTTATCTTAGATGGATTGCTTGATTAAGTTCATCTCAAGGATCAAGACAGTAAACGGTCGTAGAGTAAAGTGTGAAAATAACTCCACGATCGTAGTCTAACCTCAGCGATCATAGAAGCAGACTCGACGATCGTAGTCCTACCAAAAAATAATCTAGTTCATAAGGAGCTCGAAAGGACTGGACAATTGCTCAACCATTTAGATTATGAGGAGATAAGTTCAGATATATCAGTGGTCAAGCTATGCAGTTTCAGAATGAGGATTAATTTCAAAACCACCCACTGCAATATCTCACAATAGTTGATCGTTGAGTCAATAGAGGAAAATGTAGAGTCCATAGCTGCCTTACCATGCTACTCTACGAACCAAAATGGTCAACGGTCAATCCACGTAAATTAAACGTCTACTCTCCTAAAGAAAATATCTAACTAAAAAGTTATGGTGAGTTATAGCTCAATACTGGACTTCGTGAAACCAATGGTTGGTTGACACATCACTGATTATGCAGAGTTAGAAGGAACTGTCATTAAGACAAATTTGAAATATATAAACAGTTATCAGAAACCACCGAACCTTTCTCCCTCCCATTTTCAAACCCTAGAATCCTCTCAAAAGCCAAAATCAATTAACCTTCCAGAGTCGTGCCCAAATCATAATCAACCATCTCTTAAAAACCCCTTTGAATCAAATACCCATATTCTTCAAACTACTCAAATGGAAAACTGGTGAGTAATCACTGGCATTCAGCTCAGAACCAAGATGTTTAAAAAATCCGAAAAGAAGTTTAGAGACATTCTGTGACGCCCCGAAATCTGGCCTACTTTCAGACCCGGACTCCGTGTATCACTATTCCATTTCCTTCTAAACATACTTCATTATATAGCTAAATATAATGACATAAATTCTCAAATCCCAGGTTCTCGAAACCTTAGAACCTCTTTCATTATAGATAATGATAATTACATTATTTTTTACATCTTACACGAGTGACTTTCATCTGCCACCAAGGATTCATAAATGTTCATTAAACTAGTCTATAGTTTAATTTTATCATTCTATATTACAAGTCTTCACTTGCTCTTCACGCACATTCATATACTGAATGGCACTTCGTCTGGATACCGATCAGCTTGATCTTTACGGGATCCTAAAGTTCTTTCTAACATCGTTCGCTGAAAATGTTTTTCATTTAAAGCAAGTGTGAGCATTCAATTGCTCAGCAAGTCATAACAGTTGAACAAACAACTTCA
Source organism: Panax japonicus (assembly GCA_020205505.1). NCBI lineage: Eukaryota > Viridiplantae > Streptophyta > Magnoliopsida > Apiales > Araliaceae > Panax > Panax japonicus. Next base: position 32,235,466 of record CM035105.1, read on the forward strand.
AGAGTTTAAACATGTTTTAGAACTTTGATAACCGAACAAAGGTTATGAAGCAGCTTGAATAATAGGAATAGTCTCGATTCCTATCATCTTAAAACATTCATGACATACTCTTTACACTACTTTCATTCTTCTACCTTTTTCCATACATATCATGTCTGGCTAGAATCATTAGCACATACTTAACAATAACGGTTCATGTATAAACCGAGCATACTTGTATTGAACAGCTCAATCATAGAACAGTTTATCTCAAAGAAACACCGAAGTGTTCAAATTATGGCTCAAGGCCTCATACGTTCTACCACATTGTACAAATATCGCACATTTGCACATAGACAGAACTTCTCAAGTTCAACATCTGAGAAGTTTCAGAAACTAGCAATTATATAGCATGAATAAAGTTAGAAAACTTGCCTTACGCACATCAACAACATATAGTTTACGCTGAACTGCTCATTCCAAATCCCTATATAACACATAAGGAAATAAAACGTACACCAATTAGTCATATACTTGACTTGCGCATTGGTTTACTTAACTTTACTTCTTAGGGTTCGCATTCTTGCAATATAAGCTTACGCGACTAACTTTCCTTTTCGCTTTACGGCTTCATGACATACAGAGATGTCTTACTCAAAACGTTCATCATCTTTGATGATTTGCATTCTTATCTTCTTCTTATAACTTCTATAGAACTTAGCACACATCGCTTCTCTGCTAGTAGTCCATATGGTACTCTGAGTGGTTTTCCAAAAACAACTAACAAACAAGTTCCCGTCTCATCTACACTGCCCACACAGTGAGTTAGATCGGTTTCCAGTTTTGTATATACCTTCGTTCTCTAAAGGAATTGTTTAGCCCAACTCCCATATGTCAACTATCAAAGTTATATTTGTACCACAACCTAACTTCTCTTAACTTATACGAACCATTCAACTATAATGTTCGTTAAGTCAACTTCTTATTCCTTACGACTTTCTGGCAACTAAATGCCATACCTCATGATTCATTTCTTATCGTCTAAGTCATATAGTCTTTTGTATACTCAAAACGATCATTCAATGTCAATACTATAAGGTCATAGCGTTAAACATTTCATATGCACTTATTCATACCTTACAACGTCCAGTTCCTTCAACTCAAAACGTTTATCAAAGTTATACTTATTAACTCGGCTTCTTAATGTTATACGTTATTTATCTTCACTTTAGCTTCTTCATCATTCATGATTAAACAACATTCTTCATTACCTTACGGTCAAACCATACACGGAGTGTAGGTTCTGCACATTTAATAAACGCGTACACTCAACCCTTACGTTGGCTTAAGTGTCTAACGGTTACATTCATTCTAACATTCTCTATCCGACTCACCCTCGGACATTCATTAATCTCATTACCGTTCTCTACAGCTTTCCTTGATACCATTCATATCTTACTTACAACTTTCGTCAACGTCTAAGTCATACAACCATTGTACACTTAGAACGTTCATCCGATGCAACTACGATTCATGAGGATCATTTACGTATTCGAAGTTCACGTTGCTCGTCTCTTAATCTCTCACTCAAACTTTACTCAAGGTTTCAATTGCATTCATCGTTATCCATCCCATGAACCCCATGTTCATTATTCTTTCTTAATGTCAAAGCCATACGGTTCATTGTATGCTAAGACCGATCGTTCATCGCAACAACGTTGCGTTCATAGCGTCTATACGCTTTACACTTATCTCTCATTACCATGACATAACATTGGAATGTTATTCATTACCTTCGTCACTCAACGTCTAAGGAATCACAATCACAGTAATCCCTCACGTTTATTTATCACGACTACGGTTCCCGGCTATCGGTTACGTAATCTAGCGTTTACATTCTCTATCTTTTAATCTCGTTAAATTTTTCTGTTCAACCTTTACTAAAGGTTTAACACACTTACTTAAGTGTTACCTTATGTGAACTACATGTTCATACTCCTTTCCTGTACATCCCCCAGTACTTGAGAAATAAAAATTGCATTTCTTAGCATTGCCCTGCACCGGCGCTGCGGCGCCGTGCCCCTTCATCTCCCTCGCGCCGTGGCGCGACCTACTTCTCTCATCTCTCTTCCCGAGCTGGTACTACGGTGCCAAGTCCTTTGTTATCTCTCGCATTGCGGCACCACTCTCCAGAAGATTATGTCCGAGCTCGCACTACGGCGCCCCTTCTCATAGTCTATCCGGCGCTACGGCGCCAAGATAAAACCCTAGAAATTTTTCTAAGTCTTGCATCAAGTTTGAGATGCGTACTTTACGATCTCATAACTTCTTTGTTATAACTCGGAACAAGGTCGTTCCAAAGCCATTCTCTTCCTTATCTTACGTACTTTAATATGCCTCGGATAGAACTTTGTTCTGAATCCGTTAACATGCCATTCAATTGGCTTAATCTTAACCCTTCGTTCATTTTTACGCTTTTAACGTTCTTCGCTCGCTCGTCCATAATTCGCTCATCCGAACTCGAAACTCATTCATTCTTGAGTCCACGACTCACGTTTTCTACATTCTCTTACTTTCTTATGAAACCATACACATTCGGGTTCATTTACTAACTTTCTAATTCTCGTTCGTCTTTTACAAAAATTTCGCCATAACTTCGTTATAGCTAAGTTTTAATCCGTTCTTCATGAACATCTCTACCGTTCCTAACCAAGAAATATGCAACTAACTTATAAACGATGGTTTTAAACTTGTCCATCAACAACAATTATCCTACGATGGTTTTAAATTTGTCCATCAACAACATTCTTCGTGTTCTTCGTGTGTTCTTCATTTAATCGATATTTTGGATTACGATTCTACTTTTTCTTGGTATTTGATGGTATAGAACATCATTCCTTACTTATTTCACCTACTCGTTCATAAGATTTATTCGGATCGCTCAAAAACCTTATGAATCTTATACTTTCTTTATAAATTTATAAATTAAATTTTTAACTCTTATTTTTTCATTTTCTCATGATTTCAACCATATGAAATCATTTCTAACCTCTTTTACTTCTTATTCTCATTAAGCTATGTTTTTGACATAGAAAACTTAAAGAAAATTTTAGAAGAAACTAGGGTTCGGATTACCGTTATTCTTTAATACTTTTCTGTTATTCAAAGCCGGCGATTTGCAAGCTTTTCTATTTCACGATCACTTTTGATCTGAGCATTCATGCTCAAACTCTTCCTTCTCCCTCTTCAGCCGAGCTCTCTCTCTTTCAAGTATAGGATTTTCAAAATCTCAAAATAATGAAATTAAGCTTTCTACTTATAGAATTTTCAAAGCTAGGTCAATTTGGTCATTTCGCCCCCTTAACCTCCTTACTATTCCTATGCTTAGCCACCAAGTTTACTTGGCCACCACCCTTACTTGGTGGCTAAGTGGCCGGCCCACATGCCCCTGGGTTACCCCATTGGTTCTTACCCATCCGTTTACTCATCGGTTCGATCCGCGGTTTATCTTCTTGGTTTAGGCCTTAACCCTAATTCTTCTTGGGCCTATCTTGGGCTTGATTTCAAAAAGCATTGGGCTTGACATAATCCAAGTCCAATTGGATTCTACGAAGTCTATGAACTCAAAGTCCATTAAGACTAATCGTATTCTACGCATTCCATTCTCGCATTCTCGTATTCTCCTTGTATATCATTCGTACGATATTTGTATTATACGCCGTACTAATCTTCATACTATACTTGTATAATAACTAGTATTATACTCGTATTTATCACGCATAATAACCCTAATTATTATACATGATCATAAAATTCTCGGAACTCACTTTTCCTAACCCTTAGGTTTTGAGTCTGCAGGCGAAAACTTCATTTTTGGCATAACTGAAATATTATTGAATATTCCATCACGTCTTAAAATTATACGTAATCATTAACTTCTCGGAATTTCAAAATAAATCTTCGAGTAGAAACGGATGAATAGTGCCTATTTCGACTTTTTCCCCAAAAATATTTTTGATCCCGGAAAACTTTCATTTTCGTCTTGAAAATTCTTACTCATTTAATCTAGCTCGCAGCCAGAATTCTCCCGACTTATAATCATCCTAGATTATAGAACGATTAATAAACATATAAAACATAATAGTATTAATAAAAATTTTCTTTTATTAATAACTAATTCTTTAAACCTAAATTCTGGATAATCCAAAATTTCGGGTTGTTACATTCTTCCCTCCTTATAAAAATTCCGTCCTCGGAATTTCTTAAAATCAAACCCTTACCTGGGTTCTCACATTCTTCCCTTCTTCACAAAATTTCGTCCTCGAAATTTTTAGCTTACTCTTCTTCTCAACTTCTCTTCAAAGAAGTTATTATCTTCCTATCATTCCTAACCTCCATAACCTATCAAGAATCATGAAGTAGAAGGAATAACGAGGACTATAAAATATCCTTTAAAACATTTCATACTTTTGCTGAGGGGTCAACTTGACCATGAACTGTTACTAGGTTAAACAGCCTTTCACCGTAAACCTTTCTTTCCACGGTAAGTTTACAATCACAAAGAAAGTAAACCACCTCTTTCCGTATGTAGGTGATCAGCCTATCGTATATTCCCATTTAGGGGTATGTTCACCTCAGACTTAATACCAAAATTTTTGGATATTTCTTGAAACATTGTTCTAGTCAAATCAATTGACATCGACTACTTCTCTAAATTCTTTTCACAAAAATGTTTTATGACATCATGATACCGTACTCTTCATAGTACGTTGAGGACTTCGTCATTATACATCATACCATAGCGGTTTGTTGATCCTAAGATCCCATCCTACCAGGTTCAATTACATTAACAACTCAATCTTTTTACCATCGTTGCATCAAATGCACAGATGATATAAAATTCATTTTGATATTTTAAATCAATTTCGGTCTAGCCAAAGAAATTGGCATAGACATACACAACATAGCTCTTTTAAAATCCATTGGTTCAAAAAGTTGAACCAATTCTTTCTTTTTCAGAATGTACATTTCAGCACAATTTGAATAAACTTCGAAATCTAGCATAGCTAGAGGATTTGGAATATCATATTCTCCATTGTCTTACTGCAAGAATACTTAAACTTCTCTAGCACCTTCAATGCTAAGTCTACTGAAAATACTTCGTTTTCAGTATAAACATGTAATAACCCGATATTTTCTATATATATAAATCATAAATTTTACGTATAATTTTTTTTATTATTTATTAAAATAAATATGAATGATATGTGTCAAGGTAATGTGTAATATATATATATATATATATATATATATATATATATTTATATGTGTGATAAATAAAATTTATTTATTATATTAAGTATTGCAAATAAATAAATTTTTTAGAATTATTGATTATTATCAATTATAATTTTTATAATAATTAATTCCTTATTGGAAATGCTTTTATTATTATTTTATATGAAAGTATAGGTATATATTATTTAAATATTATATGAAATAATTTTAGAATAATTATAATGATTATTTCATTATATGTATTTTGTTCAAGATATTAAGTTAATTATTTTACCTTAATTATTAAGGTTAAATATGAAGAATAAATCAGATATGGAATCCAAAACCTAATTTTGGATTATTGTCAAGGTATGAGAATAATAATATACTATTAATTATATTTTGATTTTTCAGTGCTATAAATATGTGTTGTATGTACGTGTTGATGATGATTGGTTAATTATGATGTTTAATTTCAAAACACTAATACTAATTGGTTAAACCCTAATTTTACTGAGGAAAATCCTAATTTGAAAATCAATTGTGGGTTTAAGACGGTTATTTAACTGTGTTATATGTTTTATGTTATGTATTATATAATGATTTGATTAATTAGGTAAACCCTAATTAAAGTTCTAAAAACCCTAAATTATTAAAAAACCCTAATTTTTAATTAGTAAGTTATAATTAAAATTTTATTGAACTTTAGTCTTAATTGTTCAAACCCTAGAAATTATTTGGGAAACCTTAAGGTTTAAAATCTAGTGATTAAAACCTAGATTCAAGTACCATGGACAAGAATACCCTTAATTACTTTGTTAAATTACTAAAATAGCATTTTTGGATTTATTTAATTGAGCTTGCTTGCAAATCTTGCCATAATTTGGGTTGTTTACCAACCCTAGATATCCCATGTGCCACAATCATTTCATATCAGCCAATACAGCAGCCATACATTGCATCTAGCACATATATATATATAGATCCAAGAGAGACAAAATGTCATTTATTGCTCATTTGATCACATTCCACATCCAAGTCGCTCTCTCTCTAAAACCTACGAATTATCCTTCATAAATCAGTCACAAAACAAGCCCCACGATCATCCATAACAAATCAGAAGCCAGAAATCAAGATTAGTTCATAAAAGGTATAAACCCTAGCCCAAAAATCTGTCCAATTTTTGTTGTTAGATTTTATGTTTGATGTGTTAAATATGTTGTATACGGTGTCTAAGGATGATATGGGTTGCTAGATGTTAGATCCATAACATATAGATGCTCGGATTTGAAGATCTACAAATTCTGGAAATTTTTTAAACAATCGTCTGACAACGAATGTCAGGTCGTCTAGATCTCTGTAAGTGTTTGATTTTTATGTTTTAAGTGTTTAAGTTTGTAGTGTGTCATGAGACCTGTCTTCTGAAATTCATAGGAGGTCCAGATCAGGCCTAGATTGATAGGTATTGTTGGTCAAAGGTCATTGACCGACCATGACCAAACCATTTCTGGGCAACCCAGAAGGTTATTTCCAGCGTCTGACAACTTGTTCAATCAGCTAGATCTGACAGTTTGTTTGATGTTTTGTTATTATTCTTGATTCTAGGTTATAGTATGTTAGTTTACCTCTCGATCCATGCTTTTAGTGACTTCAGAAATCAAGTATACAGGACTTTGTGGTTGGTCAAAGGAGGGCATAAGTTCATGACATCGGTTTTCTGGGTAACCCAGAAAACTGATGAACATGACGACTGACAGCCTTTGACCAGCATGTATCTTTATGTCGTGTTGTTTTTATGTTAATGTTTGGTGATAGATCTGTAGTACTACATATGTTCTAAAACCTAGATCTTTTAAATCGCTAAAACATCATTTATATCACAAGTTGGGAAAGCCCAAATATGAGCAGTTGAACTGTTCTTCATTTCTAGGTAACCCAGAAAATGAAGAACAGCTCTGACAACCACTTTGGACGATCAGATCTGCTTTGTTATGTATTATATGATTTTTATTGTTGTTGTATCATGTAGAACTACATTAGTTCTATACGTTTGGAGCAATAGATAGTCCAGAAACATCATGAACCGATCAGAAATTGTGGTCAAAGGAGGCCACTCGGTAACTGTGTATGAAGTTCTGGGTTTACTCAAAAACATGAAGACACCTATAGCGACAGTTTTGCCACTATAGGTGACCTTTAGCGACAGATAGTATTTTATTTTCTGAAAATTAATAAATAAATAGAAAAAAATAGTTTTTAATTATTAAAAATAAAAAAAAAATTATTAAAAATTATTTTAAATTCCAAAAATTAGTTTTTAATTATTTTAAATATATTTCATAAATATTTAATATTTTTAGAATATTAAAAGTATTTAATTTATTTAATTATAATATTAAATAAATTATTTAAAAATGATTTTAATATTTGAAAAATCATTTAAAATTATATTATGATATAAGAAAATATTGTAAGTTATTTTTAATAACGTTTAATATTTTGTGATAATTTTCATTAATAAATTAATATTAATGATAATTAAGTTATTTATTAAATGAATTAAATAAATGAATTAAAAATGATTTTATTAAATTAAAAATTATTTTAAATAATAATAAGGTATTTAAGAATATTTTAAGTTATAAAATATAACTTTTAATATTTAATGGTTAAGTTCATTAATTAATGATTATTAATGATATTAAAGTTATTTAATAATAATATTAAATAAATTAGTTTAAAAATGATTTTAATATTATAAAAATCATTTTAAATGGAAATAAAGTGATTAAGGATATTTTAAGTTATAAAATATAACTTTTAATATTTAAAGGATAATTTCATTAATAACTTAATATTAATGATATTTATTTAATGATTAATGGTATTAAATTTATTTAATAAATATATTAAATAAATAGTTTAAAAATAATTTTATTAATTTAAAAATCATTTAAAAAGGGATATAAATGAATTAAAAATATTTTAAGTTATAATTAATGACTTTTAATAATTAGATAAATAGTACATTAATATTTTGATATTAATGGTAATTATTTAAGAATGATTTTAAATGTTTTAAAAATCATTTAAGGGTAATATAAATGTTTTAAAAATATTTTGAGTTAATATACACAACTTTAATATTTTGGCAATGGTTTCATTAATAGATTAATATCGATTAAATGTTAATGATAATAGAATTGTTTGCTATTTAAATCATTTAATAATGATTCTGATATTTCAAAAATTTTGGTAAATGGTAATAATTATTTTATAATTATTATAAGGTCATGAAAAATAGTGCGACTGTTGTTTAAGTTATCTATTTGGATATTGAACTTCGGGATAGAGTCTTAGACTCGATTTTTTCCCGATAAAGTTGTCGGTAGACGACATGTTTCAGAAATTGATCTGAACTAAGATAAGTTAACTGTTTAATTGTGATTCAATGGTTATTAAGGTTGTGTGACAATGTGATTAGGAATGTGTTGATGTTTGTTTGTGAGTCAATGATTGTTGAACATGTGTGATAATGTGAATAGGGAATGTGCTGACTGCAATAAACAGCGTTATGTGTTCTGTTATGATATACTAATCATTAAAATGATCAGATTAATGATAGGTCGTGATAGAAAAGATAAATCTAAGTTGCGTAATTATAAGCAGCGCATCAGGCAAGTATCCTACCTTTGCATTTTCTTTATGCAATGGACAAGTGTAAGAATGTTTCAAAATTATATTATTACTGTACAGATTGTTAAACCTATATTATATAAACCCATTGATTATCAACATGTTAGTATATGATAATTCAGTTATATATTCTGTTCGTTAATTTCTATAAATGATTATACAAGTGTCCCCACTTGGATAATCATTGTATTTAATCACATGTTGATACACCTTTGATATACATATATGTTGAATTATATATTATTGTTGAACAAGATAAGACCTTTGTTATGAAAACCCGACAGGTATGAACATCCCAATCATGGGAAAAATTTTATGCGCTACGGCGGACAAAGGATGAACGATAATATCGTTCTAGCAATGTAGTATTGATCAATACAGGGTACAACAGGGCTGATCACCCTCCGTGCTCGTAAGAAATGGCCGGTTTACAGATTAATTTCTGTTTAAACCCTTTCGAAAATGAAAACAATGTTCATAGTATGTCACAGAAACCCCATGTATAGACAATACACTGTTTCAAAAATTTGAAAGAGGGTTGTTATGTTATTTTTATTGGTACATATTACTTCATAACTATTGACCGGTTGTAGAAGGGTATTATAAAGAAAATATTTAAATTCTTTCAGCTTATATATATATATATATATAATACTTGCTGGGCACTCAAATGCTCATCCTTGCTTAATTTAAATATTTTCAGCTAAGTGTGAAGAACTAGAAAGTTCGGCCAAGAACAAGTGAAAAGGAAAGCAAACAGAACATGTTATTGGTATCATTTGTAATATATAGACTGTATTAAGTTAATAATATGTATTATATATCATGTAAAGAATGTAGTAAAGGTTGCGTACTTGGGATTAGACTATGATAAATGTAAATTTAAGTTTAAGTTTTATATTATTGTTATTATTACTAGTATTATTCCGCTCATAGAAATGGTATCGTGAAGTACCGAGTTCGGGTTTCAAGTATCCGGGTTTGGGGACTTTACAAAACATCTCTATACCATAGTACAGTCCATCAACTTACCACACATTATGAGTTCAGGAACGTTCCACAATAATATGAGTTTAATAACATCCAGACAGACCTTAGGCGTCCATTCGCTGAAACATTCAAAAACATACCATATTCTTATGAGTCACGAACTTACTATAAGTATGAGTTTCAAGAACTCAAACCTACTTTATCATTCTCTACCTATCAAGTATATACATGAGAAAAGATTCACCTTCTCGTCATATACATCTTAATAGCGCGACCAATTCCAATGATTATCATCGTAATAAACTGAGTAGTTGTTACACCAAAGCACAAACCTCTGCCCATAGCAAAGGTTCATACAACTCAGCCATCACATGAGACCTCAATTGAAATCTTACAACTTCTAAATTTCTCTTTACTTAATACGAATTTTCTTTAATTTGTATGATAACCTTTACAACTCAATCTGAGTTATTCTTTCCGTACTACTTTATAGTACCTTTCATTTATAGCATTAGCTATAAATCATTCATCGTTTAACAACTCATCTATTACTACGATTCACTATGATCACATGGTGATCTTTTTCCTTAATCGTTTAACTCAACATGTAGTTCTAATTACTTTAACATGTAGTATATATACCAGACTACAATAAACAATCAACAACTTAGCCAATATATTAACACATAACAAGATCTGAGGATCAAAAAATGTTGTAAGACGATCTGGTTTTCTGGGTTTGCCCAGAAATCCAGAAAACGTGATCGGTTAATGACCTTTGACCGCTTGTAACTTACGATCTAGACATGCTATAGGGTTGATTCAAGTTTCAGAATAAAGAACACATAGCATACTATAGATCCATAACATAAAACACACATAACATTTAACACACACGGATCTAGAAGCCCTGAAATTTGCTTGTCAGTCAACATTTTTCCAGATTTCCAGTTTTGAGAAATCTTTAAATTCGTGCACTTTGATGTTATGGGTTCATGATTTATCAACCCAGATCATCAATTGACACTCTATTACACAAATTTAAACAACAACTAACATCAAACCACATCAAATAAATAATTTCAAAATTTTAGGGTTCTTTACCTTTCTAGCTTTGATCCATGTATTCTGAATTCTGATTCTGTTCCTAAGTTGCTATGAACTGAGCATGCTTCATCTTTTCTTTCTCTCTCACTCTAGATTTCAAATTTGAGGAGAAAGAAGGGACTTGGTTGATTTTTACAAGTAAAGTAAATAACTTTACTTTCTTTTCTCCTTTTTGATCAAGTTGATTCATTGTATCTAATTGCTAGGTGTCAAGATTGGCTGATCTTGGATAGATATAATGCACATGGCATATCAATTAGGTTACCAACTCCATATTATAGCTAGATTTACAAGCCACCTATTAAAGAATGTGATATAAGGGTATAATTGTCATTTCCATACAAATTTTAATTCTAAATTTGTCATTTGATGCAAACCCTTAGGGTTTAGGGTTTGACCCTTTAGGGTTTAGCTACTAGATTTCTAAAATTTCTAATTTAGGTTTCAAAAATAGAAATTTAATATTATAATTAGAATTTTCTAATTATATAAAAATTTCTTAATCATTACCTAAATCTTTCTAATTAGGTTTAGCATTTCCTAATTACCATCGCTAATAAAGCAATTAGGGTCAAAATGGTCATTAGAGTTCAAAACCCTTGAATTAGGGTTTCTAATAGAAAAATTTTGATTTTCTAAATTAGAAATTAGATTTCGTAATTAGATTAGAATTTTCTAATTACTCATAAATTGAAATAATTAGGATTAGGGTTTCCTAATTAACATTGCTAATTTTAAAAATTAAATCCAAAATTGAGCATTAGGGTTTCTGATGGAACAATTAGGGTTCCAAAAATTGGAAATTAAGGTTTTCAATTCCACAATTTAGGGTTTCAATAGAAAATAATTTTCTAAAATAGAAATTAAATATTCGTAATTAGATTAGGGTTTTCTAATTACTAAATCATGAAAATTAGAATTAATATATCCTAATTAACATTAAAAGTATTAAATTAACACTTTCGTTTTCCTTAATTATAAAATTAGGGTTTCAAATCCCGTAATTAGGGTTTTCTAAATTTGAAATTAGGGATTGCTAATTAATTAAGCGTTACCCTAATTAATATTTAATTAATACCACTAAAGCATTAAAATTCTCTGTTATATTCCCAGATTAGGGTTTCATTTTATCAGAATCTGAAATTAAGATTTTCAGATCTGGTATTAGAGTTTTCAAATTATCAAATCGGGTTTCAAATTCAGAATTAGGGTTTTGTAATCAATTTGTTAAGATTAACCCTAATTAATCCTATAATTATTTACACTTACGCCATTAAATTCCCGATTTAGGATTTCATGCACCGAATTAGGGTTTTGGATTCCCGGAACTGAAATTAGGGTTTCCAGAACCAGTTTCTAGGATTTCTTATTAATCGCTAGGGTTTTCTAACCGAACGTTAAAGTTCTTAATATATAATTAGGGTTTGTTACAGATATCGTTTATCTGGTAAACCCTTAACCCTTAACCACACTCTGTAAACATACATAGCCATATTCATAGAACTTAATCACATAAATCCTTAATTCTGAATAATTAACCTATACCCTTCACAGAATTTTGAAATCCTCAAAATTTCATCCTAATAACATCAAATGTATACACTTATTTTCTGTCTAGGTCTATTATTTGACCTTAAATCAATCATTTAAGATTTTAATAAATTGTCCAAAATATAGGGTTGTCACATTCACCCTTCCTTATAAGAATTTCATCCCCGAAATTCACCTTACACCTTACACCGTGCACCTTACACCATTTATTCTGAGCGATCACAGAAGATCTTGAACTTATTTTCTCGGGTATCTTATCAAAGATACTCAAAACGCACGCAAAGGTCAAATTCACACTAAGTATTCCTTTATTTACAACTCCATCACATTTTTATCATCTCTGCACCAGGTTACATGGTACATGAGTGATAATTAAAAACAAATTTTGATATTTCAAATCATTTGCGTCTTGCCGAAATAAGTAGCATAGACTCTAATTTAAACCGTTTCAAAAATGATTACGAGTCTACATATTTTTTTTAAAAGGCACATAGTGCGTATTTAGCTTGATGTCAATCATTTCGAAATTTAGCATAGCTAGGAGTTTAGGAAAACCTAAGTCTCCACTAATAATCTATCTGTTTCTATAATCCTTAACACTCCATTCACACACAACTATACCCAATTCATAAAACCACACTTATGAGTTCATAACCTGGCCACAATTATATGAGTTTACAAACTTACCCTAGTCTGACCTTTGGTGTCCGTTCGCTGAGGGGCTTATAAACATTTCAAATAACTATGAGTCAAGAATGCCACATAAGTATGAGTTCTAAGAACTCGTACTTAATCCTATATTCTCAACCTATGACCTATTTATCTGTATATAACAACTAGCGTGACACAACATTTCAATGGTTACCAATGCCACCAACTAAGTAGTTTTACACCAAGTACAATTCCACGCCCATACAAGAAATCATACAACCCAGTTGCTAACACGAGTCCTCATTGAAATTCCCACCTAATCTTAACCCCCTTTTTCAATACGAATTCAATTCGTATTCATAATCCATAACTCTTTTATGAGTTTTCATAGTACAATATCATAGTACAACTTACACACAACATCTTGCTGTAAACTTTTCAATCATAAGATTGATTCTTTTTGACTGTTATAATCTTATCAAATCACGGGGTGATCTTATCGTATATATTACGATTTATTTCTATGCCTATGATCGTTTTGTTTTACGATCTTCTATCCCTGCACTTTCAGTCCTTTAGACTCGATCTATTCACTATTACTGTTCAACTTTATTATCAGAGTTAGGCAACTCTGTGCTTTACACTCGCCGAGATTCATCTTTGAATCTTACCGACCAACTAACTCTATGTGAGTTAGATCTTATCCTAATCACTGCAATTATTGGTCTCAGGTATTCCTACCTAAGCTTCATAACCAACAGCTTTGATACCAACTGTAGTAGCCCCGAATCCAGGTCCCAAATCACCTCGGATCCGGTATACTATTTCTATCACTATTTGCGGAAGATATAAACATAAATTGTTTATACAATACATTACACACTATTCCTTAAGGTCGAGTAACCTTAACTTAATACACATTCATAAACTATCTAAAATACAACACATTTATCAAAATACGCTATTACAAACTAGCCGCACTTTATATCCCAAGCTGAACTTGGCATTGTCTTTTTCCTGTATCCGAACGCATTCGCCTTATCTGCAATGTTTTATCATGATATAGCAAGGGTGAGCATGAAAGTTGCCCATCAAGTTTAAATACAATAATATAACGATATATCATGATTGAAGAGTTTGAATAATAAGCTGTCTATAATTCATCAATATAATTGAGAACTAGCACGAACAAACTTTTGACTGAACAAGTTTTAAACATGAACAAATATTTCTGAACCAACTGGTAATGAAGGTGATCAGCCTTTCATACCTGACTTATACATACAAGATGTACCGAGTACAATTTTCGTGGCAATCAGCAATGATTAACCATAAGCTTGAATAAAATACTCTTATTAGAGTTAAGTACAAAGAAAACTTGCCTGAACCGTTGATTACCGCACCACAATTTATAACGCTTTACCCGAAGACCTAATATTAATAATATAGATCTCCAATATTAGAATAATATCATCACAGTGTAATACTGTTATATTTATACACACAGAATAACCTAAACACATAAAACATAACCCTATCAGTCATATAACACACATAAAACTCAGTATCAGGTCAAATTATTTCAGTCTGACTTGCAACCGACACAATTCTATCATTTCGACGGTCTAGTCGGACAATTATCGAGTTTAAGTTCAATTAAACTCTTCCTAAACACTTAACAATTATCACAGATAATTTTCTTAGCAGTCAAAATACTTTTCATTGACTTAAAATAATTTTCAGATAATTGATATCATTTATCAATATTTTTTAATCATTAAAACCATATTTAAATGAATTAAATACCACATAATTCCTGAATCATTAATATTTATTTGATATAAAATATTAATGAAAATCATTACATAATATTATAATATAATTATAATATTTCAAAATATTTTTAATACCTTAAAATCATAATTATATGATTTTTAAACACTTAAATCTATTATTCGATAATTGCTATTAATATTAAAATATTAATATTTTCTTGACTAAATATCAAAAGTTATATTTATAACTTAAAATATTTTTATAACACTTAAATCATTTTTATATGATTTTTAAATCATTATTACTATTTTTTCATAATTTATTTAATATATTTATTAAATAAACTAATTACCATTAATAATAAATTATTAATGAATTTCATCACAAAATATCAAAAGTCATCAAAAACTACTTAAAATATTTTCTTTTATCATAATATTATTTTTCATGATTTTTCATGAATTAAAACCACTTTTAAATAATTTATTTAATATTATAATTAAATAAATAAATACCATTTATATTCCAAAAATAATAAATATTTTTGAAATATACATAAAATAATTAAAAACTATTTTTCAGACTTTAAAATAATTTTTCATAATTTATTATGTATTTTTAATAATTAAAAACCATTTTTTTCTAATTTTTAATTAATTTTCTGTAATTTCCGAAATTAAGTGTCGCTAAAGGGGCCCTATAGCGACAGACCCGTCGCTATAGGTGTTCTTGGTGCCTGCCCAGAAACTCATCGGCAGTTTCAAGGTACCATGTTTGACCGTTAATCGATCTGTGTTCCTATTGATTTCTGGGCCTGTGATTTAGTTAGGATTGTAGTACTAGTGTTATACTTCAATCACCAACTGGTTTTATAGCAATACATCAACAGATCAGGGAGATCATAGCCTCCAAAAACTCTGACAATGATGTTCTTCATTTCTGGGTTTTCCAGAAAATGAAGAACAGTCGAGGTTACTAGTTTTCGATCCTCATAACTTTTATTCTGTAATTTTTTTGGATGAACAATTGGTTCCATTGTGTAGACCACATGACAGAGTACAACTTGAGTACTCTACATCAACATAACAATATCAGATCTGAGATATCTAGTCCGGTCAAAGTACGGGTCAGGCACTGTTCTTCACGATTTCTGGGTTTTCCAGATTTCGTCAAGAACAGTCGGTCAAAGATACTTTGACCTTAATTTCCTACCATTCCAGTTATGATCTAGGTGTTCTAATTACTTTAACATGTAGTATATATACCAGACTACAATAAACAATCAACAACTTAGCCAATATATTAACACATAACAAGATCTGAGGCTCGAAAAATGTTGTCAGACGATCTGGTTTTCTGGGTTTGCCCAGAAATCCAGAAAACGTGATCGGTCAACGACCTTTGACCGCTTGTAACTTACGATCTAAACATGTTATAGGGTTGATTCAAGTTTCAGAATAAAGAACACATAGCATACTATAGATCCATAACATAAAACACACATAACACTTAAACACACACGGATCTAGAAGCCCTGAAATTTGCTTGTCAGTCAACATTTTTCCAGATTTCCAGTTTTGAGAAATATTTAAATTCGTGCACTTTGATGTTATGGGTTCATGATTTATCAACCCAGATCATCAATTGACACTCTATTACACAAATTTAAACAGCAACTAACATCAAACCACATCAAATCACTAATTTCAAAATTTTAGGGTTCTTTACCTTTCTAGCTTTGATCCATGTATTCTGAATTCTGATTCTGTTCCTAAGTTGCTATGAACTGAGCATGCTTCATCTTTTCTTTCTCTCTCACTCTAGATTTCGAATTTGAGGAGAGAGAAGGGACTTGATTGATTTTTACAAGTAAAGTAAATAACTTTACTTTATTTTCTCCTTTTTGATCAAGTTGATTCATTGTATCTAATTGCTAGGTGTCAAGATTGGCTGATCTTGGATAGATATAATGCACATGGCATATCAATTAGGTTACCAACTCCATATTATAGCTAGATTTACAAGCCACCTATTAAAGAATGTGATATAAGGGTATAATTGTCATTTCCTTACAAATTTTAATTCTAAATTTGTCATTTGATGCAAACCCTTAGGGTTTAGGGTTTGACCCTTTAGGGTTTAGCTACTAGATTTCTAAAATTTCTAATTTAGGTTTCAAAAATAGAAATTTAATATTATAATTAGAATTTTCTAATTATATAAAAATTTCTTAATCATTACCTAAATCTTTCTAATTAGGTTTAGCATTTCCTAATTACCATCGCTAATAAAGCAATTAGGGTCAAAATGGTCATTAGGGTTCAAAACCCTTGAATTAGGGTTTCTAATAGAAAAATTTTGATTTTCTAAATTAGAAATTAGATTTCGTAATTAGATTAGAATTTTCTAATTACTCATAAATTGAAATAATTAGGATTAGGGTTTCCTAATTAACATTGCTAATTTTAAAAATTAAATCCAAAATTGAGCATTAGGGTTTCTGACGGAACAATTAGGGTTCTAAAAATTGGAAATTAAGGTTTTCAATTCCACAATTTAGGGTTTCAATAGAAAATAATTCTCTAAAATAGAAATTAAATATTCGTAATTAGATTAGGGTTTTCTAATTACTAAATCTTGAAAATTAGAATTAATATATCCTAATTAACATTAAAAGTATTAAATTAACACTTTCGTTTTCCTTAATTATAAAATTAGGGTTTCAAATCCCGTAATTAGGGTTTTCTAAATTTGAAATTAGGGATTGCTAATTAATTAAGCGTTACCCTAATTAATATTTAATTAATACCACTAAAGCATTAAAATTCTCTGTTATATTCCCAGATTAGGGTTTCATTTTATCAGAATCTGAAATTAAGGTTTTCAGATCTGGTATTAGGGTTTTCAAATTATCAAATCGGGTTTCAAATTCAGAATTAGGGTTTTGTAATCAATTTGTTAAGATTAACCCTAATTAATCCTATAATTATTTACACTTACGCCATTAAATTCCCGATTTAGGATTTCATGCACCGAATTAGGGTTTCGGATTCCCGGAACTGAAATTAGGGTTTTCAGAACCAGTTTCTAGGATTTCTTATTAATCGCTAGGGTTATCTAACCGAACGTTAAAGTTCTTAATATATAATTAGGGTTTGTTACAGATATCGTTTATCTGGTCAACCCTTAACCCTTAACCACACTCTGTAAACATACATAACCATATTCACAGAACTTAATCACATAAATCCTTAATCCTGAATAATTAACCTATACCCTTCACAGAATTTTGAAATACTCAAAATTCCATCCTAATAACATCAAATGCATAAACTTATTTTCTATCTAGGTCTATTATTTGACCTTAAATCAATCATTTAAGATTTTAATAAATTGTCCAAATTCTAGGGTTGTCACATTCACCCTTCCTTATAAGAATTTCATCCCCGAAATTCACCTTACACCTTACACCGTGCACCTTACACCATTTATTCTGAGCGATCACACAAGATCTTGAACTTATTTTCTCGGGTATCTTATCAAAGATACTCAAACTTCTCGGGTATCTATCAAAGATACTCAAACTTCTCGGGTATCTATCAAAGATACTCAAAACGCACGCAAAGGTCAAATTCACACTAGGTATTCCTTTATTTACAACTCCATCACATTTTTATCATCTCTGCACCAGGTTACATGGTACATGAGTGATAATTAAAAACAAATTTTGATATTTCAAAACATTTGCGTATAGCCGAAATAAGTAGCATAGACTCTAATTTAAACCGTTTCAAAAATGATTACGAGTCTACATATTTTTTTTAAAAGGCACATAGTGCGTATTTAGCTTGATGTCAATCATTTCGAAGTTTAGCATAGCTAGGAGTTTAGGAAAACCTAAGTCTCCACTAATAATCTATCTATTTCTATAATCCTTAACACTCCATTCACACACAACTATACCCAATTCATAAAACCACACTTATGAGTTCATAACCTGGCCACAATTATATGAGTTTACAAACTTACCCTAGTCTGACCTTTGGTGTTCGTTCGCTGAGGGGCTCATAAACATTTCAAATTACTATGAGTCAAGAATACCCCATAAGTATGAGTTCTAAGAACTCGTACTTAATCCTATATTCTCAACCTATGACCTATTTATCTGTATATAACAACTAGCGTGACACAACATTTCAATGGTTACCAATGCCACCAACTAAGTAGTTTTACACCAAGTACAATTCCACGCCCATACAAGAAATCATACAACCCAGTTGCTAACACGAGTCCTCATTGAAATTCCCACCTAATCTTAACCCCCTTTTTCAATACGAATTCAATTCATATTCATAATCCATAACTCTTTTATGAGTTTTCATAGTACAATATCATAGTACAACTTACACACAACATCTTGCTGTAAACTTTTCAATCATAAGATTGATTCTTTCTGACTGTCATAACCTTATCAAATCACGGGGTGATCTTATCGTATATATTACGATTTATTTCTATCCTATGATCGTTTTGTTTTACAATCTTCTATCCCTGCACTTTTAGTCCTTTAGACTCGATCTATTCACTATTACTGTTCAACTTTATTATCAGAGTTAGGGAACTCTGTGCTTTACACTCGCCGAGATTCATCTTTGAATCTTACCGACCAACTAACTCTATGTGAGTTAGATCTTATCCTAATCACTGCAGTTATTGGTCTCAGGTATTCCTACCTAATCTTCATAACCAACAGCTTTGATACCAACTGTAGTAGCCCCGAATCCAGGTCCCAAATCACCTCGGATCCGGTATACTATTTCTATCACTATTTGCGGAAGATATAAACATAAATTGTTTATACAATACATTACACACTATTCCCCAAGGTCGAGTAACCTTAACTTAATACACATTCATAAACTATCTAAAATACAACACATTTATCAAAATACGCTATTACAAACTAGCCGCACTTTATATCCCAAGCTGAACTTGGCATTGTCTTTTTCCTGTATCCGAACGCATTCGCCTTATCTGCAATGTTTTATCATGATATAGCAAGGGTGAGCATGAAAGTTGCCCATCAAGTTTAAATACAATAATATAACGATATATCATGATTGAAGAGTTTGAATAATAAGCTGTCTATAATTCATCAATATAATTGAGAACTAGCACGAACAAACTTTTGACTGAACAAGTTTTAAACATGAACAAATATTTCTGAACCAACTGGTAATGAAGGTGATCAGCCTTTCATACCTGACTTATACATACAAGATGTACCGAGTACAATTTTCGTGGCAATCAGCAATGATTAACCATAAGCTTGAATAAAATACTTTTATTAGAGTTAAGTACAAAGAAAACTTGCCTGAACCGTTGATTACCGCACCACAATTTATAACGCTTTACCCGAAGACCTAATATTAATAATATAGATCTCCAATATTAGAATAATATCATCACAGTGTAATACTGTTATATTTATACACACAGAATAACCTAAACACATAAAACATAACCCTATCAGTCATATAACACACATAAAACTTAGTATCAAGTCAAATTATTTCAGTCTGACTTGCAACCGACACAATTCTATCATTTCGACGGTCTAGTCGGACAATTATCGAGTTTAAGTTCAATTAAACTCTTCCTAAACACTTAACAATTATCACAGATAATTTTTTTAGCAGTCAAAATACTTTTCATTGACTTAAAATAATTTTCAGATAATTAATATCATTTATCAACATTTTTCAATCATTAAAACCATATTTAAATGAATTAAATACCACATAATTCCTAAATCATTAATATTTATTTAGTATAAAATATTATTGAAAATCATTACATAATATTATAATATAATTATAATATTTCAAAATATTTTTAATACCTTAAAATCATAATTATATGATTTTTAAACACTTAAATCAATTATTCGATAATTGCTATTAATATTAAAATATTAATATTTTCATGACTAAATATCAAAAGTTATATTTATAACTTAAAATATTTTTATAACACTTAAATCATTTTTATATGATTTTTAAATCATTATTACTATTTTTCCATAATTTATTTAATATATTTATTAAATAAACTAATTATCATTAATAATAAATTATTAATGAATTTCATCACAAAATATCAAAAGTCATCAAAAACTACTTAAAATATTTTCTTTTATCATAATATTATTTTTCATGAATTAAAACCACTTTTAAATAATTTATTTAATATTATAATTAAATAAATAAATACCATTTATATTCCAAAAATAATAAATATTTTTGAAATATACATAAAATAATTAAAAACTATTTTTTCATAATTTAAAATAATTTTTCATAATTTATTATGTATTTTTAATAATTAAAAACTATTTTTTTTAATTTTTAATTAATTTTCTGTAATTTCCGAAATTAAGTGTCGCTAAAGGGGACCTATAGCGACAGACCCTTCGCTATAGGTGTTCTTGGTGCCTGCCCAGAAACTCATCGGCAGTTTCAAGGTACCATGTTTGACCGTTAATCGATCCGTGTTCCTATTGATTTCTGGGCCTGTGATTTAGTTAGGATTGTAATACTAGTGTTATACTTCAATCACCAACTGGTTTTAAAGCAATACATCAACAGATCAGGGAGATCATAGCCTCCAAAAACTCTGACAATGATGTTCTTCATTTCTGGGTTTTCCAGAAAATGAAGAACAGTCGAGGGTACTAGTTTTCGATCCTCATAACTTTTATTCTGTAATTTGTTTGGGTGAACAATTGGTTCCACTGTGTAGACCACATGACAGAGTACAACTTGAGTACTCTACATCAACATAACAATATCAGATCTGAGATATCTAGTCCGGTCAAAGTACGGGTCAGACATTGTTCTTCACGATTTCTGGGTTTTCCAGATTTCGTCAAGAACAGTCGGTCAAAGATACTTTGACCTTAATTTCCTACCATTCCAGTTATGATCTAGGTGGTCTAATTACTTTAACATGTAGTATATATACCAGACTACAATAAAAAATCATTAACTTAGCCAACATATTAACACATAACAAGATCTGAGGCTCGAAAAATGTTGTCAGACGATCTGGTTTTCTGGGTTTGCCCAGAAATCCAGAAAACGTGATCGGTCAACGACCTTTGACCGCTTGTAACTTACGATCTAGACATGTTATAGGGTTGATTCAAGTTTCAGAATAAAGAACACATAGCATACTATAGATCCATAACATAAAACACACATAACACTTAACACACACGGATCTAGAAGCCCTGACATTTGCTTGTCAGTCAACATTTTTCCAGATTTCCAGTTTTGAGAAATCTTTAAATTCGTGCACTTTGATGTTATGGGTTCATGATTTATCAAGCCAGATCATCAATTGACACTCTATTACACAAATTTAAACAACAACTAACATCAAACCACATCAAATCACTAATTTCAAAATTTTAGGGTTCTTTACCTTTCTAGCTTTGATCCATGTATTCTGAATTCTGATTCTGTTCCTAAGTTGCTATGAACTGAGCATGCTTCATCTTTTCTTTCTCTCTCACTCTAGATTTCGAATTTGAGGAGAGAGAAGGGACTTGGTTGATTTTTACAAGTAAAGTAAATAACTTTACTTTCTTTTCTCCTTTTTGATCAAGTTGATTCATTGTATCTAATTGCTAGGTGTCAAGATTGGCTGATCTTGGATAGATATAATGCACATGGCATATCAATTAGGTTACCAACTCCATATTATAGCTAGATTTACAAGCCACCTATTAAAGAATGTGACATAAGGGTATAATTGTCATTTCCATACAAATTTTAATTCTAAATTTGTCATTTGATGCAAACCCTTAGGGTTTAGGGTTTGACCCTTTAGGGTTTAGCTACTAGATTTCTAAAATTTCTAATTTAGGTTTCAAAAATAGAAATTTAATATTATAATTAGAATTTTCTAATTATATAAAAATTTCTTAATCATTACCTAAATCTTTCTAATTAGGTTTAGCATTTCCTAATTACCGTCGCTAATAAAGCAATTAGGGTCAAAATGGTCATTAGGGTTCAAAACCCTTGAATTAGGGTTTCTAATAGAAAAATTTTGATTTTCTAAATTAGAAATTAGATTTCGTAATTAGATTAGAATTTTCTAATTACTCATAAATTGAAATAATTAGGATTAGGGTTTCCTAATTAACATTGCTAATTTTAACAATTAAATCCACAATTGAGCATTAGGGTTTCTGACGGAACAATTAGGATTTCAAAAATTGGAAATTAAGGTTTTCAATTCCACAATTTAGGGTTTCAATATAAAATAATTTTCTAAAATAGAAATTAAATATTCGTAATTAGATTAGGGTTTTCTAATTACTAAATTTTGAAAATTAGAATTAATATATCCTAATTAACATTAAAAGTATTAAATTAACACTTTCGTTTTCTCTAATTATAAAATTAGGGTTTCAAATCCCGTAATTAGGGTTTTCTAAATTTGAAATTAGGGATTGCTAATTAATTAAGCGTTACCCTAATTAATATTTAATTAATACCACTAAAGCATTAAAATTCTCCGTTATATTCCCAGATTAGGGTTTCATTTTATCAGAATCTGAAATTAAGGTTTTCAGATCTGGTATTAGGGTTTTCTAATTATCAAATCGGGTTTCAAATTTAGAATTAGGGTTTTGTAATCAATTTGTTAAGATTAACCCTAATAAATCCTATAATTATTTACACTTACGCCATTAAATTCCCGATTTAGGATTTCATGCACCGAATTAGGGTTTCGGATTCCTAGAACTAAAATTAGGGTTTCTAGAACCAGTTTCTAGGATTTCTTATTAATCGCTAGGGTTTTCTAACCGAACGTTAAAGTTCTTAATATATAATTACGGTTTGTTACAGATATCGTTTATCTGGTCAACCCTTAACCCTTAACCACACTCTGTAAACATACATAACCATATTCACAGAACTTAATCACATAAATTCTTAATCCTGAATAATTAACCTATACCCTTCACAGAATTTTGAAATCCTCAAAATTCCATCCTAATAACATCAAATGCATACACTTATTTTCTGTCTTGGTCTATTATTTGACCTTAAATCAATCATTTAAGATTTTAATAAATTGTCCAAATTCTAGGGTTGTCACTTTCACCCCTCCTTATAAGAATTTCATCCCCGAAATTCACCTTACACCTTACACCGTGCACCTTACACCATTTATTCTGAGCGATCACACAAGATCTTGAACTTATTTTCTCGGGTATCTTATCAAAGATACTCAAACTTCTCGGGTATCTATCAAAGATACTCAAACTTCTCGGGTATCTATCAAAGATACTCAAATTTCTCGGGTATTTATCAAAGATACTCAAAACGCACGCAAAGGTCAAATTCACACTAAGTATTCCTTTATTTACAACTGCATCACATTTTTATCATCTCTGCACCAGGTTACATGGTACATGAGTGATAATTAAAAACAAATTTTGATATTTCAAATCATTTGCGTCTAGCCGAAATAAGTAGCATAGACTCTAATTTAAACCGTTTCAAAAATGATTACGAGTCTACATATTTTTTTTAAAAGGCACATAGTGCGTATTTAGCTTGATTTCAATCATTTCGAAGTTTAGCATAGCTAGGAGTTTAGGAAAACCTAAGTCTGCACTAATGATCATTTGCTTAATAATCTATCTGTTTCTATAATCCTTAACACTCCATTCACACACAACTATACCCAATTCATAAAACCACACTTATGAGTTTATAACCTGGCCACAATTATATGAGTTTACAAACTTACCCTAGTCTGTTCTTTGGTGTCCGTTCGCTGAGGGGCTCATAAACATTTCAAATAACTATGAGTCAAGAATGTCACATAAGTATGAGTTCTAAGAACTCGTACTTAATCCTATATTCTCTACCTATGACCTATTTATCTGTATATAACAACTAGCGTGACACAACATTTCAATGGTTACCAATGCCATCAACTAAGTAGTTTTACACCAAGTACAATTCCACGCCCATACAAGAAATCATACAACCCAGTTGCTAACACGAGTCCTCATTGAAATTCCCACCTAATCTTAACCCCCTTTTTCAATAAGAATTCAATTCGTATTCATAATCCATAACTCTTTCATGAGTTTTCATAGTACAATATCATAGTACAACTTACACACAACATCTTGCTGTAAACTTTTCAATCATAAGATTGATTCTTTCTGACTGTCATAACCTTATCAAATCACGGGGTGATCTTATCGCATATATTACGATTTATTTCTATGCCTATGATCGTTTTGTTTTACGATCTTCTATCCCTGCACTTTCAGTCCTTTAGACTCGATCTATTCACTATTACTGTTCAACTTTATTATCAGAGTTAGGGAACTCTGTGCTTTACACTCGCCGAGATTCATCTTTGAATCTTACCGACCAACTAACTCTATGTGAGTTAGATCTTATCCTAATCACTGCAGTTATTGGTCTCAGGTATTCCTACCTAAGCTTCATAACCAACAGCTTTGATACCAACTGTAGTAGCCCCGAATCCAGGTCCCAAATCACCTCGGATCCGGTATACTATTTCTATCACTATTTGCGGAAGATATAAACATAAATTGTTTATACAATACATTACACACTATTCCCCAAGGTCGAATAACCTTAACTTAATACACATTCATAAACTATCTAAAATACAACACATTTATCAAAATACGCTATTACAAACTAGCCGCACTTTATATCCCAAGCTGAACTTGGCATTGTCTTTTTCCTGTATCCGAACGCATTCGCCTTATCTGCAATGTTTTATCATGATATAGCAAGGGGGAGCATGAAAGTTGCCCAGCAAGTTTAAATACAATAATATAACGATATATCATGATTGAAGAGTTTGAATAATAAGCTGGCTATAATTCATCAATATAATTGAGAACTAGCACGAACAAACTTTTGACTGAACAAGTTTTAAACATGAACAAATATTTCTGAACCAACTGGTAATGAAGGTGATCAGCCTTTCATACCTGACTTATACATACAAGATGTACCGAGTACAATTTTCGTGGCAATCAGCAATGATTAACCATAAGCTTGAATAAAATACTCTTATTAGAGTTAAGTACAAAGAAACTTGCCTGAACCGTTGATTACCGCACCACAATTTATAACGCTTTACCCGAAGACCTAATATTAATAATATAGATCTCCAATATTAGAATAATATCATCACAGTGTAATACTGTTATATTTATACACACAGAATAACCTAAACACATATAACATAACCCTATCAGTCATATAACACACATAAAACTTAGTATCAAGTCAAATTATTTCAGTCTGACTTGCAACCGACACAATTCTATCATTTCGACGGTCTAGTCGGACAATTATCGAGTTTAAGTTCAATTAAACTCTTCCTAAATACTTAACAATTATCACAGATAATTTTCTTAGCAGTCAAAATACTTTTCATTGACTTAAAATAATTTTCAGATAATTAATATCATTTATCAACATTTTTCAATCATTAAAACCATATTTAAATGAATAAAATACCACATAATTCCTAAATCATTAATATTTATTTGATATAAAATATTAATGAAAATCATTACATAATATTATAATATAATTATAATATTTCAAAATATTTTTAATACCTTAAAATCATAATTATATGATTTTTAAACACTTAAATCTATTATTCGATAATTGCTATTAATATTAAAATATTAATATTTTCATGACTAAATATCAAAAGTTATATTTTAACTTAAATATTTTTATAACACTTAAATCATTTTTATATGATTTTTAAATCATTATTACTATTTTTCCATAATTTATTTAATATATTTATTAAATAAACTAACTACCATTAATAATAAATTATTAATGAATTTCATCACAAAATATCAAAAGTCATCAAAAACTACTTAAAATATTTTCTCTTATCATAATATTATTTTTCATGATTTTTCATGAATTAAAACCGCTTTTATATAATTTATTTAATATTATATTTAAATAAATAAATACCATTTATATTCCAAAAATAATAAATATTTTTGAAATATACATAAAATAATTAAAAACTATTTTTCAGACTTTAAAATAATTTTTCATAATTTATTATGTATTTTTAATAATTAAAAACCATTTTTTTCTAATTTTTAATTAATTTTATGTAATTTCTAAAATTAAGTGTCGCTAAAGGGGCCCTATAGCGACAGACCCGTAGCTATAGGTGTTCTTGGTGCCTGCCCAGAAACTCATCGGCAGTTTCAAGGTACCATGTTTGACCGTTAATCGATCCGTGTTCCTATTGATTTCTGGGCCTGTGATTTAGTTAGGATTGTAGTACTAGTGTTATACATCAATCACCAACTGGTTTTATAACAATACATCAACAGATCAGGGAGATCATAGCCTCCAAAAACTCTGACAATGCTGTTCTTCATTTCTGGGTTTTCCAGAAAATGAAGAACAGTCGAGGTTACTAGTTTTCGATCCTCATAACTTTTATTCTGTAATTTGTTTGGGTGAACAATTGGTTCCATTGTGTAGACCACATGACAGAGTACAACTTGAGTACTCTACATCAACATAACAATATCAGATCTGAGATATCTAGTCCGGTCAAAGTACGGGTCAGGCATTGTTCTTCACGATTTCTGGGTTTTCCAGATTTCGTCAAGAACAGTCGGTCAAAGATACTTTGACCTTAATTTCCTACCATTCCAGTTATGATCTAGGTGTTCTAATTACTTTAACATGTAGTATATATACCAGACTACAATAAACAATCAACAACTTAGCCAACATATTAACACATAACAAGATCTGAGGCTCGAAAAATGTTGTCAGACGATCTGGTTTTCTGGGTTTGCCCAGAAATCCAGAAAACGTGATCGGTCAACGACCTTTGACCGCTTGTAACTTACGATCTAGACATGCTATAGGGTTGATTCAAGTTTCAGAATAAAGAACACATATCATACTATAGATCCATAACATAAAACACACATAACACTTAACACACACGGATCTAGAAGCCCTGACATTTGCTTGTCAGTCAACATTTTTCCAGATTTCCAGTTTTGAGAAATCTTTAAATTCGTGCACTTTGATGTTATGGGTTCATGATTTATCAACCCAGATCATCAATTGACACTCTATTACACAAATTTAAACAACTAACATCAAACCACATCAAATCACTAATTTCAAAATTTTAGGGTTCTTTACCTTTCTAGCTTTGATCCATGTATTCTGAATTCTGATTCTGTTCCTAAGTTGCTATGAACTGAGCATGCTTCATCTTTTCTTTCTCTCTCACTCTAGATTTTGAATTTGAGGAGAGAGAAGGGACTTAGTTGATTTTTACAAGTAAAGTAAATAACTTTACTTTCTTTTCTCCTTTTTGATCAAGTTGATTCATTGTATCTAATTGCTAGGTGTCAAGATTGGCTGATCTTGGATAGACATAATACACATGGCATATCAATTAGGTTACCAACTCCATATTATAGCTAGATTTACAAGCCACCTATTAAAGAATGTGACATAAGGGTATAATTGTCATTTCCATACAAATTTTAATTCTAAATTTGTCATTTGATGCAAACCCTTAGGGTTTAGGGTTTGACCCTTTAGGGTTTAGCTACTAGATTTCTAAAATTTCTAATTTAGGTTTCAAAAATAGAAATTTAATATTATAATTAGAATTTTCTAATTATATAAAAATTTCTTAATCATTACCTAAATCTTTCTAATTAGGTTTAGCATTTCCTAATTATCGTCGCTAATAAAGCAATTAGGGTCAAAATGGTCATTAGGGTTCAAAACCCTTGAATTAGGGTTTCTAATAGAAAAATTTTGATTTTCTAAATTAGAAATTAGATTTCGTAATTAGATTAGAATTTACTAATTACTCATAAATTGAAATAATTAGGATTAGGGTTTCCTAATTAACATTGCTAATTTTAACAATTAAATCCACAATTGAGCATTAGGGTTTCTGACAGAACAATTAGGGTTCCAAAAATTGGAAATTAAGGTTTTCAATTCCACAATTTAGGGTTTCAATAGAAAATAATTTTCTAAAATAGAAATTTAATATTTGTAATTAGATTAAGGTTTTCTAATTACTAAATCTTGAAAATTAGAATTAATATGTCCTAATTAACATTAAAAGTATTAAATTAACACTTTCGTTTTCCCTAATTATAAAATTAGGGTTTTAAATCCCGTAATTAGGGTTTTCTAAATTTGAAATTAGGGATTGCTAATTAATTAAGCGTTACCCTAATTAATATTTAATTAATACCACTAAAGCATTAAAATTCTCCGTTATATTCCCAGATTAGGGTTTCATTTTATCAGAATCTAAAATTAAGGTTTTCAGATCTGGTATTAGGGTTTTCTAATTATCAAATCGGGTTTCAAATTCAGAATTAAGGTTTTGTAATCAATTTGTTAAGATTAACCCTAATTAATCCTATAATTATTTACACTTACACCATTAAATTCCCGATTTAGGATTTCATGCACCGAATTAGGGTTTCGGATTCCCGGAACTGAAATTAGGGTTTCCAGAACCAGTTTCTAGGATTTCTTTTTAATCTCTAGGGTTTTCTAACCGAACGTTAAAGTTCTTAATATATAATTAGGGTTTGTTACAGATATCGTTTATCTGGTCAACCCTTAACCCTTAACCACACTCTGTAAACATACATAACCATATTCACAGAACTTAATCACATAAATCCTTAATCCTGAATAATTAACCTATACCCTTCACAGAATTTTGAAATCCTCAAAATTCCATCCTAATAACATCAAATGCATACACTTATTTTCTGTCTAGGTCTATTATTTGACCTTAAATCAATCATTTAAGATTTTAATAAATTGTCCAAATTTTAGGGTTGTCACAGACATAACTTCTCAAGTTCAACATATGAGAAGTTTAAAAAACTAGCATTCATATAGCATGAATGAAGTTAGAAAACTTGCCTTACGCACAGCTACAACTTATAGTTTACGCTGAACTGCTCATTCCAAATCCCTATATAACCCATAAGGAAATAACACGTACACCAATTAGTCATATACTTGACTTATGCATTGGTTTACTTAACTTTACTTCTTAGGGTTCGCATTCTTGCAATATAAGCTTACGCGATTAACTTTCATTTCCGCTTTACGGCTTCATGACATACGGAGATGTCTTACTCAAAACGTTCATCATCTTTGATGATTTGCATTCTTATCTTCTTCTTATAACTTCTATAGAACTCAGCACACATCGCTTCTCTGCTAGTAGTCCATATGGTACTTTGAGTGGTTTCCCACAAACAACTAACAAACAAGTTCCCGTCTCATCTACACTGCCCACACAGCGAGTTAGATTGGCTGCCAGTTTTGTATATACCTTCGCTCTCTAAAGGAATTTTTTAGCCCAACTCCCATATGTCAACTATCAAAATTACATTTGTACCACAACCTAACTTCTCTTAACTTATACGAACCATTCAACTATAATGTTCGTTAAGTCAACTTCTTATTCCTTACGGCTTTCTGACAACTAAATGCCATACCTCAGGATTCATTTCTTATCATCTAAGTCATACAATCTTTTGTATACTCGAAACGATCATTCAATGTCAATACTATAAGGTCATAGCGTTAAACATTTCATATGAAATTATTCATACCTTACAACGTCCAGTTCCTTCAAATCGGAACGTTTATCCAAGTTATACTTATTAACTCGGCTTCTTAAAGTTATACGTTATTTATCTTCACTTCAGCTTCTTCACCGTTCATGATTAAACAACATTCTTCATTTTTGGGATTCTTAAGTTGTTTGTAAGATAAGAACAATATCTCTGTGTCCTTTAGCTGCTAGAAAATGAATCTCATCCCTGTCCTTTATGCTCTTAATCATTTCCTTGATGATCTCCCTCATCTTCTTTGTGAGCTCAGAGCTTAGGGTGCTTGGGAGACTATTTACAACATTGATCATTTTTGTTAGTCTCAGTTGAATGAGTTCTGTGTGAGCTTCAAGACTGTCATCTATATCCTTAATCACTTTCTTTGACACTTCGGATAACTCCGATTTGGTGGGTAGATCGGAAAGGAGTTCACTGAGTTATGGAATGTGTGGAGGAGGGGATGTTCTCTTGTATTGATCTTACAAGGAGTAGAGGGCAAGATCAATGTTGAAGTATTCATTTGTGGATGAAGATGGAATATCTGATGAAAGGGCTTGTGTTTGAGCATCTGGAGTAGGTGGCTCTACGATTTGACCGTGGGTGTAAGAACCCGAATTTTTAGAAATTATTAAAATAACAATTTAGTAAATAAAATTCTTAAGGCATGAGAAGGGTTCGAATAAGAATATATATATATATATATATATATATATATATATATATATATATATATATATATATATATATATATATATATATTAATGTGATACGAGGTATGTGGTATTGTGTTACATAAGATAATATGAGCTATGTAATAAGTGATGGTGTGTTTAATAAATATATAAATATATATATATATATATATATATCATTATTATATATTCATTATGAATTGTAGAGATGAATTAGTAAGAAGATGGATAAAAATTATCTATTGATATTAAATAATTTATGTGAAATTATTTTATAATAGTAAGTTGGTGACATTAAATATCTTTAATAATCACCAATTTCTTGGGTATATGTACGAGTAAGTATCAAGTCTAAGGCAGTGCAACCGTACCCTTTAATGGTGGATGTATATGAGCTGGGCTAAACGATTCCTTCAGAGAGAGGAGGTATATAAGAATTAGTAACCGATCTAACTCACTTTGAAAACAGGGTAGACGAGACGAAAACTAATTTGTTGGTTGTTTGTGGGAAACCACTCAGTGTACTATATTGAATACTATTAAAGACTCGATGTGTGCTAGGTTTAGACTTGTATATATGTACGTTGTTGACGAGAGAAGGAAATCGATATATCTTTAGATAAATATTGGTTAGAGATTTATTGATTAATATTGAGTTATGGTTAAATGTATAGATTAAAGAAATTGTGTTGAGGCAATCTATAGAAAGGAAAGAGAAATGATTATAGTATATTTCTACTAAAGGATATTAAAATAAATTCTAGCATTTGATTATTTTAATAAAAGGGAGAATATTATTTTGATATTACCTTATATAGCTTTGTACGAGGTAAGGTATGTGATTAAGTAATATGGTAAATATATTAAAACATATTTGTTATATAAGTTGATGGAAACAATTTATCATAATAGGAAATACATTATTTTCTATATATAATGTGTACGTGTGTCGTG
This sequence comes from Panax japonicus, assembly GCA_020205505.1. Classification (NCBI taxonomy): domain Eukaryota; kingdom Viridiplantae; phylum Streptophyta; class Magnoliopsida; order Apiales; family Araliaceae; genus Panax; species Panax japonicus. The sequence continues at coordinate 32,267,902 of CM035105.1, forward strand.
CATGTAAATATTTTAATAATACATAGATATTATATTAAGAGTAATATCTAGAGAAAATAAATAAATCATTTTATTATGATTAGTTCCTATATTTAGAGAAAACATGATAAAAACATCGTATGTTATGTTATGGCGAAATACATAATTTTGATTATAGTAATGTATTTCCAAGAGGGATTAAGTTAAAAGAAAACTAAGTTATGTTAATTTACTAAATAACTTAAGTTATTATATTCCTACGAATGTTATAAAGAATATTTAAATATCTCCATTCATGATATATTTATATATGTGAACCTTGTAATATAATAGTTCGATGTAAATTGAACATGTTACAAATAGTAATGTGGTGGGAAATGAATAAGTAATGAGAATGAAAATAAGCGTAATGTAAGCTTGTGAGATATGCTTAGTGTGGTAAAGTGATGGAATAAACATTCATTAAATAATTTAATGAATGAATAATTAAAAGAATTAATTTGTATGTGCAATGATTATATATTATATAGTAGCTACATCTACATGATATGAAATGAAGTGTGACACTTCAATGGTAACTATATAATATATGAAGTATTTGAATACATATGTATGAATACTAGTATGTTAGCATTATGTACAAGTGAGATAATAAAATGTAACATGGTGCAATAGACCACTTCCATGACCATGTTATAAGATGTAATGATGAGAATAATGTTATTTTATGAGATTATATTATTATAAGCTTGTGAGCTATTAATTTCTAAGTTCACATAATTATGTCTTGTGTTGCATAACGAGTGAAATTAAATCCAATGGGGATTTAATGGGAAAATAAATGAGGAGTTAATAAATAATTGATATTAATTATCATTATGATAATGGGGTATATTTGAGATGATAAATTTTATGGAAAATGATGGGTTGAGAACATCCAACTATTTTATAATTAGCCCAATTAAAATATTTATTGGAATAAACCAATGTACATGAATTATATAATTCTATGTGAGTGGGTGCATATATATGCACATTTGGAGAAAAACATCATATAAACCTAAGTATGCTAATAATAATATGGAATGCTAAGAAACCAAGTTGGTTGTCCCATTTTGTGAGTCTCATCTCATTCACGTGAAATACAAAAAGGCTAGTAGCTAGCTTGCTTCTTCTTCTTCTCCAAAATCCATAGCTTCCAAATGATGAAGAGGGGAGTGGGTTGATTTGATTTTACACCAAATACTCCTTAACCAACATCTTCTTCCATCTCCTATTGGATTCAATCTTTGAGTAAAGCCATGGTCTAGGTAAGCGATTCTCTATAAATTGGAGCCTTCTCTTCTCTAATTGGGTTGATTGGGTTCTTTATGAGTCCTATATAGAGATTAAGTGGAAATTAGAGTGAGCAATCTGAGATTGGAAGATTGAAGAGCAATAGTTAGCCAATCAAGCATTAAGAAGGTAACATCCCTCTATGTGTTCTTAAATTCAAGTTTTACAAAGTTCTTAGAAAAAGTAGCTTTTGAGTCATAAAATTGATGGGTAAGGATTGTTATAATCTATGAATTATTGTTAGATATTGTTAATATAGTCAAGTGCGAAAACAATAGAAGTTAAACGAAGCAAATTGGTGGAGAAACGAATTCGTAGTGAATGAATTCGCTAAATTTTCAAAACATGAACAATTAGTATGAACATGAGTTGTGAATTCGTATCTGGGTTAGTTAATGTTTATGTTAGTTGCAAATTTGGTATGTTGTATTTTTATGAGTTACAAACCCATAGAATCAAAAATGAACTAATTTGGACATGTATAACTCCAATTATGAAGGTTAAAAAGAAGTTTGGCTTGTTATTTCGTAGCAGAGCATGAAACTTTGAGTTTACAGCAGCTAGGCCCGCCCCGACGGGCTATTTATAAGGCAAGACCCCCACCCTAGCGGGGGGTGGTTTGATTGCAGAGGTTAAAAAAAATCTGACAGAACATGTTTTACTAAAAAGGGCATAACATTTTTGTACAAACTCCGATTGAGGAGATTCAAGATGATCCGGAAAGAGAACGAATAGACCTACAACTTTTGTGCTTTACATTTTTCAATTTGAGGTCATTAGGAAGGGTTAAAATAGTCAGTTTTGTGATTGTTACGTAATCAAAGGCCATCGGAGGGCGTCGAGCGAGCACATGCGCAAGTATAGTGCTCCCGAAGATGGAATATGTTATTATAAGTGATGAAACATCAAAATACATGATATTAGACATGACATATAAGATTACCTTACTTATAGTGGAAATGCTTTATCATGACTTTGTATGTGTTTTCAAAAGAAACTTAAAAGATCTTTGAAAACAAACTTTGACGAACTTGTGTACCTCTAATTTTGACCTTGATAACATATATATGAGGTCTATGTACCCATGATGTAAGATTCAAAGTTGTATCATAGGTGTGTTAGATTACTTTGATTTGGTTAAAATGATTTCAAAGGCAAGCTCATATATCAATTGCAAACAAATTTTTATTAACATGGAGTGGTTATATTTTGCCCTTGGAAACGTACGTAGAAACATGTACAAACAAGTATGACGTGTGACTTGAAGTTGCCTTGCATGATTAGTTTAGTATGGCATTGACTTTGAAAATAAAGTTTTGAAGTTTTGAAACTAAGAGGGACAAACTTAAAGTAACTTGTGTACTTAAAGTTCTAAACATGATGACATATATACATGGCTTATTTAGATATGAAATGAGATTAAAAGTTGCACCTAGTTGCTTTACCTTGGCCTAGAATGACTTTTAAAAAGTGAACTTGAACGCCTTATGCCTCTAGACATGACGAATATGTTCATCATTTAGCTAAGCATGAATTGGACCTTTCAAGTGTGGTTTTAAATACGTCTTCAAATAATGAACTATGCTATGTCTATGTGAAGCATACTAGTAGAGACTTATTAGTACCAATATATGATTTAAAAGCTTATATCATCGAATCTTGTTAAAGAAAGTTGTTAAACTTTATTGATTGAAATAAATCATCATGAAACTAAGTAGTTTGAATATGAACAATGTAGATCACGTATCTATAAACTTTAAATGTGCCGAACACATAGCGAGTCAAGTGTGTGATAAATGTACATGAATGTTGATGTCAAGTACGGGCGGTTAAGTAAACCTATACATACCTAGTTATTCTAAGAGTATGACGAGAAAGCGAATTGAAGGTTTTACAAACCTAGCTAGGAAATGATGTAATATTTATTGTTATATTAAGAACATATGAAATGTATGACTAATGGATATGAATCCATGATTATATAACTGTGTAGGAATACACGCAGTGCAGATAAGCTTTAAAAAGTTAAGTCGTAATTGATAAACTACGAATCAGGCAAGTCTTTCAGTTCCTATTTGATATATGAATTTTATAACTGTTAGTTGAGCTATATTATGTTATAAAAATGTTGATGTATATATATGAAATGCATATGAGATATGTATGAAATTGAAAGTTGATCTTTAATGATATGCTTGTGAAGTAAATTTATATGCCTGTTATGTGAAAAGTAACATGCGTAGAAAATATTAATTTATTATGAATGCATGAATTGAGTATGCTATTATATGTTATGTCCTGCATGAAAATTATTAGAATTGTTGGGTTGTCCAGCTCACCCTTGTAAATAACCACTTTTGTAGGTTAATGACTCACGGTAAAGATTTCGTGTTACATGATTGATATAGTTCAATAGTATCAAAGGAGATTGATTCATTTATTTACATATATACTCTTGAACCATGTTTAGGTTCTAGGAGATGTACAAGATAGTAGTTATGATGTGTAATACATGTTAAGTTATACTATATTATAGATAGAGGAATTCGAATCGAGATGTAAAAGTTTATACGATAATTCGAATAGATTGAATCATAATATAATTTGATTCAAGGTTATGTAATTGACTAAAGTTAAGATATCAATAAAATATTATTTTTCAAAGGAGATTAAAAAAGTTTAAATTATTCCGCATATTTTATAACATTGAATATGATGTAATACATGAATAGTAAATGACCAAGATTAGAAAACTTATAAAAGTTTGGGGTCATTATACATATCTTGGAAATGGAGAGAATTTATATTCTAAATTGTAATAAGCAAAGTTATATTCATTAAGTTATGAATAATATATATAAATAGTTTGACGATAGTAGTATCGTGGCAGACCGAATCCGAGGTTCGAAGGGACACAGATTTGGGGGCGTCACAATGGGACTCTATGATGGGACTAGAGTCAGTAGTCGTAGAGATGAGGGAAGTTGGGATCAATATGAAGTTGAGCATATTTGGTTCATCAGTTACAGAATTTTGGGATTTTATAACTGGGATTTGACTTAGTGTATTGAGGACCACTTCCAACCAGCTTGGAAATTCATAAAATTGGCTGAAAAAAGATAGTGATAGTGATTAACTTTGAATAAGATTGGGATAGATAATACCTCATGCACATTTTTTGAAGAAGGACTGTAACGCCCCCAAAATATGTCCAATCCACATAACCTATTCTGATTCGCCACAAACTACACTCAATGCAATTTCCAAATACAAACTTCATTAGTACAATTGTCGTGCAAAAATACGACAACACATATGTTGTGAGTTTTACTACAAATAGATACCAACTGTGACTCTCATCCCTTTACCTGGATATCACCTCACATTGATACCTTACAGTGGTACCGTACATAAAGGAACACTCAATAACTATTTTAGAAATTAAAATCTTCAGAGAATGCTGAAGAAAACCTTCGTACATGGGAGGCCATGCATCTAAGTTATAATAACTATCATATGACTGAAGAATTATCTTTGGTTGACCCAATAGACCCCAAAGAAAAACGAGAAGATTGCTATCATGTTGTTTCCAATGGTGAGTCTTCTCTTGACATATAATTATCTCCATTGTATCTAATTGAGAATTATATTTCAACCAAACTCTAAGATTATATAGGTAGTGCTCGTAGATATACTCAGCAAGTGGATGTGCACAACCATGTCTTATGATAACACAGAGTTGTACGTCATTAGAAATCTTGTACGATAGTGCCAAAATACCCTTCCAAAGTTGGGTTCACCTCACCCTCAATAGCTATAGACCACCGTTCTATTTCCCTGTTACCCCCGCTTGACCCAGCTACACTCTTATTACCATAGTTGCAGTGGAACGAGCAATGCATTAGAAGAGTCAAATAGACCACAAAGTCTATTATCTTCTCCATGTTAAAAGTCCACCAATAATGTTTTATCCCCGTAACATCAATCAACAGTTTCTCAAAAGAATAGTACTTCTGGCTGGAATTTCGGATGTAAACCGAAGGAAACTTGCACTGAATAACAACTCTCAAAGTATCTAAATACTCACAAAATACGCTCGATAATATAGAGCGAGAAAACTTATGTTTCTGGTATGATTTTTAATTCTAACTAAGCACCCTATTTATAGGAAAATGCTAGAACGCCAAAAGAGACTAAATTAATAAAATAGTAATAATAAAATTTCTACGCATGCCATGTTGCCAACCAAGACCAAATTATCAGCCATCACAAGTGGGGCCCACCAAAAATCAGCCAACTTTTCCTAACAACCAAAAGTGGGGCCCACCCATATTTTTAACCAAAATATTTATTTCTGAAACTTCAATAATTCATAATAAATAGCTTTTTATCTGAAAAATTCAAATCTCATGTCTATTCCATAGGAAATTTAATTTTCTACAACTTTGTAGAAGAAAGTTTTTCCAAATTCCAAACAAAAATGACCGAAATCCACATACGGACGATTTTCAACACATCTTAAAATTTATAACAAATCATACGTTAATTTTTAATGGTTCAAATTTTGTGGACATATACTCAACTTATATATGTATAAAATATCCAAAAACTACAATGATCCAACGATCGGATTAAAAATTAAAACTCTTGCAATATAGCTTAAGAACACTGTTTTTTCAGACTATGAGTCCTTTGGACCAGTTTCATTCAAACAGTCACTACGAAACATCCACAATGAATTCTTGGGCTATTCCAATTTCTACGGTTAGCTTACTTCTAGGGCTTTCTTTTGATATGTGGCTCGTCGCCTAACTCATTATACACAAAGAGTTAAGGATTTTACAAAATCAAGTAATAAACTAATTTTCTGAAAATTTCCAAGTTTTGTTCTTCTTTTGATTTCTAGATTTCTCTCATTTGATTCATGCACCGTGAATTTGGTATAAAAATATCACTATTATTATATTATTATATAACCACATTATACATTTATAATGTAAGATAAAATATCAATTTTCAACAATTGACACTTTTCTAAGAATTCCTCCATTCCGACAAAATACTGATAAAATACTTCAGCATTAATTCCTTCATTTATATTCACACAAAATAAATATTTCCCTATCCATCATTTATATCCACATAAAATAAATATTTCCTTATCATATAAATCAGTAATTAATTATTCATAAATAATATTATAGAATCACAATTATGACAACCAGGTCGTTACCAGGAAAGAGGGGGCTTTCCGATAAAGATTTCTCCTTACTGGCGCTTAATTAGGTGACCAAACCCCTTTCCTAGACAGAACTTCCTTAGACATTGCCAATTGTTAGGTAAAATCTAGTTACGCACAACACGCAAGTATACGTGGTCAACAAGTAATAAAGTGATAAGTTGAGTACCGTTCCCACAGAGAATTATTTAATAAAAATCACCAAGTACTAACCCGTAACCAACTCAATCTTATTTAAATGAATGAATTACAAACTATATAAATTAACTACTATTCCACTAATTAAATTAAGACTATGGAGATTTAAGATCACAACTTCACTTATTCCTTCATTTAAGTTAACACACTTCTCATCAATTATTCTCTATCCTGAATTGTTAATCAAGAACACTAGAGTAGTATTAACCACCTCTCGATGCACTAATAACGTATTAACGTCAATCCACAATTAAGATAGAAATTCATTAAACACCTTAATCAACTAACCCACTATATCTCTATGTGAATTACAATTGAAGAAGGTTGAAGAATAAGTTCTCTACCCGATTACATGCGGTGTCAAGCATATCTCTACCTTAACACTCATCAAGTTTAAGCTATTAACAAAATCCTGAACACATGCTATCATGATTAGATCTAAATCTTTACTTCATCTCTCGAGTTCATATAGATTATCACGGTAATTGATGGCCAAACAATTAAACAATTAAATCTAAATCACAATAGACAATCCTCTCAATAGAACATAATAATTGATAACGAAGCATATTAAAATAAACTACACAATAAGATCCATTGTAATCTCAAACAAAGAATTAGTTCATTGAATTAAAACTAAGAATCCACAATTGAATAATCATTAAACGACAAAGATAAAAGAAGTAAAGAAGATAGAATCTATTGTCTGTAGATTTGACACTCCCTTCTTGCTCCTCCTTTGAATCTTCAATGGTCTCCAAGTTGTTTCAATCTCCAAATCTCATTAGAACTAGTGTTTTGATCTAATTTACTCTAATCTAATTTAATAGAATGCTATCTAATCTCCTAATATTCTCGTAATAATCTCCATATAATCCCCTAATAATCTCCACATAATCTCCTCTAATCTGTGTTATTCCCCTCCTTTTATAAACCTTTTTACATGTCTTTAAGTCCTCTTGGAAGTCCTTGAATCAAACAACTCAAAACAATCCTTTCCGGACTCAAATTCGGACAAAATCTACTCATTCCGCGCATAGGCCAGCCCCGGCTGACCTTTTCCCTTGCAAAAACTCAGCCCCCACAGGATAGCAATCTGCTAAAACGCCCAGGACCCCAGCCCCGGCTGGGTCCTAATGCACAAAAACGTCCAACCCCGGCTAAGGTGCAAACTGCCAATTAATTTTCTGCTGGAACCTCCTCTGCTAAAACTGTCATAACTTTTAAACCGTGAGGAGTTACGGGGCTCGCGACCTATCAAATCGAAGCTATCGACGAGATATACAACTTTCTTTTCTTTAAACTTTCAGTAATAACAAATGTATGATGGTAAAAATTGGACTGCAAGTGACTGCTATGCAAATGACCACCCAAAACGGTGAAGTTCAACGTCTGTTGGTAGAAATGTCATAACTCTTTCATCCGAACTCCAATTTGAATGATTCAAGATGTTCCAGAAAGCTAAAAAAACGCTCTACAATATAGTCCAAGCTCCAAGCCAAGAACATGAATTGAACATGAAAGCATAAACGATGTCCGGATTGCTTTTTCTTTGCATTTTCCTTGCTTGTTCTTACCAATAGTCGCTCACACCGCTCTCAAACGTATAACCTACAAAATGAACATGAAATGCATGAAAAGAAACTAATAAACATGAGTTTAAGCAATAAATTCAAGTAATATATACCGGATAAGTAGGTATAAAACCTACTTATCAAATACCCCCAAACTTAAACCGTTGCTTGTCCCCAAGCAACACAACATAATGCAACGTAATGCAATGAAATGCAACTAATCTACATGCCTACGAAACCAGCAGTATTAATAAACACAAATCTATTCACTCGGTCTTAGAGCAATCAAGTAAACACGATAATACTTCATATCAAAACCAATCAACAATTTCCTAGTCAATCATCAAGTCTTAAATTGTTATCACTGGTATAGTGCGTGTGTGCTCAACAACAATGTTAACTGATATAAAATCAAATTTAACACATAACAAGTCTCTTCGAAGGAATCATACAGTGTAAACTTAAGAAATCCAAAAATAAGCTAGATCCAACTAAAATCAAACAATTACCAATATCGAGGGTTAACATGGGATACTTATGCTTTATTTTCATTTATGGGGGCTTTTTGCTCTTTTCGCATTTTATTGTTTTTTTTCTTTTTTTTTTTACTTTTTAACCATGACTGTGCAATGTCTCATTCCATTAGGCTAACAGTGCTACCCCTTAACGAGCTTTCGACCAACGACTCCCAGACCATATAAGACCTTAGGGCGCTAGGTTTTAAGATATCCCTTCGGGCGTACTTACTCAAGTAACAAAGGCCCCGAAACAAGACTAGTCACGATATATATATATTTTTTTCATCATTTTTCATTTTTTTTCTTTTTTTAAAGCTTATATATCCCAAATTTTTCCCCCAAACTTAGGTTCTTATCGAACTTTAGCCATCACTACTTATTCTTCTCATTCTTTCATTCAAACTAGCATTATCCTTTAGAGTCTCATTATGTATCAATTTAAACTCAATCAATCAACAAGTTTTTTTTACTGTGTTATCCTTATTATACCAGTTTCAAACAGAAAAAAATTCAATTTATAACAAGAAATCACATTAAAGCTCTAATAGTCAGTACTATACTTGCCTACTCAATCCCAATCTCATCATTGGCCAAAATAGAATGTAACTCATCAAACAGCTGGACTCATGCAAGATGAACATAGTAACTAACTATTATTTTTGAATTTTTGAATTTTTTTTGATTTTTTTTAATAATAAACCTAAACTATATTAACAACATATGCAAAATAAGATAACATAAACATGAAATTAAACATGCAATAACGAACTAAACTAAACTCCCCCAAACTTAGCAATTATAATGTCCTCATTGTAAGAATATAGCGATAAGTAGAAGAGAACTTCCCTGTAATCAGCTAAGCGTGAGTTGATGGTGGCGATGGCTGCGACGATCATTTTGTTATCCATTAGACCTCCAATACCTGCAATGAAGAGAGACAACATGGATTAGATTATAAGCGAACTTAATAAGTAACTTAATTCATATCTACTAAATAAACTAATAAAGCATATAAATATAAAAATTCCTGGGTTGTCTCCCAGTCAGCGCTTGATTTATAGTCTTTTAACATGACTTTGTCTGGTCAATGCTATCCAATTCCTCTTAGAAAGTTGAGGAACCCTCCATCCATCGAAAATAATATAGCTTTTGGTAGTTTCCCATTTGTAATAGCCATTGTATTAAAGTGACCTAGCATGTTTTCTTTAGATAAGATCACATTCAAGAACGTCCAGCATCTAGGTGTTTTCTTCATTGTGTCTGCGAATATATTCTGGCATTGAGGCTTGTCAAACACAACAATCTCTTCTTCTATCTTCTCCAACTCATCGCACCATGGCTTCAAAGTTGTACTCGCTTTTACGTCACATGGAGTATTGCCAATGACATGACTATCAATTGGACAAGGTTTTGCAAATCTAACCAGATTCTTGAACTGTGGAGGAGAAGTCACTTGAGGCATAAATAACATCAGCTCATCATCGTTGGTTTTCATAATTAGTTCTTCACCGACCTTGTTGTCATTATCCCCACTTGTCTCCTCTTTTTCAACATCTCAAGGCTCATCTAGTTGAAGATTTGGTTCAGGTTCTTCGTCAATTTCGTCATCCATGTCATAAAGCCAAGTGTTTGGAGGAAGTTTGCTTACGGCTTCGGTCATTTGCTCTATCTGATCCGCAAGATTTTGATTTTCCCTTGCTTAATTACTCATCTTCTCCTCATCTACAATGAATTTGGACAATAATTCCCCCAGCCTTGAACTTTCTGTTTCAGTCTCGGAAGCCATGTATTGAGGACCATTGGTTGAGGCTGTGAAACATTTTTCCATCCAATTATTAAAATTTTGGATTGACAGCTCCTGACTGTTTATAAACTCTTTTTTTTCTGCTATAGCCCTTAACATGAATTCCATAAACTCTGATTTGTCTTCTTGTCGCATTGGAGGTGAATATGAGAATTCCGGCGTGTATGTTGGACTTGGAGCAGAGTATTGGTCTTGATAGTTGTAGCTCCATGAAGAATTCGGGTGATACCCCCAAACTTGATGGTAATTATCATATGCATACTGGTTAAGGTATACACCACCTTGTTGTCCCGGCCCAAAACTAACGGTGCCTTGATGACTCGGATGGTTGCCAGCACAATAGTCACACACGATTGCCATCCTTCGACTCTGTTGGGCTGTAATAACGTCCAACTTCCTCGAAAGTTCTTTAATTTGTGCTGACATTGCGGAAAGTGTCGCGAGTCTGTCAATCTCTGTTTCTTTTGGTTGAGTCATGTTCGTGTATGGCCATTGATACGCAAAGTCATCCATGGTACCTGAAAAGAGAGAAATATAGGAAGAGAATTAAAAATATGAATAAAAATATTTAAATTAAGACTAATTTGATTGAAGCTAATATTGACAAAGAGATATTAAACTAATTCCGCGGCAACGACGCCAAAAACTTGTTGGGTAAAATCTAGTTACACACAACACGCAAGTATACGTGGTCAACAAGTAATAAAGTGATAAGTTGAGTATCGTTCCAACAGAGAATTATTTAATAAAAATCACCAAGTACTAATCCGTAACCAACTCAATCTTATTTAAATAAATGAATTACAAACTATATAAATTAACTACTATTCCACTAATTAAATTAAGACTATAGAGATTTAAGATCAGAACTTCACTTATTGCTTCATTTAAGTTAACACACTTCTCATCAATTATTCTCTATCCTGAATTGTTAATCAAGAACACTAGAGTATTATTAACCACCTCTCGATGCACTAATACCGTATTAACGTCAATCCACAATTAAGATAGAAATTCGTTAAACACCTTAATCAACTAACCCACTATATCTCTATGTGAATTACAATTGAAGAAGGTTGAAGAATAAGTTCTCTACCCGATTACATGCGGTGTCAAACATATCTCTACCTTAACACTCATCAAGTTTAAGCTATTAACAAAATCCTGAACACATGCTATCATGATTAGATCTAAATCTTTACTTCATCTCTCGAGTTCATATAGATTATCACGGTAATTGATGGCCAAGCAATTAAACAATTAAGTCCAAATCACAGTAGACAATCCTCTCAATAGAACATAATAATTGATAATGAAGCATATTAAAATAAACTACACAATAAGATCCATTGTAATCTCAAACAAAGAATTAGTTCATTGAATTAAAACTAAGAATCCACAATTGAATAATCATTAAACAACAAAGATAGAAGAAGTAAAGAAGATAGAATCTATTGTCTGTAGATTTGACACTCCCTTCTTGCTCCTCCTTTGAATCTTCAATGGTCTCCAAGTTGTTTCAATCTCCAAATCTCATTAGAACTAGTGTTTTGATCTAATTTACTCTAATCTAATTTAATAGAATGCTCTCTAATCTCCTAATATTCTCCTAATAATCTCCACATAATCCCCTAATAATCTCCACATAATCTCCTCTAATCTGTGTTATTCCCCTCCTTTTATAAGTCTTTTTACATGTCTTTAAGTCCTCTTGTAAGTCCTTGAATCAAACAACTCGAAACAATCCTTTTCGGACTCAAATTCGGACAAAATCTACTCATTCCGCACATAGGCCAGCCCCGGCTGGCCTTTTCCCTTGCAAAAACCCAGCCCCCGCTGGATAGCAATCTGCTAAAACGCTCAGGACCCCAGCCCCGGCTGGGTCCTAAGGCACAAAAACGTCCAGCCCCAGCTAAGGTGCAAACTGCCAATTAATTTTCTGTTGGAACCTCCTCTGCTAAAACTGTCATAACATTTAAATCGTGAGGAGTTACGGGGCCCGCGACCTATCAAATCGAAGCTATCGACCAGATCTACAACTTTAATTCTTTGAACTTTCAGTAATAACAAACGTATGATGGTCGAAATTGGACTGCAAGTGACTGCTATGCAAATGACCACCCAAAACGGTGAAGTTCAACGTCCGTTGGTAGAAATGTCATAACTCTTTCATCCGAATTCCGATTTGAATGATTCAAGATGTTCCGGAAAGCTAAGAAAATGCTCTACAATATAGTCCAAGCTCCAAGCCAAGAACATGAATTGAACATGAAAGCATAAACGATGTCCGGATTGCTTTTTCCTTGCTTGTCCTTACCAATAGTCGCTCACACCGCTCCCAAACGTATAACCTACAAAATGAACATGAAATGCATGAAAAGTAACTAAGAAACATGAGTTTAAGCAATAAATTCATGTAATAGATACCGGATAAATAGGTATAAAACCTACTTATCACCAATAATGCTATCTAATAATATTATTCAAATAATATGAATTATTGATCTGATAATGGATATACTGTGCAGTGCCAATTTTTAAAACAACAATAATATAAAATATCAACGTAGCCATTATTGAATCAATAAAATAAAATATTGAACAGTAATTACTGTAACAATAATTGAGTAGTGCCTTCTTACGTAAGAATCAATAATACAAAAATACTGTGCAATACCGTGTGCTACTATGAAACGACGTGTATTACTGTATTTTAACCACCGGATATTCCAACAGTGTTAACGGTAACAATTACGTCGTTATTTATAAAAACTCAAACTAGTTGTTATCTTCATCCGACAAATATTCTGTTATGGGGCCCACAAATGGCTGAGCCATCGTACGAATACTCCCCGATAACAAGAATATTCCACGACTAAACGAATATTCCCCTACAACAATGAATATTTTATAACCACTTGCTTATTTTGAAAAATTTGCACATTTCACCCATAACTTTAAACTTTTATCAACTTAACTATTATCTAAATAGAAAAATTGAATACTTTTATTTCATAAAATTCGGGGTCTTACAATCTCCCCTCCTTATGAAATTTCGTCCCCGAAATTTACGTACCTGGTATTTTGAAGAGTTGAAAATACCTTGCTTTCAGATTCCATCTTCCTTGTCATCATGATTTCTCCATTACTTATTTTAGAATACAGCTTCAAAACAAAGGTAAATTGACATATTACAATTTGTCAATTTATCAAGTAAGAAATTTCAGCTTAGGTAAGTCACATACTAGCGAAGTATATTACTTGTCTCTCCCCTCCAAGTTCTAGACTCAGATATTTTCCAGCGATCATATCCCTAAGCTCTGATACCAAATGTAACGCCCCCAAAATAGGTCCAATCCACACAACCTATTCTGAGTCGCCACAAACTTCACTCAATGTAATTTCCAAATACAAACTTCATTATTACAATTGTCGTGCAAAAATATGATAACACATATGTTGTGAGTTTTAGTACAAATAGATATCAACTGTGACTCTCATCCCTTTACCTGGATATCACCTCACATTGATACCTTACAGTGGTACCTTACATAAAGGTACAGTCAATAACTGTTTTAGATATTAAAATCTTCGGAAAATGCTCAAAGAAACCTTCGTACATGGGAGGCCATGCATCTAAGTTATAATAAATATCATATGACTGGAGAATTATCTTTGGTTGACCCAATAGACCCCAAAGAAAAATGAGAAGATTGCTATCCTGTTCTTTCCAATGGTGAGTCTTCTCTTGACATATAATTATCTCCATTGTCTCCAATTGAGAATTATATTTCAACCAAACTCCAAGATTATATAGGTAGTGCTCGTAGATATACTCAGCAAGTGGATGTGCACAACCATGTCTTATGATAACACAAAGTCATATGTCATTAGACATCCTGTATGATAGTGCCAAAACTGTGACAACTCGAGAATTTAGGAAGTTTTAAAAATTTTAATTAATTGATTTAAGGTTTAATATTAGAACCTAGACAGAAAATAAGTGTATGCGTTTGATATTTTTGGGAAGGAATTTTGAGGATTTCGAAATTCTGTGAAGGATATAGGTGAATTATCCGGCATTAAGGGAATACGTGAATATGTTCTGGGAATATGGTTATGTATTTTTACAGTATGTGGTTAAGGGTCAAGGGTTGACCAGATAAACGATATCTGTAACAAACGCTAGGTATATATTAAGAACGTCAACGTTCAGTTAAAAAACCATAGCAAATTATAAGAAACCCTAGAAATCGGTTCTGGAAACCCTAATTTCAGTTCCGTTAATCTGAAACCCTAATTTGGAAATTTAAAACCCTAATCTGGGAACTTAAAGGATAATTATAATGCTCAAGTGCTATTAATTATAATATTAATTCGGGTAAAGCTTAATTATTTAGCAAACCCTAATTTCAAAATTTTAAACCCTAATTTCTGGATTTAAAACCCTAATTTATAAATACGGAAAACCTAATTGTTGATTTAATAATTTTAATGTTAACTAGGAAATATTAATCCTAATTTTCAAGTTATAAGTAATTAGAAAACCCTAATCTAATTACGAAATCTAATTTCTAAATTAGAAAATTATTTTTCTATTTAAAACCCTAATTTCTGGGTTATAAACCCTAATCCATGATTTTGACCCTAATTGCTAAATTAGCAATTTTTAATTAGGAAATACCAATCCTAATTAACAAGATTTAAATTATGATTAAGAAATCTTAATATAATTAGAAAATTCTAATTATAATTTAGAAATATTAATTTTCTATTTTTAAAACCGAAATTCGGAAATCTTAGAAATTAAATTGTAAAGTTAAACCATAAGGGTTAAACCCTAAATCCTAAGGGTTTGCATCAAATTAAAATTCTAGGATTAAAATTTTATGGAAATGACCATAATGCCCTTTGTTGCATTATTGGAAATAATTTGTAAATCTAGTAATAATTGAGTTAGTGACCTACTATGTTGACATTGTGACATAAAATCCAGCAATATCTCAGCCAAAATTGATAGCCAACATACATTGCATTATTACATATAGATTAAAGAGAGAGAAAGAGGGCACTTCTCATTTTTCTCTAAGCCATTTTCTCTCTTCATTTACGAGATTTAGTGTGAGAGAGTGAGAAAGGGTAAGCCAATATCAGTTCTTAACTCTCCAAGAATAGGAATCAAAAGTTAGAAATCAAGATCAAAGCATAATAGATGTATAAACCCTAATTTCGAAAATCTTATGATTTGTTGTTAAATTTTGTTAATGATTGGTTAGAGTTGTGTATTAGGGTGTCTTTGAGTGATCTGGGTTAGTAGATCATGGATCTATAACATCTAGAGGCCTGCCAGTCATATGTTAGGGCATCTAGATCCGTGTGTGTTAGATGTTTTCTGTGTTTTATGTTTTGAATCTGTTCTATCACATTTAGACTGTGATCTGAAAC
This sequence comes from Panax japonicus, assembly GCA_020205505.1. Taxonomy (NCBI): domain Eukaryota; kingdom Viridiplantae; phylum Streptophyta; class Magnoliopsida; order Apiales; family Araliaceae; genus Panax; species Panax japonicus. The sequence goes on from CM035105.1 coordinate 32,283,994, forward strand.
TGGAAATACGACCATATCATGATTATAGTGAGAGATACGAGCGGTCAAACCTTGTTGACCGTTCACAGAAACTATTTTCTGGGCAGCCTAGAAATCTCAGTAACCTCTGACAAGCTTTTGCAGGCGCTAGATCTTGCTATGTGTTAGTTTTTCGTTCAGGTTATTGTGTTGATATCGTAGACTGGTATAGGGACTACACGATCGTGCCTTTAAATTTCACATATCATGATCAGGATCGAAATTAATCTAGGTGAAGCCAGCGTTGACCAACAGCCTGGGAAGAAATCTGGGAAAACCTAGATCTTCAAGAACAGTTTCCTGATGTCTACTTTGACCGGCCAAAATCTTTAACACATTATGTTAAGATGTTTATCTGATGATGTATTATTGTTCCCTGACATCGAGACTACAATACTGAACCCTTAAATCACACTTACTAAGTCGGGAACGTGTTGATTAAAAGCCCAGAAAGTAGAACCTCAAAGTGTTCTTCAATTCTTGGTAACCCAGAAATGAAGAACAACCCTGACAAGACTTTCTGGAACTTTGATCTTTCTGTTGTGATTTGTTTTGGCTATAATACTTGTTTGTGGTTGTAGTTCTACATACGTACTACAATATTAATACTTTTACAGGCCTTGAAAGCAACTGGAAACTAGATCTAATCATGGTCAAAGTAGCAATTTGCAAACATGCGATGAAGGCTTAAGAACACTCAAGAACACCTTTAGCGACGGGTCTGTCGCTATAGGGCCATTATAATAATTATTAAATTCTGAAAAATAATTATTTTAATTAAATAAATCGAATTAAATAGTTTTTAATTATTAAAAGTACAAAATAAATTCTGAAAAATTATTTTAAAGTCTGATTTTTTTTAATTATATTGAGTATATTTCATAAATATTTAATATTTTTGGAATATAATTGGTATTTAATTTATTTAATTATAATATTAAATAAAATATTAAAAAATAATTTTAATACATTAAAAATCATGAAAAATAATATTATGGTATAATAAAATATTTTAAGTTATTTTTAGTGACTTATAATATTTTAGGATGAATTTCATTAATTAATAAATATTAATGATAATTAGTTTATTTAATAAATATATTAAATAAATTATAGAAAAATAGAATTAATGTTTTAAAAATCATATAAAAATGATTTAAGTGTTATAAAATTATGTTAAGTTATAAAATATAACTTTTGATATTTTTTCATGAAAATGTTAATATTTTAATGCTAAAAGCAATTATCGGATAATGGATTTAAGTTTTTAAAAATCATATAAATATGATTTTAATGTATTAAAAATACTTTGATATATTATAATTATATTATAATATTATGCTATGATTTTCATTAATATTTAATATTAAATAAATATTAATGATAAAGAGAATAATGTGGTATTTATATTAATAACATTTATTGAATAATATTTTTAATTACTTTAAAAACATTTAAAGGAAATAATAAAGTATTAAAAATACTTTGATATATTATAAATATATTAGAATATTATGGCATACATTTCATTAATATTTGATATTAAATAAATATTAATGATAAATAAATTAAGTGATATTAATTCATTTAAATATGATATTAATGATTGAAAATTCATGATAAATGATAATAATTATTCAAAAATTATTACGAACTTACGAAACATATTTTGACTATTAATAAATTATCTTAGATAATGGTTAAGTGTTTATGCAGAGTTTAATTAAACTTCAACTCGAAATTTTGTCCGACTAGACCGTCGGGATGTTAGAATTGTGTCGGGTTTAACTCAGATTGTAATAGTTTGACTTGATACCGAGTCCTATGTGTGTTGTAGACTAATAGGGTTATGTGTTTAGATTATTCTATGTATATATATATATATATATATATATAATAGTATTATATTGTGATGATATTATTCTAATATTGGAGATTTATATTACTAATATTAGGTCTTCGGATAAAGCGTTATAAATTGCGTAGCAGTAATCAACGGTTCAGGCAAGTTTATTTTACTTAACTTTACTAAGAGTTGTTTCATTTAGATATGCTTATGGATAATCATTGTTGATTGCCATTGTAGAATTGTACTCTGTACATATTGCATGTATAAGTCAGGTATGAAAGGTTGATCACCTTTATTACCCTTCGGTCCAGATATATTTGTTCATGTTATATACTTGTTCAGTCAAAAGTTTGTTCGTGCTAGTTCGCAATTATATTGTTGAATTATAGCCATCTTAGTCTTCAAATCCTTTCAATCATGATATATCGTTAAATTATTGAACTTAAACTTGCTGGGCAATCTTATGCTCACCCTTGCTATATCATGGTAAATATTGCAGATTAAGGAGAATACGTCGGATACAAGGAAAGGTTAAAGACAGTTCCAGCTTAAAGTGAATGTGTGCGATTAAATTTGTATAAATATTGTATGATAATAATGTTATTGTAAGTTAAATAAGTTATGTATTGTGTATAAGTTAAGGTTACTCGACCTTGGGGATTAAGTGTAAGTTTAATGTATAAACAATTTATGTTTATATCTTCCACAAAATATAGAAATAGTTGTATAGAATGAGTGAACCGAATCCGCAGTGATTTGGGACCCGGATTCGGGGGCCCTCACAGTTGGTATCAAAGCTGTAGGTTATGAACCTTAGGTAGCTAGGAATACCTGAGACTAATAACCACAGTGATTAGGATAAGTACTAACTCAGATAGAGTTAGTTGGTCGGTAAGATTCAAAGACGAATCTCAGCGAGTTATAAGATACAGAGTTTCCTAACTCTGATAATAAAGTTGAACAGTAGTGGTGAATAGATAGAGTCTAAAAGACTAAAAGTACAGTGATAAAAGATCGTAAAACAAAACGATCAAGATATAGAAATGAATCGAAATATATACGATGAGATCACCCCGTGATCTGACAAGGTGATAGCAGGGAGGAGAATCAATCTAATGATTGAACAGTTTACAACAAGATTGCTGAGTGTCAGTTGTACTATGAATTGTACAGATTCAGGAAAGGATTATGAATACGGATTAAATGAAATTCGTATAGAGAAGGGAGTTAGAATTAAGTGGGGATTTCAATTAAGGACACATGTCAGCGACTAAGTTGTATGATTCTTCGTATGGGAGCTGAATTGTACTTGGTGTAAAAACCACTTAGTTTCTGGCAATGATAATCATTGAAATGTTTGTGTCGCGCTATTTGTTATATGCATGTTAAGAGGGTGATTCCTTTCCTAATGTGTATAACAGATAGATAGGTTATAGGTAGAGAATATGAGGTTAAGTACGAGTTCTTAAAACTCATATTTATGTGACATTCTTGATTCATAGTTATATGAAATATTTATGAACCCCTCAGCAAATGGATGCCAAAGGTCTGACTAGGACAATTTATTAAACTCATATGATTGTGTCAAGTTAATGAACTCATAAGTGTGGATTGACGAACTAGGTATAGTTGTGTGTAAATGGAGTATAGAGGATAATAGGAACAGATAGATTGTTAAGCAAATGATTATTAGTGGAGACATAAGTTTTCCAAAACTCCTAGCTATGCTAGACTTCAAAATTTTGACATCAAGCTAAATACGCACTATGTGCTTTAAAAAAATAAAATATGTAGACTCATAATCATTTTTGAAACGGTTTAAAGTATATTCTATGCTACTTGTTTCAGCTAGACGAAAATGATTTCAAATATTAAAATATATTTTATTTATCACTTATGTACCATGTAACCTGGTGCAGAGATGATAAAAAGTTGATAGAGTTATAAATGCAGGAATACTTAGTGTGAATTTGATCTAAAATCATTGTTCCACTATTGTATGATGTGTTATGACAAAGTCATATAATGACGGAATCCTCAAACGGACTGTTAATACAGTACGGCATCATGACGTCATTCTCAAAAATATTTCCAAAAAATTTTAATTTGCCAACGGAGTTTGGCTACACCTAAATAATTTGATTGAATTGAATTATTGATATGAGTCTACGCTATTCGATTCATCTAGACTAATATTATGAAAACTCTAAGTGTTTATTGAAAGAAATTTCCCAAAACAAATTATTTTGGTGCGGATTTCGCTAAAGGCTAAGGTAAGAATTATTTGTGTGCCTAAGGCGGATGGAATAGAAGGAACGGGGACAAATTGTTCCAATCAATAGTACTTAGCCAGTACAGGGCATACCGGTCTAATTACCCAATATGTTTGTAAGTTATGACGGTTTGCAGATGAATTTCCATAAATCCTTTGCTAAAATGACAGACAATAGTCGGTAAAACCCCTCAGCACAATTTCAAATTTTTTATCTTGTGAATAATGTATTGGGTATCATGTAAGGATGAGACGGAATGGTGTATGGAGTAAGGTGTAAGGTAAATTTTGGTGAAGAAATTTTTAGAAGAATGGATGAATGTGACAACTCGAGAATTTAGAAAAATTTTAAAATTTTAATTATTTGATTTAAGGTTCAATATTAGAACCGAGACAGAAAATAAGTGTATGCTTTTGATATTTTTGAGAAGTAATTTTGAGGATTTCAAAATTCTGTGAAGGATTTAGGTGAATTATTCGGGATTAAGGGAATACGTGAATATATTCTGTGAATATGGTTATGTATGTGTACAGTATGTGGTTAAGGGTCAAGGGTTGACCAGATAAACGATATCTGTAACAAACCCTACGTATATATTAAGAACGTCAACGTTTGGTTAGAAAACCATAGCGAATTATAAGAAACCCTAGAAACCGGTTCTAAAAACCCTAATTTCAGTTCCGGGAATCCGAAACCCTAATTCAGAAATTTAAAACCCTAATCTGGGAACTTAAAGGATAATTATAATGCTCAAGTGCTATTAATTATAATATTAATTAGGGTAAAACTTAATTATTTAGCAAATCATAATTTCAAAATTTTAAACCCTAATTTCTGGATTTAAAACCCTAATTTATAAATAGGGAAACCTAATTGTTGATTTAATAATTTTAATGTTAATTAGGAAATATTAATCCTAATTTTTAAGTTATAAGTAATTATAAAACCCTAATCTAATTACGAAATCTAATTTCTAACTTAGAAAATTATTTTTCTATTTAAAACCGTAATTTTTGGGTTATAAACCTTAATATATGATTTTGACCCTAATTGATAAATTAGAAAATTTTAATTAGGAAATACTAATCCTAATTAGCAAGATTTAAATTATGATTAAGAAATTTTAATATAATTAGAAAATTCTAATTATAATTAGAAATATTAATTTTCAATTTTTAAAACCGAAATTCAGAAATCTTAGAAATTGAATTGCAATGTTAAGGGTTAAACCCTAAACATTAAGGGTTTAAACCATAAACCCTAAAGGGTTTAAACCCTGAATCCTAAAGGGTCTAAACAATAAACCCTAAGGGGTTGCATCAAATGACAGTTCTAGAATTAAAATTTTATGGAAATGACCATAATGCCCTTTGTTGCATTATTGGAAATAATTTGTATATCTAGCAATAATTGAGTAGGTGACCTACTATGTTGACATTGTGATATAAAATCCAGCAATATCTTAGCCAAAATTGACAGCCAACATACATTGCATTATTACATATAGATTAAAGAAAGCGAAATAGGGCACTTACTTCTCATTTTTCTCTAAGCCATTTTTTCTCTTCATTTTCGAGATTTAGAGTGAGAGAGTGAGATAGGGTAAGCCAATATCAGTTCTTAACTCTCCAATAATAGGAATCAAAAGTCAAAAATCATGATCAAAGCATAATAGATGTATAAACCCTAATTTCGAAAATCTTATGATTTGTTCTTAAATGTTGTTAATGATTGGTTAAAGTTATGTATTAGGGTGTCTTTGAGTGATCTGGATTGGTAGATCATGAATCTATAATATCTAGAGGCACGAAAATCAAGTTTTCAAAACTGACCAAGAACCCTAATTTTAAGGCCTGACAGTCATATGTCAGGGCCTCTAGATCCGTGTGTGTTAGATGTTTTCTGTGTTTTATGTTTTGAATGTGTTCTATGACATGTAGACTGTGATCTGAAACTAGAAACACGACCAGATCATGATTATAGTGAGAGATACGAGCGGTCAAACCTCGTTGACCGTTCACTGAAACTGCTTTCTGGGCAGCCCAAAAATCTCAATAACCTCATACAAGCTTTTGCAGGCGCTAGATCTTGCTGTGTGTTAGTTTTTCGTCCAGGTTATTGTGTTGATATCGTAGACTGATATAGGGACTACACGATCGTGCCTTTAAATTTCACATATCATGATCAAGATCGAAATTAATCTAGGTGAAGCCAGCGTTGACCAATAGCCTGTGAAGAAATCTGGGAAAACCCAGATCTTCAAGAACAGTTTCCTGATGTCTACTTTGAACGGCACAAATCTTTAACACATGATGTGAAGATGTTTATCTGATGATGTATTATTGTTCCCTGACATCGAGACTACAATATTGAACCCTTAAATCACACTTACTAAGTCGGGAACGTGTTGATTAAAAGCCCAAAAAGTAGAACCTCGAAGTGTTCTTCATTTCTGGGTAACCCAGAAATGAAGAACAACCCTGACAAGACTTTCTGGAGCTTTGATCTTTCTGTTGTGATATGTTTTGGCTATAATACTTGTTTGTGGTTGTAGTTCTACATACGTACTACAATATTAATACTTTTACAAGCCTTGAAAGCAACTGGAAACTAGATCTAATCATGGTCAAAGTAGCAACATGCAAACTGGCGATGAAGGCTCAAAAACACTCAAGAACACCTATAGCGATGGGTCTGTCGCTATAGGGCCATTTTAATAATTATTAAATTCTGAAAATTTTTATTTTAATTAAATAAATCGAATTAAATAGTTTTTAATTATTAAAAGTACAAAATAAATTCTGAAAAATTATTTTAAAGTCCGAAAAATAGTTTTTAATTCTATTGAGTATATTTCATAAATATTTAATATTTTTGGAATATAATTGGTATTTAATTTATTTAATTATAATATTAAAAAATTATTAAAAATGATTTTAATACATGAAAAATCATGAAAAATAATATTATGGTATAATAAAATATTTTAAGTTATTTTTCGTGACTTATAATATTTTAGGATGAATTTAATTAATTAATAAATATTAATGATAATTAGTTTATTTAATAAATATATTAAATAAATTATAGAAAAATAGAATTAATGTTTTAAAAATCATATAAAAGTGATTTAAGTGTTATAAAAATATGTTAAGTTATAAAATATAACTTATGATATTTTGTCATGAAAATGTTAATATTTTAATACTAAAAGCAATTATCAGGTAATGGATTTAACTGTTTAAAAATCATATAAATATGATTATAATGTATTAAAAATACTTTAATATATTATAATTATATTATAATATTATGCTATGATTTTAATTAATATTTAATATTAAATAAATATTAATGATAAACAGAATAATGTGGTATTTATATTAATAACATTTATTGAATAATGTTTTTAATTACTTTAAAAACATTTAAAGGAAATAATAAAGTATTAAAAATACTTTGATATATTATAATATTATGGCATGCATTTCATTAATGTTTGATATTAAATAAATATTAATGATAAAAGAATTAAGTGATATTTAATTCATTTAAATACGATATTAATGATTGAAAATTCATGATAAATGATAATAATTATTCAAAAATTATTACGAACTTACGAAAAATATTTCGACAGTTAATAAATTATCTTAGATAATTTACCACCGTTCTATAGACCACCGTTCTATTCCCCTGTTACCCCCGCTTGACCCAGCTACACTCTTATTAATATAGTTGCAGCGGAACGAGCAATCCATTAGAAGAGTCAAATAGACCACAAAGTCTATTATCTTCTCCATGTTAAAAGTCCACCAACAATGTTTTATCCTTGGAACATCCATCAACAGTTCCTCAAAAGAATAGTACTTCTGGCTGGAATTTCGGATGTAATGCCGAAGGAAACTTGCACTGAATAACAACTCTCAAAGTATCTAAATACTCACAAAATACGCTCTATAATATAGAGAGAGAAAACTTATATTTCTGGTGTGATTTTCAATTCTAATTAAGTACCCTATTTATAGAACAATGCTAGAACGCCAAAGGAGACTAAATTAATAAAATAATAATAATAAATATTCTTGTAATTCTACAATTAAGCACACCTAGAGGGGGGGTGAATAGGTGTAAATACTTAGACGTGATCAACAGCGACCAATTTTCAAAGTTAACTATAGTAGACTGTAATCGGACGGTCTAACCCTGTCCGTATTAGTTATATTCTTAACTGTTAAAAACGGACAGCTAATGCCTGTCCGGATCAGTGTAAAACTTTTTCGACGCAAACAAAAACTGCAGAGTATTAATTGTTAAAAACGGACAGCTAATGCCTGTCCGGATTAGTATAAAACTTTTTCAACGTAAACCAATAAAAACTGCAGAATATTAACAGTTAAAAACGGAAGCAAAAAGGTAGAAAATCACACCGAGATTTTTACGTGGTTCAGCCCCTATCCTCTACTCTAGTGGCCTAATCCACGTCCAATCCCAACTAGGATTGGAGACTCACTTTATTAAAATAATACTCAGCAATTACAAAGTAAATAAAAACTCCCTGTTACAACGACGATCACTTGGACACCTCTGCCCCCTTTGCACCTCTGCAACACCTCTCACCTCTGAGACTTTGATACCTTCGTTGTACAGACTGAATATTACTAAAATAAAAACCCCAAGCCAACCTAGACTTGTACTTTATTTACAATATAAATAATGAATATAAGAACAATGTAAACCAAGACTAAAATAGTGATATGATGATTTGTATCTTGAATAGCTTGAAGAAATTTTGCCCAGTAGTCTTGTCTCTTAAGAAGCCGTGTAAACAGTGTATATATAATGAAGAGAACAACGGCTATGTAACCTTTCAAATCCTCCTGCAACGTCTATATCTTTTTTATTGAAAATAGGAGATCCACGTTATCAAAAATAACATTAGTAGATAAAGAAATTCTGTTGTGAAGGAATCAATTAGGAATCAAATACTAGTTGAAAGAGTCCTATTAGTAATTAACAAGATCCCTTAAAAATAGCAATTACTGATTAGCATGTGACACAATAATATCTCCATCAATTTTAAATAGGAATCCTTCATAAAACCAATTCCTAAAATATCTCCCAAATCCGTATAAATTGATAGCACAAAATATATATATATATATATTGGAAGGATATATTCCCATAATTAAGTATGAGAAATATAAGGAGTATTAAACAGATTTTCAATTACCTTAAAATACTCCAATTTGAATTAGACTTTAAAGCAAATCAAGATTGAATATATATATTATTCTCCTTAAAATACTCCAACTTAAATTAGACTTTAAAGCAAATTAGGATTGGATATATATTCAACTTAAAACATGTGACAAAAATAACCACCTTGATTTACTCACTCCAAAATTTCGTGGGCTAGCAAATAACGTGTAGTATTAACCCATGCACACTATTATATATTATTTAATTAATATGCATAAAACTATTTGAATAACATGACCCAATAAAAACAATTAAGCTCATATTAATATTGTCATTATTAAAACCACAAAGTACATAAACCAACATTCTCCCCCTTTTTGATGATGACAATATATTATCTTTTAAATTTAAATATGCTCCCCCTATCTTTAAGGCTCCCCCTAAATTTATGCATATTAAGTCAACATGATTACCAGTCAATTCAAATTTCAAATACCAAATATATATCTCTCTCCCTTTGTCATTATTAAAAAAAATCATGAAGCACAAGTTGGTTATAACATAATTAGCATCACCCAAATCTCTCCCACGTGGTCATTAGAAAAATTAGTGAGATCTTTGAATTGCACATTCTAACCACATACTGACATTCCAAGTTCCCTTCTTAAAGTGCAAAACCGCTCTTCACTTAAAGGTTTTGTAAAAATATCTGCCAATTGATGTTCAGTAGGGACAAATACTAATTTAATTAATCCTTTAGCAACATTATCTCTTAAAAAATGATGTCTCACTTCAATATGCTTAGTACGAGAATGAAGCACATGATTTTTTGAAATATCAATTGCACTAGTATTGTCACACATAATGGGCACATTTTCACATATCACATTAAAATCATGAAGAGTTTGAATCATCCATAAAATTTGTGAACAACAACTACCTGCCGCCATATATTCACCTTCCGTAGTAGATAAGGCAACTGATGTTTGCTTTTTGTTGTGCCAAGCCACAAGGCTTTGTCCTAAAAATTCACAAGCACCGCTTGTGCTTTTCCTATCAACTTGGCACCCTGCATAATCTGCATCTGAATATCCAATTAGTTCAAAGCTTGGAGATACAGGATAGAATAAGCCTAAATTAATTGTGCCAGCTAAATATTTAAATATTCTTTTTACCGCTTTAAGATGAGATTCTTTAGGTTGAGCTTGAAATCTAGCACAAAGGCATACACTATACATAATATCCGGTCTTGATGCAGTTAAATAAAGTAAACAACCAATCATACCTCGATACATTGTCACCTCAACATCTTTACCTGTAGCATCCGTGGTAAGCTTGATGGTAGTACTCATTGGTGTTGACTTTGGTTTGGTATTTTCAAAACCAAATCTTTTTAATAACTCCTTTACATACTTGGATTGGTGAATGTGAATCCCTTCAATGGATTGTTTGATTAGAAGCCCCAAAAAGTAGTTTAATTCCCCCATAAGACTCATGTCAAACTCATTATGCATACATTGGGAAAACCACTCACACAAAGAGTTAGTAGTAGCTCCAAAAATTATGTCATCCACATAAATTTGAACAATTAATAAATCTTTATTTTTGGTTTTAATAAAAAGAGTAGAGTCAATCTTACCGCGATTAAAACCATTTTCTAATAAAAACTTGCTTAGTCTTTCATACCAGGCTCTTGGAGCTTGTTTTAATCCATACAAAGCCTTTTTCAATTTAAACACATGATGTGGATATTTTTCATGTTCAAAACCGGGTGGTTGCTTTACATATACTTCTTCATTTAGATAACCATTTAAAAAAGCACTTTTCACATCCATTTGAAATAATTTAAATTGTCTAAAGCATGCATAGGCTAATAAAATTCTTATAGCTTCCAACCTTGCAACAGGGGCAAAGGTTTCTTCATAGTCTATACCTTCCTGTTGATTATAGCCTTGAGCTACCAATCTAGCTTTGTTTCTTGTTATAATACCATTTTCATCTAATTTATTTTTAAAAATCCATTTAGTACCAATAATAGATGCATTTTTAGGAGGCTTAACAAGATCCAATACCTGACATCGTTCAAATTGGTTTAACTCTTCTTACATGGCGATTGTCCAATTTTCATCTTGAATTGCTTCCTTGGCATTTTTTGGTTCAACTTGAGAAAGAAAAGCTGAAAATGCACAATAATTCCTTGCTTTCCTTCTTGTATTCATCCAAGTGTCAGGATCACCTATGATCAAATTTGGTGGATGATTTCTCACTGTTCTAGAGGGTTTAGGAAGCCTTGCTGTAGTCATTTGTTCATTGATTTCAAACTGTGGTATATCACATTCTGCAATAGTGTGTTCGTCTGATTTTCCTTCTAAATTGGACGGGTCTGACTGTCTATTTTCCGGTGTCTGCATGTCTGAGTTTTCTTCTAAAACGGACGGGTCAGACTGTCTATTTTCAGCTGTATTTCCTTCTGATTCGGACGGCTTAGGTTGTCGGTTTTCTGCTGTATTTCCTTCTGATTCGGACGGCTTAGGCTGTCCAGATTTAGCAGTTTGGCTTCCACGAATTAAATTGTCATTTCCTGCAGAATCCTCATCTTTTGACAGATCATGGTTAACTTCATTAAATATAACATGTACTGATTCTTCAACCTTTGACTTGTCAAGATTATAAACCCTTTATGCCTTGCTATGTGTTGAATAACCAATAAAAATAGCTTCGGTTGATTTTGCATCAAATTTTCCAAGATTACTATTAGTATTTAAAACAAAACATTTAGCACCAAACACTTTAAAATAATTAATATTAGGAATCCTTTTGTTTAGTAACTCATATGGTGTTTTCAATAATATGGGTCTAATCAATACTCTGTTTAGAATGTAACATGCAGTACTTACAGCCTCTGCCCAAAATCTTTTAGGCAGTTTACTTTCTTGAAGTAACGTCCTTGCAGTTTCTTGGAGAGTACGATTTTTGCGTTCCACTACACCATTTTGTTGTGGAGTTCTTGGTGCAGAAAATTCATGTGTAACACCTCTCTCACTGCAATATGATATAAAGTCTTTTCCAAATTCTCCACCATGGTCACTCTGAATACCAATTAGCTTGAGGCTGTGTTTTGTTTCAACATTCTTTATAAGCTTTTCAAATTCTGCAAAAGCTTGATCTTTTGTTTTCAAAAATAAAACCCATGTAAATCTTGAAAAATCATCAACAATAACAAAAGCATAATGATTGTTTCCTAGGCTAGCATATCTCTCGGGTCCAAATAAATCAAGATGCAATAATTGAAGAGGTAAAGAAGTTGATACCTGATTTTTGCTTGTAAAGGAATTTCTTGCTTGTTTACCTAATTGACATGCATCACAAATACCTGTCTTCTCATATTTTAACTTTGGTAAACCTTTAACAAGGTTCTTTGTAACTAACTTGTTAATCAATTCCATATGCACATGTCCTAACCTTCTATGCCAAAGAATAGTTTGATCTTGAATAGCAGTTAGGCAAATATCTTCATTTTGATTTTCAAAATTAATTGTATAAATATTACCTTCCCTTTGAGCAATTAAAGGAACATTGTGAGAAGCATGAATAATAGCACATTTATCTTTTTCAAAAACCACTTTATGTCCACTATCCATTAGTTGGCTTACACTAATTAAATTATACTTTAAACCTTCAACATAATGAACATTATCAATGAAAACCTTACCGTTCCCAATTTTACCTTTACCGACGATTTGGCATGTGGTGTCATCTCCAAAGGTAACAGTTCCTCCCTTCTTAGTAGTTAGTGAGATGAATTTAGTATTATCGCCCGTCATGTGTCTAGAACAACCACTGTCTAGTACCCATTTATGTGATGGTACTTTAGCTTTAAGACACACCTACAAAACAAATACGTAGCTCATTGTTTTGGTACCCAAATTTGTTTGGGTCCGGTATTGTTAGTAACAATTAAATCTCCTTTCTTTACCCAAACTTGTTTTATTTTAATTTTATTACAATTTGTTTCAAAATGTCCTTTTAAACCACAATTTTTGCAAGTACTAAAAGGTGAGCAATAAAAAGGCTTGTTCCTTGGTTTATTATTTATTACTCTAATTTTATTAGTCGTGCTTTTTATGTTTTTTAGTGGGATTATATCCAATTCCTTGTTTATCTAAGCTTGACCTTTGCGCACCCAACATTATATTTAAATTCTCTTCTCCTTGAACAAATTTTGCAAGATCCTTTTTCAAAGATATTATTTCCTCCTCATTATTATTTTGCATGTTTATTATTTTTCCATCATTAAAAGCATCTATACAAGTATCTCTCATTTTCAAGCTTTCTTTTAAAACATCATTTTCCTTTTTAATATCATTGAATTCTTCATTTAATTTGTTTGTACGATTATATAAAATTTTATTATAGTTTTCAAGATAATCAATTTTAGCATTTAACTTAGATACTTCACTTGATGAGCAATCTTTAACTATTTCTTGTTTTTCTTCAATCAGTGTTTCTACCTCTTTCATTAAATCTTTTATCCAATTTTTTAAATGAGCATTTTTCTCTTTAATACGAATATTTTCATTTTTTAAAACTAGATAATCAGAAATAGAAATATCACCAAGTTCAGAGTTTACCTCAGATGATTCTTGATTGCATAATCCAGTAAAACACAGTTGAGCAGTTTCATCTTCTTCCTCGTCATGATTGGACTCATCATCGCTCCATGTCATTAACGCCTTTCCTTTTGAATTGCTTGCTTTGTTCTTCCTTTTTAATTGGAAGCAGTCTCTCTTGAAATGACCGGGTCTTCCACATTCAAAACAGGTATCTTCTTGTGGCTTTTGCTTGGCATCTTTATTGTTGTTGAATGTCTTGCCTTGAAACTTTGATTTATTCTTCTTTCTAATCATCTCTCTCAATTTTCGGGACATCATAGCTATTTCTTCATCGGAGTCTTCATCGTCCCCTTCTATGCATCTTTCAACTTGAAGAGCTAAGGTCTTTCTTTTAGGTCCTTCATCTTCTTCATCATACCACTTTAGTTGATTTTCGAATTCTTCAAGTTCTCCAAACAAAGTTAGAGTTTCCATCGTACTAATTGTAGTTGAGTCTTGAAGAGTTGTTACTTTTGGTGCAAATCGTTTGGGCATGACTCTAAGTATCTTTCTATTTATCTCCCTTTGATCAATTTTCCGGCCGAGCATGGTTAGAGAGTTCATAAGAGTGAGGAATCTAGCTTGAGCTTCTTTGATGGATTCATTCTTCTCTAACCTGAAAAGTTCATATTCTTGCATTAGTAAACTTAATTTGACTTCTTTTATCTTTGTAGTTCCTTCATGACTCATGATGATTATATCCCATATTTCTTTAGCAGTAGTGCATGCGGAAACTTTGTCAATTTCAGCTTGAGTCATTCCACTTAGCAGCGTGTTCATGGCTTTGGAGTTGTAGGAAAACATATATGATTCATTTGAATCCATTTCCATGAGAGTCTTTGGTTTTCCATCATCATGCCTTGGAATGACAGGGCCATTCTCAACAACCCACCATTCCCATGGGTCTCGTTTGAGATAAATCATCATTCTAAACTTCCAAAAGTTGAAGTTTTCACTTCCGAGCAACAACGGTGGTCGGCTTGTGGATTGACCTTCTTGAAAACTAAGGTGTGCCATAGGATCTTTCTCTACGACCTGCAAAGATCAATATTAGTAGAGCCTTGCTCTGATACCAAATGTAATTCTACAATTAAGCACACCTAGAGGGGGGGTGAATAGGTGTAAATACTTAGACGTGATCAACAGCGACCAATTTTCAAAGTTAACTATAGTAGACTGTAATCAGACGGTCTAACCCTGTCCGTATTAGTTATATTCTTAACTGTTAAAAATGGACAGCTAATGCCTGTCCGGATCAGTGTAAAACTTTTTCGACGCAAACAAAAACTGCAGAGTATTAATTGTTAAAAACGGACAGCTAATGCCTGTCCGGATTAGTATAAAACTTTTTCAACGTAAACCAATAAAAACTGCAGAATATTAACAGTTAAAAACGGAAGCAAAAAGGTTGAAAATCACACCGAGATTTTTACGTGGTTCAGCCCCTATCCTCTACTCTAGTGGCCTAATCCACGTCCAATCCCAACTAGGATTGGAGACTCACTTTATTAAAATAATACTCAGCAATTACGAAGTAAATAAAAACTCCCTGTTACAACGACGATCACTTGGACACCTCTGCCCCCTTTGCACCTCTGCAACACCTCTCACCTCTGAGACTTTGATACCTTCGTTGTACAGACTGAGTATTACTAAAATAAAAACCCCAAGCCAACCTAGACTTGTACTTTGTTTACAATATAAATAATGAATATAAGAACAATGTAAACCAAGACTAAAATAGTGATATGATGATTTGTATCTTGAATAGCTTGAAGAAATTTTGCCCAGTAGTCTTGTCTCTTAAGAAGCCGTGTAAACAGTGTATATATAATGAAGAGAACAACGGCTATGTAACCTTTCAAATCCTCCTGCAACGTCTATATCTTTTTGATTGAAAATAGGAGATCCACGTTATCAAAAATAACATTAGTAGATAAAGAAATTCTGTTGTGAAGGAATCAATTAGGAATCAAATACTAGTTGAAAGAGTCCTATTAGTAATTAGCAAGATCCCTTAAAAATAGTAATTACTGATTAGCATGTGACACAATAATATCTCCATCAATTTTAAATAGGAATCCTTCATAAAACCAATTCCTAAAATATCTCCCAAATCCGTATAAATTGATAGCACAAAATATATATATATATATATATATATATATATATATATATATATATATATATATATATATATTGGAAGGATATATTCCCATAATTAAGTATGAGAAATATAAGTAGTATTAAACAGATTTTCAATTACCTTAAAATACTCCAATTTGAATTAGACTTTAAAGCAAATCAAGATTGAATATATATATTATTCTCCTTAAAATACTCCAACTTAAATTAGACTTTAAAGCAAATTAGGATTGGATATATATTCAACTTAAAACATGTGACAAAAATAACCACCTTAATTTACTCACTCCAAAATTTCGTGGGCTAGCAAATAACGTGTAGTATTAACCCATGCACACTATTA
Source organism: Panax japonicus (assembly GCA_020205505.1). Taxonomy (NCBI): domain Eukaryota; kingdom Viridiplantae; phylum Streptophyta; class Magnoliopsida; order Apiales; family Araliaceae; genus Panax; species Panax japonicus. Next base: position 32,300,476 of record CM035105.1, read on the forward strand.
TATATTATTTAATTAATATGCATAAAACTATTTGAATAACATGACCCAATAAAAACAATTAAGCTCATATTAATATTGTCATTATTAAAACCACAAAGTACATAAACCAACAATTTTACGCATGCCAAGTTGCCAAGCAAGACCAAATTATCAACCATCACAAGTGGGGCCCACCAAAAATCAGCTACTTTTCCCAACAACCAAAAGTGGGGCCCACACATATTTTTAATCAAAATATTTTTTTCTGAAACTTCAATAATTCATAATAAATAGCCTTTTAATTAGAAAATTTCATATCTCATGTCTATTCCATAGGAAATCGAATTCTCTACAACTTTGTAGAAGAGAGTTTTTCCAAATTCCAAACAAAAATAATCGAAATCCACATACGTACAATTTTCAACACCTTAAAATTCATAAAAAATCATACATTAATTTTTAACGGTTCAAAATTTATGGACATATACTCAACTTATATATGTATAAAATATTAGAAATTTACAACGATCCAGCGGTAAGATTAAAAATTATAACTCATGCAATATAGCTTAAGAACACTGATTTTTCGGACTATGAGTCCTTTGGACCAGTTTCATTCAAACAGTCACCACGAAAAATCCACAATGAATTTTTAGGTTATTCCAATTTCTAAGGTTAGCTTACTTCCAGGGCTTTCTTTTGATATGTGGCTCGTCTCCTAACTCATTATACACAAAGCATTATGGATTTTATAAAATCAAGTAATAAACTAATTTTTTGAAAATTTTCAAATTTTGTTCTTCTTTTGATTTCTAGATTTCTCTCATTTGATTCATGCACCGTGAATTTAGTGTAAAAATATCACCACTATTATACTATTATATAACTATATTATACATTTATAATGTAAGATAAAATATCAATTTTCAACAATTGACACGTTTATAAGAATTCCTCCATTCGGACAAAATACTGATAAAATACCTCAGCATTAATTCCTTCATTTATATCCACACAAAATAAATATTTCCTTATCCATCATTTATATCCACATAAAATAAATATTTCCTTATCATATAAATCAGTAATTAATTATTCATAAATAATATTATAGAATCACAATTATGACAACCAGGTCATTCCCAGGAAAGAGGGGGCTTTTCGATAAGGATTTCTCCTTACTGTCGCGCAATTAGGTGACCAAACCCCTTTCCTAGATAGAACTTCTTTAGACATTGCCAATAATGCTATCTAACAATATTATTCAAATAATATGAATTATTGATCTGATAATGGAGATACTGTGCAGTGCCAATTATTGAAACAATAATAATATAAAATACCAACTTAGCAATTATTGAATCAATAAAATAAAATATTTAATAGTAATTACTGTAACAATAATTAAGTAGTGCCTTCTAATGTAAGAATCAATATTCCAAAAATACTGTGCAATACTGTGTGCTACTGTGCAACGACGTGTATTACTTTGTTTTAACCACCGGGTATTCCAACAGTGTTAATGGTAACAACTACACCGTTATTTATAAAAACTCAAACTTGTCGTTATCTTCATCCGACAAATATTCTATTATGGGGCCCACAAATGGTTGCGCCGTCGTACGAATATTCCCCAACAACAAGAATATTCCACAACCAAACGAATATTCCCCAATAACAATGAATATTTTATAACCACTTGCTTATTTTGAAAAATTTTCACATTTCACCCATAACTTTAAACTTTTATCAACTTAACTATTTACTAAATAGAAAAATTGAATAATTTTATTTCATAAAATTTGGGGTCTTATAATCTCTCCTCCTTATGAAATTCCGTCCCCAAAATTTACGTACCTGGTATTTCGAGGAGTTGAGAATACCTTGCTTTAAGATTCCATCTTCCTTGTCATCATGATTTCCCCATTGCTTATTCTAGAATACATCTTCAAAACAAAGGTTAATTGACATATCATCATTTATCAATTTATCAAGTAAGAAATTTTAGCTTAGGTAAGTCACATACTAGCGAAGTATATTACTCGTCTCTCCCCTCCTAGTTCTAGACTCAGATCTTTGCCAGCGACCATATCCCTAAGTTTTGATACCAAATGTAACGCCCCCAAAATAGGTCCAATCCACACAACCTATTCTGAGTCGGCACGAACTACACTCAATGCAATTTCCAAATACAAACTTCATTATTACAATTGTCGTGCAAAAATACGACAACACATATGTTGTGAGTTTTACTATAAATATATACCAACTGTGGCTCTCATCCCTTTACCAGTATATCACATCACATTGATACCTTACAGTGGTACCTTACATAAAGGTACAATCAATAACTGTTTTAGAAATTAAAATATTCAGAAAATGCTCAAGGAAACCTTCGTACATGGGAGACCATGCATCTAAGTTATAATAAATATCATATGACTGGAGAATTATCTTTGGTTGACCCAATAGACCAAAAAAAAAAGAGAAGATTGATATCATGTTCTTTCCAATGGTGAGTCTTCTCTTGATATATAATTATCTCCATTGTCTCCAATTGAGAATTATATTTCAACCAAACTCCAAGATTTTATAGGTAGTGCTCGTAGATATACTCAGCAAGTGGATGTGCACAACCATGTCTTATGATAACACGAAGTCATATGTCATTAGACATCTTGTATGATTGTGCCAAAACACCCTTCAAAAGTTGGGTTCACCTCACCCTCAATAGCTATAGACCACCGTTCTATTCCCCTGTTACCCCCGCTTGACCCAGCTACACTCTTATTACCATAGTTGCAGCGAAACGAGCAATCCATTAGAAGAGTCAAATAGACCACAAAGTCTATTATATTCTCAATGTTAAAATTCCACCAAAAATGTTTTATCCCTGTAACATCCATCAACAGTTCCTCAGCAAACTTTTTCCAACAACAAAAAGTGGGGCCCACCCAAATTTTTAATAAAAATATTTATTTCTGAAACTTCAATAATTCATAATAAATAGCCTTTTATCAGAAAATTAGAATCTCATATCTATTCCATAGGAAATCGAATTCTCTACAACTTTGTAGACGAAAGTTTTTCCAAATTCCAAACAAAAATGACCGAAATCCACATACGAACGATTTTCAACACCTCTTAAAATTCATAACAAATCATACGTTCATTTTTAACGGTTTAAAATTTGTGGACATATATTCAACTTATATATGTATAAAATATCCAAAAAGTACAACGATCCAACGGTCGGATAAAAAATTAAAACTCACGCAATATAGCTTAAGATCACCGATTTTTCAGACTATGAGTCATTTGGACCGGTTTCATTCAAACAGTCACCACGAAAAATCCACAATGAATTTTTGGGTTATTCCAATTTCTAAGGTTAGCTTACTTCCAGGGCTTTCTTTTGATATGTGGCTCGTCTCCTAACTCATTATACACAAAGCATTATGGATTTTATAAAATCAAGTAATAAACTAATTTTTTGAAAATTTTCAAATTTTGTTCTTCTTTTGATTTGTAGATTTCTCTCATTTGATTCATGCACCGTGAATTTAGTGTAAAAATATCACCACTATTATATTATTATATAACAATATTATACATTTATAATGTAAGATAAAATATCAATTTTCAACAATTGACACGTTTATAAGAATTCCTCCATTCTGACAAAATATTGATAAAATACCTCAGGATTAATTTCTTCATTTATATCCACACAAAATAAATATTTCCTTATCCATCATTTATATCCACATAAAATAAATATTTCCTTATCATATAAATCAGTAATTAATTATTCATAAATAATATTATAGAATTATAATTATGACAACCAGGTCATTCACAGAAAAGATGGGGCTTTTCGATAAGGATTTCTCCTTACTGGCTCACAATTAGGTGACCAAACCCCTTTCCTAGACAGAACTTCCTTAGACATTGCCAATAATGCTATCTAACAATATTATTCAAATAATATGAAATATTGATCTGATTATGGAGATAATGTGCAGTGCCAATTATTGAAACAACAATAATATAAATTATCAACGTAACAATTATTGAATCAATAAAATAAAATATTGAACAGTAATTACTGTAACAATAATTGAGTAGTGCCTTCTAATATAAGAATCAATAATCCAAAAATACTGTGCAACAGTGTTAACAGTAAAAACTACGTCGTTATTTATAAAAACCCAAACTTGTCGTTATCTTTATCCGACAAATATTCTGTTATGGGGCCCACAAATGGTTGTGCCGTCGTACGAATATTCCTCAACAATAAGAATATTCCACGACCAAACCAATATTCCCCAATAACAATGAATATTTTATAACCACTTGCTTATTTTGTAAAATTTGCACATTTCACCCATAACTTTAAACTTTTATCAACTTAACTATTTTCTAAATTGAAAAATTGAATACTTTTATTTCATAAAATTTGGGGTCTTACAATCTCCCCTCCTTAAGAAATTTTGTCCCCGAAATTTACGTACCTGGTATTTCGAATAGTTGAGAATACCTTGCTTTCAGATTCCATCTTCCTTGTCATCATAATTTCTCCATTGCTTATTCTAGAATACATCTTCAAAACAAAGGTTAATTGATATATCACAATTTATCAATTTATCAAGTAAGAAATTTCAGCTTAGGTAAGTCACATACTAGCGAAGTATATTACTCGTCTCTCTCCTCCTAGTTCTAGACTCAGATCTTCGCTAGCGACCATATCCCTAAGCTCTGATACCAAATGTAATGCCCCCGAAATAGGTCCAATCCACACAACCTATTCTGAGTCACCACGAACTACACTCAATGCAATTTCCAAATACAAACTTTATTATTACAATTGTCGTGCAAAAATACGACAACATATATGTTGTGAATTTTTTTACTACAAATAGATACCAACTGTGACTCTCATCCCTTTACCTGGATATCACCTCACATTGATACCTTACAGTGGTACATTTTATAAAGGTACAATCAATAACTATTTTAGAAATTAAAATCTTCGGAAAATGCTCAAGGAAACCTTCGTACATGGGAGGCCATGCATCTAAGTTATAATAAATATCATATGACTGGAGAATAATCTTTGGTTGACCCAATAGACCCCAAAGAAAAATGAGAAGATTGCTATCATGTTCTTTCCAATGGTGAGTCTTCTCTTGATATATAATTATCTCCATTGTCTCCAATTGAGAATTATATTTCATCCAAACTCCAAGGTTATATAGGTAGTGCTCGTAGATATACTCAGCAAGTGGATGTGCACAACCATGTCTTATGACAACACGAAGTCGTATGTCATTAAACATCTTGTATGATAGTGCCAAAACACCCTTCCAAAGTTGGGTTCACCTCACCCTCAATAGCTATAAACCACCGTTCTATTCCCTTGTTACCCCTGCTTGACCCAGCTACACTCTTATTATCGTAGTTGCAGTAGAACGAGCAATCCATTAGAAGAGTCTAATAGACCACAAAGTCTATTATATTCTCCGTGTTAAAAGTCCGCCAACAATGTTTTATCCCTGTAACATCCATCAAAAGTTCCTCAGCAAACTTTTTCCAACAACAAAAAGTGGGGCCCATCCAAATTTTTAATAAAAATATTTATTATGGAAACTTCAATAATTCATAATAAATAGCCTTTTTTATCGAAAAAATTCGTACGACGACACAATCATTGATGGACCCCACAACGGAAGTATTGTCATAGTTAGAAAATGAAAAAAATTATCTTTTTATAAAAATAACGGTGAAAGTTTTACCGTTAAACTGTTGAACTACTCGGTAGTAAAAGTACAGTAATATGCGTGGCTGCTTAGTAGCACACGATATTGATTATTGATGCTTACGTGAGAAGTCACTCAGTTATACTCAATTATTGCTACAGTAATTGCTGCATCATATCTTTCATATTATTGATTCAATTATTGTCACAGTATCATCTGCATAATATGTTATACTATTAAATCGATAATTGAGACGACAAAGTTATTCATATTATTATTTGCAATATTGACAATGTCTAGAAGTTTCGTCAAGGAGATGTTTGGTCACCTAATTGCGCGCCAATAAGGAGAAATCCTTATCAGAAAGCCCCCTCTTTCCTGGGAACGATATGGTTGTTAAATATTGTGAGTTATAATATTAATGGTGAATAAGTTCGTGTTGATTAAAGATGAAATTGATAGTTCCATTGTGTTGGGATTATTAGTGTTAGTAGAAATCGACATCTATTTCGATAATAATGAATGTCTGGAGGTTATATTGATCAATCGGGTAATTAATCGGATAAATGAGTAATTAATTGCTATTAATTCACATACTTATAACTATATGTTCACACGTGTGTATTATTGATTCACATTCATGTACTATTAGGGGAGGTGATGCAAGATTAATAATACTTGCATGACTAAATTAAAAATAGAGGTATAGATGAATGTACTATACTGTAATTAGTTTTTCACATGATTATACTATTAAGTCACATGAATGAACTATTAATTCTCATTATTTACTATTAGGAGAGGTGGTGCAAGTTTGATAATACTTGCAGGACTAAATTAAAAATGAAGAAAAAGAGGAAGGTATTATACTGTAATTTTTTGAGCCCTAAAACGTGCAATTATCGAAACTATATTTTCCTATAAATAGAAGCTCATTCTTCCTTCATTTCTCACCAATTCACTAAAGCTATAGAGCAATTATTATAGAGAGAAATTATAGAGAGAGAGAAGAAGAGAAGTCTGCTACCTCACTATTCCAGTATCCAGTCTTCTTCTAAGGAAATGAGAACGTAGCCGGAACTAGTCGGGAAATGGAGTGACGATCCAGATAATAGCACTAGTAGTCCTCACTATTCTGTTAAATAGTGTGACAATAAATGTAATGAGGACTCCATTGAGTGTGGATATTGTCTAGATGACAATATTCTTATTAAAACTCTTAGATTATGTTTAGTCATATTTTACACGACTGTTGTATAATTAAGTTGTATTTGAATCTTGTACCATGAATTTGGCGACTCAAGATGGGTGATGTATACCTGTTTTGGGGGCGTCACAGTAGAGCTCCATAGTTAAGTTGTATCCCATAACTTATAGCAGTCATGAGCTTGAGTTGCACCTCATTTACAGAATCGTGGCCGTAGCTCTTGTAGCATATACACTTCCCAATAATATCGGCCAAAAATTCATACCTCTAAGGAAACTCCTTCTTCTTGTATCCTTTGATAGTGGGGAATTTCTTGTGATACATCTTTTTTAGGCCTTCATGGAAGTTAATGCCATCTATGAACGAGAACCATTTAGATTTGAAGCCAAGGGCTAGGTTGATATCCTCAGTTCTGAGTTTGATTTCCACGTCCTTGACCCTCGTGGTAATAACGTTATTTTTGAATGCCCCATTTCTATAAAAACACCTTTATCAGCTTCGGGTAGATCCAGGTGCTTGTACCCAGGGCTTCTTCATGACCATCCTTCTTTATCAATGACAAAGTTTTGTGAAATTTGGGTTCAGCTATTTTGAACTCATCGAAACAGAGTCTGTAGCCAGAGATGACGTTGGAGGCTGCCATTGATTTATTTGCAAGGAGTATGGTTGTCTGAACTTTCTTAAGAGTTAGGGTTTCTGTTTGTAGAGAGAAAGAGAGAGATAAGCTTTTCGAACTTCTGATTTCAAAAGGCATTTTCAAACTATACTTGTAACTTCCCTCTCTCCATTTTGCTTAGTGGGGTAGGTGTCGAATTCTGCTTGGCTCTACGAATCTGACTGAGGAGGATTTTACTGATTTGCCCTTTGCTCTTTCTGAGCTAATGTGTCCTTAGGGAGGACTACGATCGTTGAGGTAGCCTTTGTGATTGTTGGTCTGCTCTGCGTTTGTCTGTTCAACAATCATCGAGTCTGAACTACAATTGTCGAGTTTGCTCAGCAATCGTCGTGTCTGAACTACGGTCGTCGAGTCTGCTCAACAATCGTCGTTTCTGCTCAGTAATTGTCGCGTCTGAACTGCGATCGTCGAGTCTGCCTGGGTTCTTGTGATGAACTTTTGACTTAGCATTCTTCCCAATTTAAGGTAACTAAGGAAGGGCCAATCTCATGGAGTGAATCAAGGTTTAGGTTTATTCCTGAGGCGCTTATCAGAGAGATTGATTTGTTTTGAACTTTATCATCACATGATGCTCCTTTATTTTGTTGATGGGGCTCTGCCATCGTTGAGTCTGCACTACGATCATCGTGTTCTATGTCACTACAGCTCTAAAGTCGTGGACTTCCTTTGATCGTGTCTACGATTTTGAATATAGCCTTTATATCTGTATGGTTAGCACCAACTAGATCATATTTTTCATGGTTTTAAGTTAAGCATGCCTAGCTCACTTATTAGCTTGTTAAACCTGGATTCATCTAAAGGCTTTGTAAAGACATCAACAAGTTGATTTTCAGTAGGGATATATTGTAAAGATATGGTTCCATTTTTCACATGATCCCTAATGAAATGATACCTTATTTCTATATTCTTAGTCCTAGAATGCATAACAGGATAATGAGTTATTGCTATTGCACTTGTGTTATCACAGTGAATAGGTATGGATTTGAATTCAAACCCATAATCTGCTAGCTGATTTTTCATCCATAGAATCTGAGCACAGTAGCTGGCAGCAACAATGTATTCAGCTTCTGCAGTTGAGGTAGATACTGAGTTTTTCTTCTTGCTAAACTAGGACACAAGTCTGTTTCCTAGCAATTGACATGTGCTACTGGTACTCTTTTTATCTATTTTGCAGCTTGCAAAATCAGCATCTATGATTCTTGTTAGTTCAAATGAGGACTCCTTGGGATACCAAAGCCCCGAGTGAGGTGTACCCTTGAGGTACCTGAAAATCCTCTTTACAGCAGTTAAATGTGATTCCTTAGGATTAACCTGAAATCTAGTACATATGCATGTTGCAAACATTATGTATGGTCTACTGGCAGTTAGATATAGAAGAAAGCCTATCATACCTCTGTATTGAGTTATATCAATACTTTTACCTTTTTCATCTTTGTCAAGCTTGGTTGCAGGAGCAATTGGGGTTTTCATGTGAGAGGTTTATTCCATGCCATACTTCTTAAGTAAGTCTTTAATGTACTTAGCTTGGTTTATGAAGATTCCTTCCTCAGTCTGCTTTACTTGCAGTCCAAGAAAGAAGTTCAGCTCACCCATCATGCTCATTTCAAACTTGCTCTGCATAAGCTTGGAGAATCTCTTACATAACTTTTCATCAGTAGAACCAAAAATAATATCATCAACATATATTTGAACCAATAAGACTTTGTCTTTATGCTGTCTAAGAAATAATGTGGTATCTACTCTTCCTCTAGTGAACCCATTTTTAATAAGAAAGTTAGTCAGTGTTTCATACCATGCTCTAGGTGTTTGTTTAAGACCATATATGGCTTTGTCTAATCTATAAACATAATTAGAAAGAGATGGATTGATGAAACCTGGAGGTTGCTCTACGTAGACTTCTTCTTGAAGTTCACCATTCAGGAATGTACTTTTGACATCCATTTAAAAGACCTTAAATTTCATGTAAACAACAAAGACAAGGAATATTCTGATGGCTTCTAGTCTGGCAACATGTGCAAATGTCTCATCGTAGTTAATGCCTTCTTCCTGAGAGTAGCCCCTGGCCACTAGTCTTGCCTTATTCCTGGTTATTACTCCATCTTCGTTCATCTTATTTCTGAAGACCCACTTGGTTCCAATGATAGGATGACTTTTTGGTCATTGTACCAATCTCCATACTTTGCTTCTTTCAAACTGATTAAGTTCTTCCTGCATGGTTCTATCTAGCTGGAGTCTTCCATAGCATCCTCTATCTTCTTAGGTTCCATTTGTGACATGAAGCTTAGATAAAAAAATTCATTTTGGGTGGCAGCTCTTGTTTTGACTCTTACACTCGGATCTCCAATGATTAAGTCTTGAGTGTGATCTCTTGCCCATCTGTTTCCTGTTGGGACATCTATCCTGATGCCTTCTTGTATGAGGTCTTCAAGATCTATTTCTTCTTCTTGGTGTGGAGGTTTGTTGTCTTGCATAGGCCTCTCTACGATCTCATTTCCTTGCTCAACGATTTCACTATCTGGAACTACGATCGTAGTGTTGAGCTCGACGACCTCGTTCGTGGTATCTGAACTATCGGTCGTAGTGTTTTGAAGTACTATTTTGTCTAAGTCTGTCTCATTAAAGATGATGTGAATCGAGACTTCAACACTCAGTGTTCTTGTTGAACACTCTGTAGGCCTTACTGTCCGTGGCATATCCAAGAAAGATTCCTTCATCTGACTTGGATTAAAACTTTGTCAAATACTACTTTCCATTGTTGAGAATGTAGCATGCACAACCGAATACATGAAAGTAGGTGACACTTGGCTTTCTTCCTTTCCAAAGTTCGTTGGGAGTCTTCTTAATAGTAGAGTGTATGAGTGATCTGTTCTGTGTGTAGCATGCAGTGTAGATAACTTTTGCCCAGAAGTATTTAGGCAGATGGGCTACTACTAGTAGAGTTCTTCCAGCCTCTATCAACGTCCTGTTCTTTTTCTCAGCTACTCCATTTTGTTGAGGAGTTCATGGAGCTAAGAAGTTATGACCAATGCCATTGTTTGTGCAGAACTGGTCCATTTCTAAGAAGTCAAATTTTTTGCCATGATAACTCCTTATAGCCTTGATTTTTCCCCTCTTTCTCGTTCATCACTAGCTTGAACATCTTGATCAGTTGGGAGCTTGTTTCATCCTTTGAGGTTACAAAGAACACTCATGTGAATCTGGTGTAGTCATCGACTATGACTAATGAGTATCTCTTCCCTCCGATGCTGGTTGTTGGAATTCACCCAAATAGATCCATGTGGAATAACTGCAAGGGCTTGTCAATTGAGTTGGCAGTTTTGCTCTTGAATGAGCTTCTGGTCTGTTTTCCAAGCTGACATGCATTGCACGACCTTTCTTTAATAAAACTAAACTTGGGTAAGCCTGCAACTAGATCTTTTGAGACTAGTTTGGACATGCTCTTGAAGTTGAAATGGGATAGTCTTCAATGCCATAACCAACTCATTTTTTCAAATGCTTTAGTCAGAAAGCATATTGTCTAGTTTGAGCTTAGTTGACCAAAAGTTACTGTGTATACATTTTCTTCTCTTGTTCTGGTTAGCTTTACAGTAGATGTCTTCAGGTCTCTGACTTGACATTGATTGTTGAGGAATGTTACTTGATGTCCTTCGTCGCAGAGTTGGCTAATGCTCAGAAGATTGTGTTGTAGTCCTTCCACATAGGCCACTCTACTGAAGGGCACTGCACTACTTCAAGCTGAGCCATATTCTCTTATCTTGAAAGAGTCGTTGTCTCCAAAGATGACCGAGGAACCTTCCTTCTCTAAGTAGTTAGACAGAAGGTCTTTGTTCCTAGTCAAGTGCCTTAAGCATCCACTGTCCAGATACCAGGTTGTGATCGTGGAGCTCTTTTCCTGTGGTAACATTAAACTTTCATTTTGGTACCCATAATTGCCTGGGTCCTACTTTGTTAGTACCCATGGGGACCCAAATCTGCTTAATTTTGGGTTTCACATTCATGGAATTATAATAGCACTTTGCAGCATTGTGACCAACTTTATAGCGCACAAAACATCTAATATGATCCATGCTTGTGTGTGTGAGAGTTCTTCCTCCATTTGGACTTTTGTGGATCTTTAGCCATCCTTCTGTTAAGCTGATTTTCTTTCTTTCACGTGTCCTTGTGTTTCATGATTCGAGAGGACCGTACCTTACTTCTACTGTACCTTCCCAGTTGGATCGTAGAGTTGGTCTTACTTGACTCTACAATCCTTCGAGGTTGGTGAGTAGTGGATGGGTTACTCTTCTCTTTTCTGAAACCCAGGCCAGCATGAGATCCGTTATTCCTTGGAATATGTATTAAATTAGTAGAGCAGGGTTTGACTGGCTCATCCTTCTGTGAGGATTTCACAAATACAATGCCTCTACTAAAACTTGAAGCATTACTGATGTTGGTTTCCTTTACCTTTTCCACACATGAATCGGTGAAATCCCCGAACCCGGATACTTGAATCCCGAACTCGGTACTTCACGATACCATTTCTATGAGCGGAAATATTACTAATAATAATAACAATAATATAAATTATAAACTTATCTTACCTTTATCAGAGTTAAATCCCAAGTACGCAACCTTTACTAAATGACACCGTAAACCTAATCTGTTTGCTTTTTTTTTTCACTTGTTCTTGACCGATCCTTCTGATTGTTCACACTTATCTGAAAACATTTAAATTAAGCAAGGATGAGCATTTGAGTGCCCAACAAGTATTATGTGTATATAAGTTGAAAGAATTTAAATGTTTTCTATATAATATCCATTTATAACAAGTCAATAGTTGTGAAGTATTCTGAACCGATATTAATAACATAACAACCCTCTTTCAAATTTTTTTGAAACTACGTACTGGCTATAAATAAGGTTTAAGTAACATTCTATGAATATTGTTTTTATTTTCGAAAAGGTTTAGCAGAACTTCATCTGCAAACTGTCATAACTTACGGACACGGGGGTGATCAGCCCATTGTGCCCTGCATTGATCAATACTACAGTACAAGAACGATGTTATCATTTACTTGTTCCGCCTTGGGCGCATAAAAGTTTTCCCGTGAACGGGATGTTCATATTTGTCAGGGTTCCAGACAAAAAGGTTTTATTTTATCCAACAATAATCTATAATTCAACATATATGTATAACAAAGGTGTATCAACATGTGATTAAATACAATGATTATCCAAGTGGGGACACTTGTATAATCATTTATAAAAATTAACGAACAGAATATATATCTGAATTACCTTATACTAACATGTTGATAATCAAAGGGTGTATATAATATAGGTTTAACAATCTGTACATTAATAATAATAATTCTGAACTTCCCACTTCTGTCCATTGCATAAAGAAAATGCAAAGTTAGGATACTTGCCTGATGCGCTGCTTACAATTCTCAACTTAGTTCTATCTTTCTATCACGACCTATCTTTAATCAAATAAATCGTTCGATTAAAACAGTATACCGTAACACATAGTACTGCATTTTGCAGTCAGCACATAACCTAATCATCTTATCGCACATGTTCAACAATCATGACATCACAAACAAACATCAACACATTCCTAATCACATTGTCACACAACCTTAATAACCATTGAATCACAATTAAACAGTTAACTAATCACATTATCTAAGCCCAGATCAATTTCTGAAATATGTCGGTCTATCGACATCTTTATTGGGTAATTATCGAGTCTAAGACTCTAAACAGTTGACTAATATCCATTTAGACTAATTAAATAATAGTCATATCATTTTTCATGACCTTATAATAATTATAAAATAATTATTACCATTTACCATAATTTTTGAAATATCAGAATTATTATTAAATGATTTAAATATCAATCAATTCTATTATCATTAATATTTAATTAATATTAAACTATTAATGAAACCATTACCAAAATATTAAAGTTATTAATAACAACTTAAAATATTTTTAAAATATTTATATTACCCTTAAATGATTTTTAAAACATTTAAAATCATCATTAAATAATCACCATTAATATTTCAATATTAATGAACTATTATCTAAATATTAAAAGTCATTAATTATAACTTAAAATATTTTTAATTCATTTATATCCTTTTTAAATAATTTTTAAATAAATAAAACAATTTTTAAACTATTTATTTAATATAATTATTAAATAAATTTAATATCATTAATATATCATTAATATTAAATTATTAATGAAATTATCCTTTAAATATTAAAAGTTATAGTTTATAACTTAAAATATCTTTAAACACTTTATTTTCATTTAAAATGATTATTATAATGTTAAAATCATTTTTAAACTAATTTATTTAATATAATTATTAAATAACTTTAATATCATTAATAATCATTAACTAATGAAATTAACCATTAAATATTAGAAGTTATATTTTAGAACTTAAAATATTCTTAAATACCTTATTATTATTTAAAATGACTTTTAATATAATAAAATTATTTTTAATTTATTTATTTAATTCATTTAATAAATAACTTAACTATCATTAATATTAATTTATTAATGAAAATTATCACAAAATATTAAAAGTTATCAAAAATAACTTAAAATTATTTTCTAACACAATAATATAATTTTTCATGATTTTTCATGAATTAAAACTATTTTTAAATAATTTATCTAATATTGTAATTAAATAAATAAATACCATTTACATTCCAAAAATATTAAATATTTTCGAAATATACCCAAATAATTAAAATATAATTTTTAGACATTAAAATAATTTTTAAGAATTTATTATGTATTTTTAATAATTAAAAACTATTTTTTTCTATTTATTTATTAATTTTTCGAAATTAATAAATTATCTGTCGCTAAAGACCACCTATAACGACAGAACCGTCGCTATAGGTGTTCTTCATGCTCATACACAAACCCAGATCTTCATAGACAGTTGCCGAGTGGTCATGTTTGACCCACTTTAAATCTTTGTGTAGTGTGTTTCTCGAAATTACAAAAGCTAGATTTTGTAGACAAAGTTCAAGACTACATGTTATAACAAACAACATGATCAAACAACCTAACACAAGCTAGATCTAAGCGTCCCAAAATGCTGTCAGAGCTGTTCTTCATTTTTGGGTTTACCCAGAAATGAAGAACAGTTCGAATTACCACTTTTGATCGACTATAGCGTGTAACACATGAACTATTCTTGTGATATAAAACATTCAGTGTGTAGACAACATGACAAGCAAGATATCTAATACATTATCTTACTATAACTACAACAGATCCATCACAAAATTTCCGGTCAAACCATGTCAGAAAATCTGCTCGAAAAATTTATGGGTTTTTCCAAGAAATTCAAACCGTGGCCAGATGGACTACTTTGACCATCGACTACAACTACTCAGTTTATTGTTTATGATTTCTAGAAACATGAATGTATATAATACATATTTAGTTACAAATTGAATACAACAACATCAACAAACATCATCAAATCTGTCAGATATAGGAGCTTGAAATCTTGTCAGACGCTGGAATAATTTTCTGGGATTACCCAGATTTCATCTGGTCATGCCCGATCAACGATGTTTGACCTTAAATATCATCAATTCCAGAAATCAAATATCTATTCTACCACTTGGATCTTAAAGACCATATACCAGACTACATAATTCAACACTTAAACAACAAAAACACTAAATACACAACAATCTATAGCCTCTGACATTGCATGTCAGATCACAAAAATTTATTTTCCAGATTTTGTAGATCTTCAATTCTGAGCTTCTAGATGTTATGGATCTAACATCTAGCAACCCAGATCATCACTAGATACTAAGACCAACATAATTTAACACTAAACACAACATCTATCAACAAATTTTGGACAGAAATTCAAGCTTGAGTTTATACCTTAAATGAGCAATTTCTGATTTTGTGTTGCTGTTTTGTTGTTGGATTTCGTGGGGCTGTTCTTAGGGACTGAAATGCCTTAGGAAATTCGTGGGTTTGAGAGAAAAGGGACTAGGTTGAGTGTTGTACAAAAATTAGCCAACTAATGTTCATTTCTCTCTCTTCAATCTATTTATAGACCACTTAGATACATGAATTGGCTGATTTGAGACTTGTTGCTGTCAATTAGAGAGTGTGTGGAGTTGGCCAACAACTCTTATCTTATAAAGATTTACAAGCAAGCTCATTAAAGAATGCAAAAAGGATATTTTGGTCTTTTAATAAATCATTTAATGGCAAAATTGTAACTTTACAAACCCTTAGGGTTTAGGGTTTGGTTTAGGGTTTTTAGCCAATTTTAGCAAAAAAATCTAGGATTCCAAATTTAGAATTTAGCAACTAGGGTTTGTACAAAATAAATAAATAAATTAAATAACTTTTAGTTTCTAAAATTTTTAAAATAATAAATTTGTTAATTAAATTAAGTTATTAATTATCTTATACATGGACATTAGGGTTTATTACCCTTAATCATAATTAACTTTGCCAATTATAGCAATTAGGGTTTATAATACCAAAAAATAGGGGTTTCTAGGTTTTTAGGGTTTTAATTTACTAATTAAGTTTATTTTAATTAGCAATTAAAGTCTATCACACATATTCTTAATCACGGTAACAGAATTTCAGACAGATCAAACCTTCGGTTTAGGTTTCCGGATTAGGGTTTTCCACAGAAAACAAGGGTTTAATCAATTAACATTAGGGTTTTGAAATAAAACACCATAATTGACCAATCATCATCAACACGTACATACGGCACATATTTATAGCAGTGAAAAATCAAAATATAATTAATATTATATTATTATCACCATTCCTCATTCTATAACCAGTAATAGGTTTTATAAAATATTATTAGGGTTTGATCGTAATATAATAAAATTGTTCCACACATTAACATTACACACATAACCATACATATCTATAACACTGAAAAATAACAATATAATATTATTATTCTCATTCCTTAATCAAAACCCGAAATTAGGGTTTGGATTCCATATCTGATTTATCTTGCATAAATAACATTCTTAATTAAGTTAAAATATTTAATTTAACATCCTGAACAAATTCATATAATGAAATAATCATTATAATTATTCTAAAATCATTTCATATATTATTTAAATAATATAATATTATATTTTCCTTAAAACAATAATTAATAAAACATTTCCAATAAGGAATTAATTAGTATAAAAATTATAATTGATAATAATCAATAATTCTAAAAATAAATTTATCTGCAATACTTAATGTAATAAATAAATTTTATGTATCACACATATAATTATAATTACACATTACCTTGACACATATCATTCATATTTATTTTAATAAAAAAAAATTTATACGCAAAATTTATGATTTATTTATATAGAAAATATCGGGTTGTCACATTCACCCTCCCTTATAAGGATTCCGTCCCTGAAATCACCACTTTAAAACCTATACATACCAGGGTTCAGAGCATACACAATCATTGCAAATAGATCTCGATCATAATTGATCGAATCGATCTTTAACTATCACTTAAAGCTTGTCTTTCTGATTAAACGGAAATTTGATTTCTAAAAGAACTCAAATTCCCCCTTCAAAATAATTTATAAAAATAATTTACTATATATAAGAAATCAATATTTAAGAAAATAATATTGGTTCGAGTAATACCTGGAGTTGCATCTCCGGCTGCCACGATATCTTGAACGTCATGTTGAAGACGCTTGCGGTTGATTCTGTTGGCTCGTTTGTTGATGTCGGTCCCGTTGTTGCCAATGTCCTGCTGCCTTTTTCCCTGTATTCGCATTCCTTACCTCCATTCTCCTTCTTGAACAGTCTCCCACCTTATTTTCTATTGATCCATACTTGAAACACTTACTATACATTTCTTGGATTGAGACATTCAGAAGTGATATGTCCCTTCTGCCCATACTTACAACATACTAACTTCCCAGAGTGGTTCTTTCCACCGTTTTGCATACTATACCACCTGCTTCTCCTTTTTCACGCCTTCTTGCTTCACATGCACACTTCTAAAGTTGTTCACCTTCCTCTTTTTACTCCTATTCCCATTGCTTGTTTCCTCCTTTATTTTCAATATTAATTTCTACCTTCCCAGTTCCCTCAACTTTACCCTTGTTCCTTCTTACCTTGTTATAGAGCTAGGGTTCGAAGCCCAGCTCAAACTCTCGTGCCTTTCTAGCCTCCGTATCAACTTGATGCGAAGCCAATCTAGTCCACTCATTAAATTTCACTGACATATTCCGCTACTTACATATCCCCTGGCTTCAATTCTAGAAATTTCACCTCCATTCTAGTCTACATACTAGCTGAAAAATGATTCTAAAAAAAAATAAAGTCTTAAACCTATCTCATGTTACCAAACCTGTTTCTGCCTTCACCTGATTCGCTTCCCACCAAAAATTTGCCTCACCCTTCATCATATAGATGGCAAAAAAGGTCTTTTGCCCCTCAACTACCTTAACTATCATGAACACCTTTTTAATTTCCTTAACCCAAGTTTGGGCTTCTACAGGGTCATTTGTACCTTTGAATTCTGGCGATAGGACCGCCTTGAAGTCTTTAACATTCGACATTCGATTATCTGGTTGATCTTTCGCGACTGGTATTCCGTTCTGCACAACTTGATCGCCCATATTCAAAATTTTCTGTATCGAGTCTGGTTGTCCTTCAGCTTTGTTGACAGATTCTTTTATCCTTTGGTTTCATTTTCGTCTAGACGACATTTTTATAAATTATTCTTACATACTATGCCTTATCGTAACCGCTTAACATATAACACAAAACTTTCTACTCAAATAATCATGTATTCAAAATATTAGATTTTTTAAAAACTCGGTCTACTGTAATAACCAGTGACCAAATAAATATCTACTATCTTTATACCAACTTATCCCATTAATCCAACATAGACTCATATTCATATCACTTGATATGCCATAGCACATTCTATTTTAAACATTCGCTATCCCTTTGTGACTTCAAAAGTCGGGATTTACAACTTTGTCCAACACAAAAGTTAAAAATATTTCATTACACAAATATACATATCACATATACCACACAGAAACATATATATTCAACTAATACCAATACTACCTATTTCTTTTGCCTTCACTAAAGATTAACTATACCCAGTTCGTCAAACCACACTTATGAGTCCATAAACTTGTCACAGTTATATGAGTTTACGAACTTATCCTAGTCAGACCTTTGGCGTCCATTCGCTGAGGGATTCATAAACATTTCATATAACTATGAATCAAGAATGTCACATAAGTATGAGTTTTAAGAACTCGTACTTAACCCTATGTTCTCTACCTATGACCTATCTATTTTTTATACACATGAGAAAGGAATCACCCTCTTAACTTGCATATATCAAATAGCGCGACACAAACATTTCAATGATTATCAATGTCAGATACTAAGTAGTTTTTACACCAAGTACAATTCCCCGCCCATACAAGGAATCATACAACTCAGCTGCCGACATGAGTCATCATTGAAATCCCCACCTAATCCTAACCCCCTTTTCCATTCGAATTCATTTAATCCATATCCATAACCCTTTCTTGAATCTGTATCATTCACACAGCAATCTTGCTTTAAACTTTCCAATCATAAGATTGATTTTTTTCTAGCCGTCATAATTTTATCAGACCACAGGGTGATCTCATCGTATATATTATAATTCAATTCTATGTCTTAATTGTTTTGTTTTACGATCTCCTTTCCATGCACTTTCAGTCTTTTAGACTCGATCTATTCACAATTACTGTTCAACTTATTATCAGAGTTAGGAAACTCTGTGGCTTAACAACTCGCCAAGATTCATCTTTGAATCATACCAACCAACTAACTCTATATGAGTTATTTATATTTTCAACGTTTCCCTCTGTTCTAAGGTTATAGCCTAAGGTCTAACCCACCTAAGGTTTCTAACCCTATAACTCTGATACCATAATGTGAAATCCCCGAACCCGGATACCTGAAACCCGAACTCGGTACTTCATGATACCATTTCTATGAGCGGAAATATTACTAATAATAATAACAATAATATAAATTATAAACTTATCTTACCTTTATTAGAGTTAAATCCCAAGTACGCAACCTTTACTAAATGACACCGTAAACCTAATCTGTTTACTTTTCTTTTTACTTGTTCTTGACCGATCCTTCTGATTATTCACACTTATCTGAAAACATTTAAATTAAGCAAGGATGAGCATTAAAGTGTCCAGCAAGTATTATGTGTATATAAGTTGAAATAATTTAAATGTTTTCTTTATAATATCCATTTATAACAAGTCAATAGTTGTGAAGTATTATGAACCGATATTAATAACATAACAACCCTCTTTCAATTTTTTTTGAAACTACGTACTGGCTATAAATAAGGTTTAAGTAACATTCTATGAATATTGTTTTTATTTTCGAAAAGGTTTAGCAGAACTTCATCTGCAAACCGTCATAACTTACGGACACGGGGGTGATCAGCCCGTTGTGCCCTGCATTGATCAATACTACATTACAAGAACGATGTTATCATTTACTTGTTCCGCCTTGGGCGCAAAAAAGTTTTCCAATGAACGGGATGTTCATATTTGTCATGGTTCCAGACAAAAAGGTTTTATTTTATCCAATAATAATCTATAATTCAACATATATGTATAACAAAGGTGTATCAACATGTGATTAAATACAATGATTATCCAAGTGGGGACACTTGTATAATCATTTATAGAAATTAATGAACAGAATATATATCTGAATTACCTTATACTAACATGTTGATAATCAAAGGGTGTATATAATATAGGTTTAACAATCTGTACATTAATAATAATAATTTTGAACTTCCCACTTCTGTCCATTGCATAAAGAAAATGCAAAGTTAGGATACTTGCCTGATGCGCTGCTTACAATTCTCAACTTAGTTCTATCTTTCTATCACGACCTATTATTAATCAAATCAATCGTTCGATTAGAACAGTATACCGTAACACATAGTACTGCATTTCGCAGTCAGCACATAACTTAATCATCTTATCGCACATGTTCAACAATCATGACATCACAAACAAAAATCAACACATTTCTAATCACATTGTCACACAACCTTAATAACCATTGAATCACAATTAAACAGTTAACTAATCACATTATCTAAGCCCAGATCAATTTCTGAAATATGTCGATCTATCGACATCTTTATCGGGTAATTATCGAGTCTAAGACTCTAAACAGTTGACTAATATCCATTTAGACTAATTAAATAATAGTCATATCATTTTTCATGACCTTATAATAATTATAAAATAATTATTACCATTTACCATAATTTTTGAAATATCAGAATCATTATTAAATGATTTAAATATCAATCAATTCTATTATCATTAATACTTAATTAATATTAAACTATTAATGAAACCATTGCCAAAATATTAAAGTTATTAATAATAAATTAAAATATTTTTAAAACATTTATATTACCCTTAAATGATTTTTAAAACATTTAAAATCATCATTAATATATCATTAATATTAAATTATTAATGAAATTATCCTTTAAATATTAAAAATTATAGTTTATAACTTAAAATATCTTTAAACACTTTATTTTCATTTAAAATGATTATTATAATGTTAAAATCATTTTTAAACTAATTTATTTAATATAATTATTAAATAACTTTAATATCATTAATAATCATTAACTAATGAAATTAACCATTAAATATTAGAATTTATATTTTATAACTTAAAATATTCTTAAATACCTTATTATTATTTAAAATGATTTTTAATATAATAAAATCATTTTTAATTTATTTATTTAATTCATTTAATAAATAACTTAACTATCATTTATATTAATTTATTAATAAAAATTATCACAAAATATTAAAAGTTATCAAAAATAACTCAAAATTATTTTCTAACACAATAATATAATTTTTCATGAATTAAAACTATTTTTAAATAAATTATCTAATATTGTAATTAAATAAATAAATACCATTTACATTCCAAAAATATTAAATATTTTCGAAATATACCCAAAATAATTAAAATATAATTTTCGGACATTAAAATAATTTTTAAGAATTTATTATGTATTTTTAATAATTAAAAACTATTTTTTCCTATTTATTTATTAATTTTCAGAAATTAATAAATTATCTGTCGCTAAAGACCACCTATAGCGACAGAACCGTCGCTATAAGTGTTCTTCATGTTCATACACAAACCCAGATCTTCATAGACAGTTGCCGAGTGGTCATGTTTGACCCACTTTAAATCTTTGTGTAGTGTGTTTCTCGAAATTACAAAAGCTAGATTTTGTAGACAAAGTTCAAGACTACATGTTATAACAAACAACATGATCAAACAACCTAACACAAGCTAGATCTAATTGTCCCAAGATGCTGTCAGAGCTGTTCTTCATTTCTGGGTTTACCAGAAATGAAGAACAGTTCGAGTTACCACTTTTGATCGACTATAGCGTGTAACACATGAACTGTTCTTGTGATATAAAACATCCAGTGTGTAGACAACATGACAAGCAAGATATCTAATACATTATCTTACTATAACTACAACAGATCCATCACAAAATTTCTGGTCAAACCATGTCAGAAAATCTGCTCGAAAAATTTCTGGGTTTTTCCAAGAAATTCAAACCGTGGCCAGATGGGCTACTTTGACCATCGACTACAACTACTCAGTTTATTGTTTACGACTTCTAGAAACAAGAATGTATATAATACATATATAGTTACAAATTGAATACAACAACATTAATAAACATCATCAAATCTGTCAGATATAGGAGCTTGAAATCTTGTCAGACGCTGGAATAATTTTCTGGGTTTACCCAGATTTCATCTGGTCATGCCCGGTCAATGATGTTTGACCTTAAATATCATCAATTCCAGAAATCAAATATCTATTCTACCACTTGGATCTTAAAGACAATATACCAGACTACATAATTCAACACTTAAACAACAAAAACACTAAATACACAACAATCTATAGCCTCTGACATTGCATGTCAGATCACAAAAATTTATTTTCCAGATTTTGTAGATCTTCAATTCTGAGCTTCTAGATGTTATGGATCTAACATCTAGCAACCCAGATCATCACTAGATACTAAGACCAACATAATTTAACACTTAAACACAACATCTATCAAAAAATTGTGGACAGAAATTCAAGCTTGAGTTTATACCTTAAATGAGCAATTTCTGATTTTGTGTTGCTGTTTTGTTGTTGGATTTTGTGGGGCTGGTCTTAGGGACTGAAATGCCTTATGAAATTCGTGGGTTTGAGAGAAAAGGGACTAGGTTGAGTGTTGTACAAAAATTGGCCAACTAATGTTCATTTCTCTCTCTTCAATCTATTTATAGACCACTTAGATACATGAATTCACCAGTACAAAGTACCTAATAGACAACACTTAATAGACAACGTTTTTTATAAAAACATTGTGGTATTTTTTTCCACAACGTTTTTAAACAAAACGTTGTAGATATACATGTAAAAACGTTATCTATTTAAAAAGGTATTTTTTTGATTTTTAATAGATAACGTTTTTTTTTTAAAAAAACGTCATCTTTATCAAAAACACGGAGGTCAAAATAAATCGCGCATAATGAAAACTTGAAATTAAAAAGCCTAAACAGTTCTTTCTCTCTAAAAACATATTCCATCTCAGACTTCTTTCTCTCTACTCCTGAACATGCTACACGAAAACGAAAAATAGGGTTTATAAACTCGATTAACTTTCTCTCTACTATTCAAATGGGCAAAACCAGAGGTGGTCGTCAACCAGTTCAAAGGGAAGAAGGATCGATAGTACGTGGCTCCCAAGGTGGTAGAATCATTGGCTCTCGCTTCGATTCTTTCTTTTCATACGCTTTCGGCTCTTCTGATCATCCAGTTCTTCGTCCTCATGGCAGTTCATTCTCTATTAAGGTCGAATCTTGCTTTTTCTTACAATGAATCTAGGGTTTTCTTATCGTCTTACACTTTTCTTTAACAAAAAATTGTTTTTCTGACTTGTTTTGTTCAATTTTGTCTATTGCTCAATTTTGCTTACACGCTTTGATTTTTTTAATTGTACTTCTTATTGATTGGGTTTGAGTGTTGATTTTGATGGTATGGAACTGTTGATTTTATCTGTTTACATAATGTTTGATTTTTGTTGTTGTTCTAGACTGGAGACTCACGATTTTAGGGCCGTGAGCGTATTCGCTTCACCCAATTAACACAATAGGCCCTCATTTCTTCAGAATAACAATGTTGTCTATAGGTTGTTGAGGTGGATGTGAAAGTTGAAGAACCAGGGGAAAACAATGTTCACAACAATGCATTCTACGCTGAAGAGAAACTGCTAAGATCTGAACTAGAAGCAATGCGTGATTGTAATTCCTTATCTGCCTGACATTGGGTTGTAAGACTTCTTTCCCCTTTTTTAAATTTTGACTCTGTTTTACGTCTTGTATGTTTGTGTTTTTATGCATGTTCCCCTTGCAGTATATATTTATAATGCTACTCATATATGCTGTTTGCTTAGATGTTATTAATTAGAGTTGGAGTCCTATGTTTGCTCTGCGAATGAAGATGAACCCGAACCAAAGAGAAGGTGATCTTATTCTACCTACAATGAGGCATTTGTACGTTAAGTGATTTTCATATACTAATTGTTATTCTTAATATTTGCTGTGTATTGTATGAAATTGTGCAAAAATACAGAGGTCAGGGTTGTAGAGCCTGTTTCATCACACCGAGCAGTAACAGAGCCAAGGATCATTGTTCAAACAACAAGTGAAGTTGATCTTTTAGATGACGGCTATAGGTGGCGTAAGTATGGCCAGAAGGTTGTCAAAGGAAATCCTTATCCAAGGTAGTTCCTCTTTCCATGCTTCATTTGTCATTGTGAATAAATAATTGGTTCGTATAAGAAGTTATCTCCCCCCTTTCCCTCCCTTTGCTGTAACTTCTTGTTTGTTCTGTCCTTTACTAGGGAAATCTAGTGTTGTGTTTCCCATATTGTATTACATCATGCATCTGTTGCTCGCTGAAAGTTAAGCTCCAGGGTTCTAGCTGGTATCAAAGCTCTGTAAATTACTGGCAGATTGTTTTCCATGGCTTCACCTAGTACCACAAACTCTACTCGGCACTAGGTCCAAATGAGCAAAATAGAAAAGGAATAGTGTCACGTACACCAGAATATTAAAAAATCCTAATGTAACAACACTCTGGGTCAGCCGCTTTGGAGGAATCACTTAAAAAGTAGAAAGAATGCTGACATCAAAGTTCTGGATGCATTTTAAGTTGCTCTGCGAATGGCATACAGTGTAAGTAAATCCATCACTTTTTCAACATATATTATGTAGAGGAGATCTTGAAAGATAAATAAACCTAGAGGAATTATTGATAGAATTGATCAACATCCACTCTCAGTATTATATCAAAAAAGGAAAAGAAAAAGAAATGGAAAGAGTGAATGAAAATGATAATCTTATTGTATGGACTATGTTAAAGACCAAATTGTTTATTTGCAATGTGTGAATTGTTTTATGATGCTTATAGAGTATCCAATTTGAGTCATGGGGGTGAAGGTTTTTGGTTGTAGTTTTGTTTTTTAAGGAATATATTCATTTATGATGCTTTTATGATATTAGTTTTGGTTTTGCTTCAATTTCTGCAAATTTGTGTAAAGTGTGAGAAACTAGATATCAGTTTTGGTTTTGGTTTGTGCAGGAGGAAAGGTTACCTTATGCATTCTATATATCAGATCAAGAGCATGTTGTCCAACTTGGCTCATATTTACAGAAAATCAAGGGTTAGTCAAAGTTCTAGAACTACGAAGAAAGTTAGCTGATCCGGCCTCGCTATTTTCAATTGTTTACTGCATTTTTTTGTGTGGCAACTTATTATGGAATAACAAGGTGAAATCTGTATTGGCTTTGAAGATGTTAAAATCATATTCATTTATTGGTATATATTGTGGATGTAGTAATTTGAAATTGTAAACGAATGGTATTATTGGGATGTATTTTGAATGGTTAATACATTTTGGCTTGAAATTTAAATGAGAATCTAGACCTTTTAGCTATATATCATGGTATTAACATATTGAAAGTGCATTGGTAATATAGGTGAACCACAATATTTTTTTTTATTTTTTTTCCTTTTTCTACAACATTTTAAAAATGTTGTATAAATTGGTTAAAAACGTTGTCTTATATACTAAACAACAATATTTTTAACCAAAAAACGTTGTGGAATCATACCTTCTACAACGTTTTTAAGCAATTGTTAATTTTTTAAAAACAAATCTACAACGTTTTTTCCTAAAAAACGTTGTGTATTATGCTTAACCAAAACGTTTTAAAAACGTTGTGTAAGAGTGTCAAATAGACAACACCCTTAACCACGACGTTTTTCTGACTGAAACCACAACATTTTTTTCGCGTTGTCTATTTACTGTTTTGTAGTAGTGATTGGCTAATTTGAGACTTGTTGCTGTCAATTAGAGAGTGTGTGGAGTTTGCCAACAACTCTTATCTTGTAAAAATTTACAAGCAAGCTCATTAAAGAATGCAAAAAGGATATTTTGGCCTTTTAATAAATCATTTAATGGAAAAATTGTAACTTTACAAACCCTTAGGGTTTAAGGTTTGGTTTAGGGTTTGAGCCAATTTTAGCAAAAAAATCTAGGATTCCAAATTTAGAATTTAGCAACTAGGGTTTGTACAAAATAAATAAATAAATTAAATAACTTTTAGTTTCTAAATTTTTTAAAATAATAACTTTGTTAATTAAATTAAGTTATTAATTATCTTATACATGGACATTAGGGTTTATTACCCTTAATCATAATTAACTTTGCCAATTATAGCAATTAGGGTTTATAATACCAAAAAATAGGGTTTCTAGGTTTTTAGGGTTTTAATTTACTAATTAAGTTTATTTTAATTAGCAATTAAAGTCTATCACACATATTCTTAATCACAGTAACACAATTTCAGACAGATCAAACCTCCGGTTTAGGTTTCCGGATTAGGGTTTTGGAAATTAGGGTTTTCCACAGAAAACAAGGGTTTAATCAATTAACATTAGGGTTTTGAAATAAAACACCATAATTGACCAATCATCATCAACACGTACATCCGGCACATATTTATAGCACTGAAAAATTAAAATATAATTAATATTATATTATTATCATCATTCCTCATTTCATAACCAGTAATAGGTTTTATAAAATATTATTAGGGTTTGATCGTAATATAATAAAACTATTCCACACATTAACATTACACACATAACCATACATATCTATAACACTGAAAAATAATAATATAATATTATTATTCTCATTCCTTAATCAAAACCCGAAATTAGGGTTTGGATTCCATATCTGATTTATCTTGCATAAATAACATTCTTAATTAAGTTAAAATATTTAATTTAACATCCTGAACAAATTCATATAATGAAATAATCATTATAATTATTCTAAAATCATTTCATATATTATTTAAATAATATAAGATTATATTTTCCTTAAAAAAATAATTAATAAAACATTTCCAACAAGGAGTTAATTAGTATAAAAATTATAATTGATAATAATCAATAATTCTAAAAATAAATTTATCTGCAATACTTAATGTAATAAATAAATTTTATTTATCACACATATAATTGTAATTACACATTACCTTGACACATATCATTCATATTTATTTTAATAAAAAAAAATTTATACGCAAAATTTATGATTTATTTATATAGAAATTATCGGGTTGTCACAGACTCTGAGGTAGATTCCCCAAAGCCTAAACATGTTCTGTTAGAGACACTTCTCTGGCTAGAGATCAGGGAGTCCATGGATGAAGAGGATTTATTCCATGTAGAGATTGTCTTTTCTAGTTCCTCAATTTTAGAGGTTAGACTTGACTCTCTTTGTGTATTGAGATCATTGGTTTGTTTTAAGAGCTTTTTCTCATATTCAAACTTGGGGAGAGAGTCAGTACTTAGAAGGGCTGTTTCCAGTTCTTCTTAAACTTTCTCTTTCTCCTTTTGAAGAAGTAAGTAGTCCTTAGACAGAACTCTAAACTATTTCATGTATTGATGCAAATAAGATGTTATGCCATGCAGTGCGGTTCTTTAATCATCAATGTCTACATCAGAAGAGTTGAAGTAAAATACCTCATCTATACTTACTTCATGTATGTTGGAGTTCTGTTTGTTCTTTGCATTCTTGGCCATTTGGCAAATATTTGCCATTTGAGGATCTTCATCATCTCTAGATTCAAGAGTTGAGTCATTTTTTGAGTCACTCCATGATCCTCCAACTACAAGGGCTTTGTCTCTCTTCTGAGGCCTTTTGCTGCCTTTGTATTCCTTCTTTGGATGTGATTTCTTCTTTAGTTCTTCTTTGAGAGGTTTGTTGCAGTTGACAATGAAATGGCCAGGTTTCTTGCAATTGTAGCATAGATCATTCATTTACTCCTAGCTCCTGTAGTTGCTGACTTTCTTTGGCTTGCTAGTTTTTTCTTGACGCATGAACCTTCTGAGTCTTTTCACCAGCATTGCAAAGTCCTCATCATCATCTTCATCATAGTCAGAGTTAATTTTAGTGTTGACCTTGGAGGTGCTTTTAGTTGCTTTGAGAGCAACACCCTTATCCTTCTTTCTTCCTTCAGATAGAGTTTCTACTCGTTGAGTCAGCTCCAGTTCTTATGTGAGAAGGTTGCCATATAATTGTTAAACAGTCATCTCATGGAGATTTTTTGACTCTCTAATAGCAATGGTTTTGGCATCCTACTTGCTTGGTAAGGATCTCATGAACTTTATGATTAGATCTTTGTTTGGATAGATCTTTCTATAGGCTCGTAGAGAGTTGAGCAGAGCGTTGAATCTTTTGTAGGTGGCAGTGATATTTTCTCCTTGAGCGTGTGCAAACATTTCATATTGCTGTGTCATTAGAGATTGTTTGTTTTCTCTGACTTCATTTGTTCCTTCATGCATGATGAGCAGTGCTTCCCAAACCTCCTTTGCTGTTTTGTTGTTGACCACATTTTTGAACTGATCATCTTCTAGAGATTGAAACAAAATGTTCTTGGCCTTTTTGTCGAGTTGAACATCTCTCTTCTCGTTGTCAGTCCATTCTCCTTTGACCTTGGTCTGTATTCTGTTTGGGTCATCTGTGGTTGGTGCAAGCTTTGTAGGAACGTATGGCCCATTTTGAACAGTTTCAAATAGATCTTCATCTATTGAATCCATGTTTGCTTGCATCTGAACTTTCTAGTTGACGAATTTATCTTTATTGCACATAGGTGGATTGCTGCCTCCTCAAGTCTTTGATTCACTTGGTAAGTATGCCATTGGATCTAATTAAGCTTTGTAGGCTATATAATAGAACCTGCTCTGATACCAATTGTTAGTTCCCGGAGGCACAATAGTTATCTAGAGGGGGGGTTTGAATAAATATTTAAAATTCTTTTCGAAATACTTTGTTAGTTTTGTTAACGATTTAAACACAACGAAATTATGATTTGTTTACTCTCCCTTTTAGAAATAGTGAGTTAATGAGAGTGAGACAGTTATAACAGTTAAGACAGTTATAGCAGTTATAGCAAGAATGTAAGAGACACGAAAGTTTTAAGTGCTTCAGAGCACTTAAAGCTCCTAGTCCACTCTTCTACTCCTTGAATAGGAAATACTCTTTTTCTCAGATCGTAGAGTTAAGCGTTGAGTGTTCTTGTGCGTTTTGTTCAATGCTTGCTTAGTAATCTCATCTACATATGTTTTGCATATATGTGATCCTTGAAATCTATCTGTTGAAGCCATTCGTTGAAGCATTAAATGTGTTTAACATTTCTGAACTTTGATGGAGACTTTTCTGCTCACCTTCTGAATTGCATTCTGTCCCACTGATACAACAGACTACTTTCTCACCTAACACCTGAAAAGGTGTTTTCCTATGTCCTATGGTTCTTTCCTTAGCTTCTTCAATACGTTTCTTTTGTTGTATACTAAGGATATCTTTTGTGCCGTTGGGACTGGTGAGGACTTCAACGTTTAAAACCCATTCCATATTTGTTGGAATTTGTCTCCAAATAAAAAGGTAAGGCTCGATGCTTTTGACACAAGGCATATGATACTCTACGATCCAGATCGTGGTGTCTTGTCAACTTGGTGCTTGATTTGATGAGAACACTACAATTTCTCTCAAAGGCTTGCACACTATGATCTTCACTTGCTTGTCTGGCAGACTCTACATTTTTGAGAGCACTCTACGATCTCTGAGTTGGCTCTGCAAACGTTGGGACCACTCTACGATTTATAGAGAGGCCCTTCAAGGCATGTACACTGTGATCATTGATGCTCCATGATTCTGCCTTGGCTTCTGCAAGCTCAATAGTCTACGATCTTGTTGATGTCTATCTATTACATTTCAAGATGTAGATTAACGTAACATCTTTGATCTCTTCATTTATACATTCGATTATAGAAAGACAAACATTAAAAGCTTATATCAACCTAACAAATTTTGATCTATCAGGAAGTCCTTTGTACATATATTCCTTGAATGACTTTACATATAATCATGAGCATTTACTTTAAACATCAAATCAAAATATGCACTCTCCCAACAGCTTGATCACCAATTCTTGTGTGGATTTGTATGGATTCGAGAGGTGATGTATGAATCTAGACTTAGTCACTTTAGCATGTGTTCTTGAATTCTGTTCTTGAATGGAATCTTGATGAATGTTAGGATAGAGATATGCTTAACATCACATGTAATCGGGTAGAGAACTTGAATTTAAACCTTATTTGATTGTAATTCATATAGAGATATAGTGAATTAGTTGATTAGGGTGTTTCGCTTAATTCTAACTAATTTATGGATTTAAGTTAATATGGTATTAGTGCATGGAGAGATGGCTAATTCTACTTAAGTGTTCTTGATTAAATAATTGAGGTAGTGAATTGAACTGGAATAAGGTGTAATAATCGGAGTGAGACTTAAAGCGAAGTTGTAAGCTTACTTCTCCAATATTTGCTTGAAGTTACGGGTTTTAAGTTGTGTTGATTGCTTGGTATTTTTAGTTTCTTAGTTATTGTTAGTTATAATCATTGATTTGGATAGTTTAATAAAATTTGGATTAATAGGAAACTGGTAATTGTTAGGATTAATTTCATACTAATCTCTGTGGGAACGATACTTTTACTTATCATTATATTACTTTTTAACCACGTGCACTTGCGTGTGAGCGTAATTAGAAATACGACCAATAAGTTTTTGGCGCCGTTGTCGGGGATAGTATTGAGTTTAACATTTTTCAATATCAGTTTAATTAGTTCGGTTTTACTTAAACAATTTTTCTTTTGTTTTGTTCTTTCCTATTTTAGGTTCTTTTAGTTAGTTTATGCAAACTCGGTCTAAGAAGCCAGACTTGCTTCCTTTCGAGGACGATATCGAGAAATGGTTTTAAAGGATAAGTAAGTGGATTAAAGACACAAAGGAAAACTTTGTGAACTCTGAGAAGGAAGAAATAATGGCTGCAGAAGATCAAAAAGCGTTGAGGGATTATGTTACTCCTAAGGTGACTGAGATTCAGTCGAGTATCACCAGGCCGATGATTGTTGCAAATATTTTTGAGATCAAGCCTGAGACTATTCAGATGATTCAGAACTGAGTTTAGTTTGGGGGATTAGCCAACGACAATCTGAATGAGCACTTGGTTAGCTTTTTAGAAATTTGTGACACCTTTAGATACAATGGGGTGTTAGATGATGCAGTCATACTTCGCTTGTTCCCGTTCACACTGTGGGACAAGGCGAAGAGTTTGTTACATTCTTTACCACCATGTTCGATAACTACATGGGATGACCTTGCTCATATGTTTCTGGCTAAGTTCTTTCCACCAGCCAAAACTTCTAAGATGTGAAACGAGATCACCATGTTTAAGCAGCAGCATGGGGAGTCATTATATAAGGCATGGGAGAGGTACATGGACTACCTAAATGGATGTAGATGAATACGTTCAACAACGGGTTGAATGGGAATCTTAGGACAAGCATAGATGCAGCTTCGGGTGGAGCGTTTATGGCTAAGAGCTATGAGGAGGCATACGAGCTAATAGAAACAATGACAGCTAATAACTATCAGTGGCCTACAACGAGAATGACATAGTCCAAGGTAGCTGGGGTATTAGAGGTTGACGGGGTAACGGTGTTAGCGGCACATATTTTAGCCTAATCAAAGAAAATGGATGCTCTGATAGGTGCATAACCACATTAGGTGGCATACGTTTGCGAATTATGTGCAGGAGCACACCCTACAAAATAGCGTGCCATCAACCCAGCATCGGTACAGTTTGTGGGCAGTTATAATAGGGTTCCACAGAATATGTATCAAAATGCCTACAACCCGGGGAATAGGAATCATCCCAACTTTTCGTGGAATAACAATCAAATTTAGCAGGCTCCACGACCATCCTATCCCCAGGGTTTCAAAATCAGAATCAACATGCAACTCCACAACATGAGAAAAAGTCAGATTTGGAAGAACTACTGTTGAAGTACATAGCAAGCAATGAGGCGGCCATGAAAACGCAAGCGGACGCGATTAAGAACTTAGAGAATCAGATGGGACATCTTGCATTGGCTTTGAACAACAAGCCTCAAGGGACATTCCCGAGTGATACAAAAAAGAATCAAAGGGGAAATCACGAGCAGTGTAATGCTATTACACTTAGGAATGGTAATGAATTGGGTTCTAACTTGGATAGGAAAGCAAGTACAGATGATGATTATGAGAATGAAGGGAATGATTTAGACAAAAAATCTAAGGAGAAAGTGGTGGAAAAGCCAAAGGAAGACAAACAGAATAAAGTTACATACCGGTACCTTTTCCCCAAAGATTAGAAAGTCAAAAGCTAAAGGATCAATTTTCAAGGTTTATGGACATATTCAAGTAGTTGCACATCAACAATCTGTTCGCCGAAGAACTTGAGCAAATGTCACGCTATGTTAAGTTCATGAAAGAGATACTTTCAAATAAACGCAGGCTCAAGGAATTCGAAACAGTGGCGTTGAATGAAGAATACAACGCGATTCTACAGAAAAAGCTCCCCCCTAAATTGAAAGATCCGGGGAGCTTCACAATTCCTTGTACGATTGGCAATCAAGATGTGGGGAGAGCTCTATGTGATCTAGGAGCGAGTATTAATATTATGCCACTATCCATTTACCGAAAGCTAGGGTTAAAGGCAGCAAAACCAACCATCATCAGTCTACAGCTCGTAGATAGATCATTAACATATCCACTAGGAATAGTTGAAGACGTGTTGGTTAAGGTTGACTCATTAATTTTTCCAGCTGATTTCGGGGTCTTAGATTTTGAAGAAGATAAGAATATCCCTATCATATTGGGACAACCATTCCTTGCACCTGGGCGAACATTAATTGACGTGCCTAATGGGGAATTTATCATGAAAGTGTTCGATCAGGTAGTTACAGTGAAAGTATTCAAGGAAATTCCAATTCTTACTGACAAGAAGGAAAGGGATGTGAACGAGGTGTCTACACATGTAAAGTACAAAGATTGCAAAGAGGTTGGTGGTATAAAAGCTTTGATCGAGGATATAAAGTCAAATTCAATTTCAGAAATGCAGTTGAACGGGCATGCAATAAATCATTGTTGGTGTTGTGCGATAAATAAATAACATGCTGAGAAGATTCCAACCGATGCATGCTATAATAGGGAGTAGTCAGGCTGAAAGACTAAAAAACAAGTGGTAATTGGGAGGCAACCCAATTTTACTTTCATTTACAATATTTCTAAGTATGATAGTCAATTTGTAATTTAGAGGGTAAGTTTAGTATCGAGTAAGTTTATTTCGGTCCATTAGGTTGTTAGTTGAGTAATGATTTCTAGTTAATTCAACTAGCATACCCCCCCGGTTGGGGCGGACTCTTACAGTACACTTACCCCCCGCCGAGGCGGTGGTACGGGAACTGGAAAGGTTTTTAATCTGCAGTAAAACCGATTAAGACCCACTTCTCCACTTCTTTATCCCATAACCGATCACTACTCTCTATCCCACGTACTCCCCACTAACTACAACACATTCTCCACTTCCCCTCTATATTAACCCACCAAATCCCTACACTATCTCCATTTTATAAATACAAACAATAACTACATCAAATCTACACCATTCCATACAATTTCAGTCATCACAAAGCTAGGATTCTTCAAGCTAGGGTTTTGATAGCAATAAGAAAAGGAAAAATAACAAAGTGTCACCACCAACTGGGAGTCATACTTCAACTAGACAATTACACCGTGGGTAAGCAAATACTTGAAAATTTTCATCATTTAGCACCATAGTTGAAGTTCAATTATCATATTTGGGGATATTGTGAGTCTCGCACACCACGTGTTCGACAAATTGTGCAAGAGAAAGATTAGGAGAATTTGTTATTGAATTAACTTCCATGGCTCCTAAGACACTATCAAAGAAATAGAGAGGCGAGGGCTCAGGGTCTACACCACCTGCATGGGCCATTGACTGATGAAAATTTGTGAGTGCCAACGTCACCGACAAGTACGACTATTTAGTGCCCATGGCACTAACTCCAGAGCGGGGCTTGGCACCAAACAATGTAGAAGGGCAAATGAAGAGGAAGATATATGAGAAAGGTTGGGATATGTTTACTAACGAGCCAGAGATAACTATTGTCAACCTGGTGAAGGAGTTTTATGCAAATGCGGATGATAAGGCCCCGTTCATTGCATTCGTGAGGGGTAAAAAGGTGCCCTTCGGTCCTGAAGCTATCAATGATTATTACAGCCTGTGAACTCTTGTGGTATGCCATTATGCACAGTTGCATGACAGTGGTCCCGAATATGATCAGATTCTAATAGAAATAACTAAGACGGGTACTACATGGGTTAAAGGACGAAAAGATGGCATAATCTTCCTCAGCAAGGACTTGAGCTGTTATGGAAAAATATGGTATGCATTCTTATGCGCAAAGTTATTCCCGTCCATATATTCCACTGAGGTTACAAGGGAAAAGGTGCTTCTGCTGTATACAATTGTGCAAGACTTCCACATTAATGTGGGTGCCATTATCAACTTCTCGATACGAAGATGCTTGCGAGGGCCATTTTCTGGCAGCCTACAACACTCATCCCTCATCTGTGGGTTGTGAAGGTAGGTTAGCGTTAGATGGTCCGGTGATGAGCCTACCCAATAGCCATTCCAGCTTCTGGACTTCTGTATGATTGCATGCCACACGGTTTGGCCCGGGGGGAGTCACACCCAAGATGTGTCAGTTTTATATTCCCACCGGCTTTGGAGGAAGAGGAAGCGGCTGAAGACACATCCAAAGATGACGAGTTTTAAGCCGATGAGATGACTGGAGAACAGGAGACTACAGAGAGTCAAAGGAGGGGCATATTTATGTTCAGCAACCAATTTCGCAGTCTCCAGTGCCTGGTGGACAAAAGGGACAAAGAAGCCAATCGACAGATGAGAAGACTAGCGCCAGGCAGGACCACATGTTCAATGCCATGAACACATCCTTTGCCTCGCTAAATGGGACCTTACAAACTCTGAATCCAGTCGCCGTCGACCAGTTTCCATACCAGCAGCCAGAGCCCATGCCACAATTTCTACCTTTTGATTCTGACAATGAAGAGCACCGATTTTTTGAGCCACGACCACCATGAGGACATTGTAATTGTTAAGTTTGGGGGAGTTAGTTTAGTTTAGTTTGTTATAGTTTGCATATTTTGTCATGTTTAGTTTTAGGTTCATTATATGTTGCATTCATTTAGTGTAATTGCATAATAGTTTGCATAGTAGTGTAGTATTATAAATAGTTTTTATTTCTTTTATTTTTATTCCATATTATCTATAAAAAAAATTAGAAAATTTTTAAAAATCATAAAATTTGTAGTTCGTATTATGTTTATCTTGCATGAGTCCAGCTGTTAGATAGTATAGTCTATTTTGGCCAATGATGAGGTTGACTTCGAGTAGACAAGTATAGTACTGACTATTAGAACTTTGATGTGATTGCTTGTTATGAATCGAATCTTTTTCTGTTTGAAACTGGTATAATAAGGTTAACACAATAATAAAAACTATGTTGACTGATGAAGATCAAATTGTTACATAATGGAACTCAAAAGGATAATGCTAGTTGGAATGAAAGAATGACAAGAATAGGCAGTGAAGGCTAAAGTTAGGCAAGAACCTAAGTTTGGGGGAAAATTTGAGGTATATAAGCTATCTATATTTAAAAAAAATACAAAAAATACAATATATATATATATATATAAATAAACACCGTGGCTAGTCTAGTTTCGTGGCCTTTGTTACTTGAGTAAGTAAGCCCGGAGGGATTGTGACGCCCCGAAATCCGGCCTACTTTCAGACCCGGACTCCGTGTATCACTATTCCATTTCCTTCCAAACATACTTCATTATATAGCTAGATATAATGACATACATTTTCAAATACCAGGCTTTCGAAACCTTAGAACCTTTTTCATTACAGATAATGATAATTACATTATTCTTTACATCTTACATGAGTGACTTTCATCCGCCACCAAGGATACATAACTGTTCATTAAACTAATATATAGTTTAATTCTATCATTTTATATTACAAGTCTTCACTTTCTCTTTATGCACATTCATATACTGAATGGCACTTCGTCTAGATACCGCTCAACTTGATCTTTAAGGGATCCTTAAGTTCTTTCTAACATCGTTCACTGAAAAAAAAATTCATTTAAAACAAGTGTGAGCATTCAATTGCCCAGCATGTCATAACAGTTGAACAAACAACTTCGAGAGTTTAAACATTTTTCAGAACTTCGATAACCGAATAAAGGTTATGAAGCAGCTTGAATAATAGGAATAGTCTCGATTCCTATCATCTTAAAACATTCATGACATACTCTTTACACTACTTTCATTCTTCTACCTTATTCCATACATATCATGTCTGGCTAGAATCATTAGCACAGACTTAACAATAACGGTTCATGTATAAACCGAGCATACTTTTATTGAACAGCTTAATCATAGATCAGTTCATCTCAAAGAAACACCGAAGTGTTCAAATTGTGGAACAAGGCCTCATACGTTCTATCACCTTGTACAAATATTGCACATTCGCACATATACAGAACTTCTCAAGTTCAACATATGAGAAGTTTAAGAAACTAGAATTCATATAGCATGAATGAAGTTAGAAAACATGCCTTACGCACAACTACATCTTATAGTTTACGCTGAACTGCTCATTCCAAATCCCTATATAACACATAAGGAAATAACATGTACACCAATTAGTCATATACTTAACTTATGCATTGGTTTACTTAACTTTACTTCTTAAGGTTCGCGTTCTTGCAATTTAAGCTTACGCGACTAACTTTCATTACCAATTTACGGCTTCATGACATACGGAGATGTCTTACTCAAGACGTTCATCATCTTTGATGATTTGTGTTCTTATCTTCTTCTTATAACTTCTATAGGACACAACGTACATCGTTTCTCTGCTTGTAGTCCATATGGTACTCTGAGTGGTTTCCCACAAACAACCAACAAACAAGTTCCTGTCTCATCTACACTACCCATACAATGAGTTAGATCGGTTGCCAGTTTTGTATATACCTTCGCTCTCTAAAGGAATTGTTTAGCCCAGCTCCCATATGTCAAGTATCAAAGTTACGATTGTACCACAACCTAACTTATCTTAACTTATACGAACCATTAAACTATAATGTTCGTTAAGACAACTTCTTATTCCTTACGGCTTTCTGGCAACTAAATGCCATACCTCAGGATTTATTCTTATCGTCTAAGTCATACAGTCTTTTGTATAATCGAAACGATCATTCAATGTCAATACTATGAGGTCATAGCGTTAAACATTTCATATTAACTTATTCGTATCTTACAACGTCCGGTTCATTCAACTCGGAACGTTTATCCAAGTTATACTTATTAACTCGGCTTATTAACGTTATACGTTATTGTCTTCAATTTAGTTTCTTCACCATTCACGATTAAATCTTAGTCTTCATTACCTTATGTTCAAACCATACACGGAGTGTAGGTTCTGCATATTTAATAATTGCGTACACTCAACCCTTACGTTGGCTTAAGTGTCTAACGCTTACATTCATTCTAACATTCTCTATCCGACTCACCCTCAGATTTTCATTAATCTCATTAACGTTCTCTATAGATTTCCTTGATAACATTCATATCTTACTTACTACTTTCGTCAACGTCCAAGTCATACAACCATTGTACACTTAGATCGTTCATCCGACGCAACTACGATTCACGAGGATCGTTTACGTATTCGACGTTCACGTTGCTCGTCTCTTAATCACTCACTAAACCTTTACTCAAGGTTTCAATTGCATTCATCGTTATCCATTCCATGAACCCCATGTTTATTATTCTTTCTTAAGGTCGAAGCCATACGATCCGTTGTATGCTAAGACCGATCGTTCATTGTAACAACATTGTGTTCATAGCGTCTATACGCTTTACACTTATCTCTCATTACCATGACATAACATCAGAATGTTATTTATTACCTTCGTCACTTAACATCTAAGAAATCATAATCACAGTAATCCCTCACGTTCATTTATCATGACTACGGTCCCCGGCTATCGGTTACGTAATCTAGCGTTTACATTCTCTATCTTTTAACCTCATTAAATCTTTCCGTTCAACCTTCACTAAAGTTTTAACACACTTACTTAAGTGTTACATTATGTGAACTACGGGTTCATACTTCTTTCTTGCACATCCCCCAGTACTTGAAAAATAAAAATCTCATTTCTGGGCATTGCCCTGCACCGGCTCTACGGCGCCGTGCCCCTTCCTCTCTCTCGCGCTGTGGCACAACCTACTTCTTTTTCCTCTCTTCTCGGGCTGGCGATGCGGCGCCAAGTCCTTTTTTATCTCTCGCGCTGTGGCGCCACTCTCCAGACGATTATGGCCGAGCTTGCGCTACGACGCCACTTCTCATAGTCTATCCGGCGCTGCGGCGCCGAGATAAAACCATAGAAATTTTTCTAAGTCTTTCATCAAATTTGAGACGCGTACTTTACGATCTCATAACTTCTTCATTATAACTCGGAACGAGGTCGTTCCAAAGTCGCTCTCTTCCTCATCTTACGTACTTCAATATTCCTCGGACAGAACTTCATTCTGAATCTGTTAACGTGTCATTCTATTGGCTTGATCTTAACCCTTAGTTCATTTTTACGCTTTTAACGTTCTTCGCTCGCTCGTCCGTAATTCGGTCATCTGAAATCGAAACTCGTTCATTCTTGAGTCCACGATTTGTGACAACACGGAAATCCGGATTGTCCAGAAATTAAGATTTAAAGAATTAGTTATTAATAAAATGAATTTTTATTAATACTATTCTGTGCTATGTGTTTATTAATCGTTCTATAACCTAGAATGATTATTAATCGGGAGGAATCTGGCTACGATCTAGATTAAACGAATAAGAATTTTCAAAATGAAAATAAAATTTTTTTTCGGGAACAAAATATTTTTGGGGAAAAAGATGAAATATACACTATTCACCCTACGAAACCTAAGGGTTAGGGTTTGAATAACCTAAGCCTTTCCGAGAGTTCGGTATGTCGAAATGACATCCCGTCGAGAGATTTGATGATAATATATCGTGAAAAGTGAAGTAAGTCGATAAAAGTTTTTCTCGAAAAATTTGTAGAAATCGAACGAAATAAAAACGACGAAAAGTACTGCTGTGTATTTTTCTCTCGTTTAGCTACGGTAGGGGGAAACGTTAAGAAAAATGCTTAACGTGGAAAAGTGTTTTTCAATTCTTCGGAGATCCGAAGATTTCGTAAAAAATAATCGGTAAAGAAAAGACGAAATATCCAAAAATATTTGGATTCCGAGAATCGCAGTTTTCGAACTGTCGGACGAATTCTGAATTACGGAAGCACGAAGCTTCCAAGGGAAGCTAGGTAAAGGAGGTGGGGCGGCCACTTGGCCACCAAGTAAACTTGGTGGCTAAGTTATGAATAGTAACGAGGTTAGGAGGGGAAATGACTAAAATGCCCCTAATCTTAGTTTTCTATAAATAGAAAGCTTAAGTTCATTATTTTGAGTTTTTGAAAATCCTACTCTTTGAGAGAGAAAGAGAGGGTTCAGATGGAAGAAGAGAGGAAGAGGAATGAGGAAAAGCTAGCTCGATTGCACGCCTTGTCCGACGGAAGGAGATTAAAAAAGAACGGTAATCCGAACACTAGTTTCTTCTAAATTTTCTTTAAATATTTATGTTCAAAAACATATCTTAATGAAAATAAGGAATAAAAGATATTGAGAATGAATTCCTATGGTTGAAATCATGAGAAAAGAAGAAATAAGAAATAAGAAATTTAGTTTATAAATTTCTTAACGAAGTATAAGATTCGTAAGGATTTTGAGTGATCCAAATGAATCTTATAAATGAGTAGGTCAAATAAGTAAGGAATGGTGTTCTATAATATCAAATTCCAAGAAAAAGTGAAATCGTAATCCAAAATATCGATTAAAATGAAGAACAAACGAAGAACACGCGAAGAACACGAAGAACGTTGTTGATGGACAAATTTAAAACCATCGTAGTATAAATGTTGTTGATGGACAAGTTTAAAACCATCACGTATAAGTTAGATGCTTATTTCTTGGTTAGGAATGTTAGAAACTTTCATGAAGAACAGATTAAAACTAAGCTATAACTAAGTTATGGAAAAAATTTTGTAAAAGAAGAACGAAAATTTGAAAGTTAGTAAATGAACCCGAACGAGTAGGGTTTCATAAGAATGTAAGAGAATGTATAAAATGTGAGTCGTGGACTCAAGAACAAATGAATTCCGATTTCAGATGACCTTATTACGGACGAACGAACGAAGAACGTTAAAAACGTTAAAATGAACGAAGAGCGAAGACTAAGCCAATTGAATGGCATGTTAACAGATTCAGAACGAAATTCTGTCTGTGGGTAATTGAAGTACGTAAGATAAGGAAGAAAATGGCTTTGAGATCGAAAAGTAAGCGTCTCAAAAGGAAATTAACACTTAGAAAAAATTTCGGGAAGAAGGTCTTGGCGCCGCAGCGCCAGTCATGCCTTATTATGTGGCACTGCAGCACCAGACCAGAGAGCCAAGCACTGCTAACTTGTGCCGCAGTCCGAGTCTTAGTGAAGAGAGTGGTGCCGCAGCGCCAATGAAGGAAAAAAGCTAGAGAAGGGTTTTTAACTGCTCAGCTCTTGGGGGAAGTGTAAGGAAAGATAAAGAACATAATGTTTAACTAATGTAACACTTAATTAAGTGTTTTAACCTTTAATGAAGGTTGAACATAAAGATTAAACGAGATTAAAAGAATGTAACTGCGGGTTACTGAACTAATATTCGGAAACCGTAGTTGTGATAAACGAACGTGAGGGATTGCTATGATTGTGATTCCTTAGACGTTGGGGAACAAGGTTAATGGATAACATTTTAATGTTATGTCATGGTAATGCGAGATGAATGTAAAGCGTTTAGACACTGTGAACGCAATGTTGTTGCAATGAACGTCCGGTCTTAGCATACAATGATCTGCATGGCTTCGACATTAAGAAAGAATAATGAGCATGGGGTTCATGGAATGGATAACGATTGAAAGTGATTAAAACCTTGAATAAAGGTTGAATGAGAGATTAAGAGACGAACAACATGAATGTTGAATATGTAAACGATCCGTGTGAATCGTATTCACGTTGGACAAACGTTCTAAGTATACCCTGGTTGTATAACATAGACGTTGACGAAGGTAGTAAGTAAGATATGAATGGTATCGAGAAAGCCGTATCGAACGGTAATACGATTAATGAAGCCGAATGTGATTCGGATAAGAATGAGTCCTGAGGTATAGTAATTGATTTCCAAAAAGCCATAAGGAATAAGAAATAGACTTAATGAACATTATATTTAATAGTTCGTATAAGTTAAGATAAGTTAGGTTGTGGTACAATCGTAACCTTTGATGGTTGACATATGGGAGCTGGGCTAAACAATTCTTTCAGAGAGCGAAGGTATATACAAAACTGGCAACCGATCTAACTCACTGTGTGGGCAGTGTAGATAAGACGGGAACTTGTTTTTTGGTTGTTTGTGGGAAACCACTCAAAGTACCATATGGACTACTAGCAGAGAAGCGATGTGTGCTAAGTCCCAGCGAAGTTATAAGAAGAAGATAATATTGTAAATTATCAAAGATGATGAATGTATTGAGTAAGACATCTCCGTATGTCATGAAACCGTAAACTGGTAATGAAAGTTAGTCGCGTAAGATTATATTGCAAGAACGCGAACCTTAAAAAGTAAATTTAAGTAAATCAATGAGTAAGTCAAGTATATGACTAATTGGTGTATGTGTTATTTTTCTTATGTGGTACATAGGAATGATAATGAGCAGTTCAGCGTAAGCTGTTTCTGTGCGTAAGGCAAGTTTCCTAACTTCATTCATATTTTAAATGAATGCTAGTTTCTTAAAAATTCTCAAATGTTGAACTTAAGAAGTTTTGTCTATATGCAAATGTGTGATATTTGTGCAAGGTGGTAGAACGTATGAGGCCTTGTGCCACAATGTGAACACTTCGGTGTTTCTGTGAGATAAATTGTTTTATGATTGAACTGTTCAATAAAAGAATGTTATGTTTATACATGAACCGTTATTGTAAGTTTGTGCTATTGATTCTAGCCAGACATAATGAGTATGAAAGAAAGTAGAGAATGAAAGTATTTCAAAGTGAATGTGACTAATGTTTTAAAATGATAGGAATCGAGATTATTCCTATTGTTCAAGCTGCGTCATAACCTTTTTTCGGTTATCGATGTTCTAAAGGAATGTTAAACTCTTGAAGTTGTATGTTCAATTATTGTGACTTGCTGGGAAATTGAATGCTCACACTTGCTTTAAATGAAAAACATTTTCAGCGAACGATGTTAGAAGAACTTAAGGATTCTGTATAGATCAAGCTGACGGTATCCAGATGAAGTGCCATTCAGAATGTGAATGAGCGAGAAGATCAAGTGAAGACTTGTAATGTAGAAAGAAGAAAATTAAGCTATAGAATAGTTTAATGAACAATTATGTATCCTTGATGGAGGATAAAAGTCACTCGTGCAAGATGTAAAGAATAATGTAATTGTCATTATTTGTAATGAGAAAAGATATATGGTTTTAGAACATGGGATTTGAGAGTGTATGTTGTTATATTTCAGTATATAATGATGTATGCAGAATGAATGATGTACTCGTGACATACGGAATCTGGGTGTGAAAATAGACCAAATTTCAGGTCGTTACAAGTTGGTATCAAAGCTGATAGGTTATAAACCTTAGGTGTGAGTACCTACGACTATAATCGTAAAGAGAAGGATAAGAAGATCACCACGTGATCATAGTAAATCGTAGTAACAGATGATTTGTTAAACGATGAATGATTTATAGCTAATGCTATGAATGAATGGTACTACGAAGTAGTACGGAAAGAAGAACTCAGATTGAGTTATAAAGGATAACATACAAATTAAAGAAAATTCGTATTAAGTAAAGAGAAAGTTAGAAGTTCTAAGATTTCGATTGAGGACTCATGTGATAGCTGAGTAGTATGAACCTTCGAATGGGAGGGGGTTTGTGATTACTTAGTTATTACAGTGATAATCATTGGAATAGTATGTCGTGCTATCAATATATATATGACGAGAAGGTGAATCTTTTCTCATGTATATACTTGATAGGTAGAAAATGATAAGATAGGTGCGGGTTCTTCAAACTCATATTTATGAAAAGTTTGTGACTCATAGTTATATGTTATGTTTCTGAACCCTAAGCATATGGATAGTCCTTGATTTGTTCTTGGATTACATAGTGTGAAGATAAGTTCTTAAACACATATGGTTG
This sequence comes from Panax japonicus, assembly GCA_020205505.1. Lineage (NCBI taxonomy): Eukaryota > Viridiplantae > Streptophyta > Magnoliopsida > Apiales > Araliaceae > Panax > Panax japonicus. The sequence continues at coordinate 32,344,216 of CM035105.1, forward strand.
TGAAAAGTTCCTAAATACATAATGTGACGCTCCCAAAATAAGTATACATCACTGTAAGACCCCAACTTATTATTAATGAAATTTAATTTTCTCTATTTATTATTTTGAAATAGTAAGGGTTGATTTGATTAATGTGGATAGTTATGGGTAAAATACACAAATATTTCAAAATAAGCAAGTGGTTATAAAATATTCATTGTTGTCGGGGAATATTCGTTTGGTCGTGGAATATTCGTACTGTCGGGGAATATTCGTACGACGGCGCAGCCATGTGTGGGCCCCATAACAGAAAGCGATTGGATGAAGAAAACGACAAATATAAGTTGTTTAAAATAACAGCGTAGTTGTTACAGTTAATACTGTTAAAATACTCAGTGGTTAAAACACAGTAGCACACGGTATTGTACCAATTATTGATTCTTACGTAAGAAGGCACTACTCAATAATGGTTACAATAATTACTGTTCAGTATTTTATTTTATTGATTTAATAATTGCTGCGTTGATATTTTATATTGCTGTTGTTTCAATAATTGTCATTACACAATATTTTTCATTATCGAAGCAATAATTCATACTATCTGAATAATATTGTTAGATAACATTATTGGCACTGTCTAGAAAGTTCTGTCTAAGGAGAGGTTTGGTCACCTAATTGCGCGTCAGTAAGGAGAAATTCTTATTTGATAGCCCCCTCTTTCCTGGGAACTGCCTGGTTGTCAATATTGTGATCCTGTAATATTATTTGTGAATAATTAATTATTGATTCATATGATGAGGAAAATATTGATTTTATGTGGATATAGATGGAGAAAATTTTTAATGTGACAATTATTGAAAATTGAAATTTTTATCTTTTTCTGATAAAATAATTCATTTAAATATATTATTATATTTTAATAATATAATAATGATGATATTTTTACGATAAATATGGGATATATGAGTATATGTGCAGGAGGAGTATTTTTGTTACCAAAAAATATTTAAAGCATGTTTTATGTGTCGGTGGACCCCATTTCTTGATTGAAATTTGATTATAGCCTGTAAAATCGCCCGTTTGTGGATTTCGGTCAATTTCTGTTTGGAATTTGGAAAAACTTTCTTCTGCAAAGTAGTAGAGAATTGAATTTTCTATAAAAACTCACGAGATTCGAATTTTCTGATAAAAGGGCTATTTATTATGAATTATTGAAGTTCTGAAGCTCTGAAATAATTGATTTTTGGAAGTTTAAAATAATTTAAATAACAAAAACGTTTTTGTGCAAGTCTTGTGTGGTGGGCTGAGGTTTTGAAGTAAAATAAGTGTGCGTTGGAATAAAAATTATATATATTAATATTTTACTAAATTTTCTTCTTTGGTGTTCTAAGCATTTTCCTATAAATAGGGTGCTTAGGTTAGAATTGAAAATCACACCAGAAACTGAAGTTTTCTCTCTCTATATTATCGAGCGTATTCTTGTGAGTATTTTGAGTATACTTTGAGTATTGTTGCTATACGGTGCAAGTTCAAGTCATAGCTTATATCCGGTGTTTCAACTAGAAGTACTGTCTTTCGAGGTAAGGGATATTTTTTTTAAATGATATTATTTCTTCTAATATCATTATGCCGAAGTATTGATATGAACTTTTATTCAAATTTGGAACTTTTTTTGTCGAAGTTACTATTCACGTATACGGCACTATTCACGTATACGATACTATTCATGAATACGACACTATTCATCGAAAAATGAAAATTTTCCTTTTCGTCTAAAATATCTATTGTGGATACTAGCTTTGATTGTATCCATGTTTTAATCATTCTTGAATTGAATTTTACACCACTATGGTTATTTTTGAGGTATTTATGGACATAGTTAAAACAAAGTACGAATCCTTAATCCTTAATCCTTGTCATTTTGTTTCACTAGATTCGTTTCTTTAAAAATATTTTTCATCATCCTTAGTCTTTAATGATGATATTATTGAATATCTTTGGCCTGTAGTGCGAAGATGAATGATTTCTGATGAATATCTTTGGCCCGTAGTGCAAAGATGAACAGGTGTTTAGATGAGCATGACAAACTGATGAATATCTTTGGCCTGTAGTGCAAAGATGAATATTTGATTCCAGATATATATTGATTTATGTTACATGGGTAAAAGATAGACGATGAAATTTTAAATTCATACATAGAAGATAGTAGTTTGCATTCTCTACTTAACTCTTCTAATGAATTATTATTTCCGCGTCAAATATTGATTTAAAACTTGTTGTCTATTGTATTCTATTAGATTTTTTCCCCGTTGAAGACTAATGATAATTTGTTGTATATTATCTTAGTTATAATATTCTTTACTGGGCTAGTTAAGCTCACCCTTTTCCTTTTTGTTCCATTTTTTTTCTCAGGAGGCGAGAATATAGCGAGTACGAGTCAGGGTATGGAATGAAGGTTCTAAAGAGAGTTGTTTAGTAGTCCTCACCATTTTTGTAAAATAATGTATCAATAAATATGATGAGGATTTATTTGAGTATAGCTATTGTCTAGAAGATAATGTTTGTATTCAAACTCACAGTTTTACTGTTGTAATAATAAAGTTGTAGTTATTTCTGTACCATGTATTGACAACTCAGAATGGGTGATGTATACCTATTTTGGGGGCGTCGCCATTGGTATCAGAGCTTAGGGATATGATCTCTGACGCAGATCGGGGAATAGAACTAGGAGGGGAGAGACGAGTAAATCCTTCGCTAGTGTCTCCTACCTAAGCTTATTTGTTAGTTGGTCAGTATATAGGGATATTTTGTGATATATTGATTTCCTTAATTAACCCTTGTTTTATGACAGTATTTGAGTATGTCGACTGAGAATATTAACAGTGGAAATGAGACCGTGGAGACGCTTGTACTCACCAACGAGGAGAACGTGCAATAGGCTGGCAATGTTCATCCTGTGAATAACACCACTGAGCAGATGATGAACGAGAGGATGTTTAGAAGCTTTTTGCAGTTAATGCAAAATTAGACGAGGGAGAATCGTGTTCAAAATACAGTAGAAAATGATAGCAATTGACGGGTTGTCACAGCCAAGCAGTTCAAAGAGTTGGGACCACCAGAATTTAAGGGAAGGCCAGATCCGATCATGGTGGAAACATGGGTTAAGCAAATTACCAAGATATTCGATGTCTTGGGATGCACAGAGGAATAGAAGGTTCCATTCGCCACCTTTATGTTCCGTGGCGAGGCAGACTACTGGTGGAAGTCTGTGAAGCGTACTCATCCAGCCTCACTCAGCATGTCTTGGGAGACATTTCAGAAACTATTTAATGACAAATACTTTCCTGAAAGTGTTCGTCATATGAAGGAAGTGGAGTTCATCAGATTAGAACAAAACAACATGACGATGTCTCAGTACGAGGCAAAGTTTGCAGAGTTATCCAGGTTTTCACTTCATTTGGTGGAGAATGAGGAACGTATGACGTGGATGTTTCTGAAAGATTTGAAACCCGGCATACGACAATATCTCATTTCTCATAAATTTTCTCTCTATTCAGATGTTGTAAACAAGGCTCAATTATTAGAGCGAGATAACGAGTACGGTCAACCGAGGGACCACAATCAGGATCATACCAGAGATAGCAGTCAACAAAACAACGATAACCAGCGGAGAAAGAAAAAGATGAACAAAAATGGTAACCACTCTGGTGGTAATCATGGCCATAAAAATAGAAGAAGCGAGTCAGGAGGAGATTTTAAAAAGACGAGATTTAAGAATGACCATGTGAAGACGACAGTGCCGGCAGCAACAGGTTCTAAGGGATGAAAACGACCACCGGTCATATGCTATAAGTGCAGGAAAGAGGGATATATCAGTCCAAACTTCCCACAATAGTTAAAGGTATGCTATAATTGTGGAAATGAAGGACATATCGCTCGAGATTGTACGGTAGCAAAACCTAGTTCAGCGTAGACGGTGACTCAAAAGACTGTCCCAGAAAAATCAAAGTCAACGGTTCCTGGAAGAGCGTTTGTTGTGACTGGTCAAAATGCGAGGAACCTAAACGAGGTGATCACGGGTAAGCTATTTATAAATTTTTGCGAAGTTTATACCTTACTTGATACCGGTGCTACCCATTCATTTATCTCTCCTGCTTGTGCTCAACGTTTAAACTCGTGGAATATTCGTACTGTCGGGGAATATTCATACGACGGCGCAGCCATGTGTGGGCCCCATAATGAAAAGCGATTGGATGAAGAAAACGAAAAATATAAGTTGTTTAAAAATAATGGCGTAGTTGTTACCGTTAATACTGTTAAAATACTCGGTGGTTAAAACACAGTAGCACACGATATTGCACCAATTATTGATTCTTACGTAAGAAGACACTACTCAATAAAGGTTACAGTAATTACTGTTCAGTATTTTATTTTATTGATTTAATAATTGTTGTGTTGATATTTTATATTGATGTTTCAATAATTGTCATTACACAATATTTTTCATTATCGAAGCAATAATTCATACTATCTGAATAATATTGTTAGATAACATTATTGGCAATGTCTAGAAAGTTCTGTCTAAGGAGAGGTTTGGTCACCTAATTGCGCGCCAGTAAGGAGAAATTCTTGTTGGAAAGCCCACTCTTTTTTGGAAACTGCCTGGTTGTCAATATTGTGATTGTGACAACCCAAGAATTTGGACAATTTATGAAAATCTTAAATGATTGATTTAAGGTCAAATAATAGACCTAGACAGAAGATAAGTGTATGCGTTTGGTGTTATTGGGATTGAATTTTGAGGATTTCAAAATTCGGTAAAGGAAATAGGTGAATTATTTAGGATTAAGGATTTTTGAGAATATGTTTTGTGTTTATGGTTATGTATGTGTTCAGAATGTGGTTAAGAGTTAAGGGTTGACCAGATTAATTATATATGTGTCAAACCCTAAGTATATATTAAGAACGTCAATGTTCTGTTAGAAAACCCTAACGTCTGATGAGAAACCCTAGAATCAGTTCTGAAAACCCTAGTTTCAGTTCCGGGAATCCGAAACACTAAAATCATGATATGAATATGGTGATTAAGTTAGAAAACCCTAACGATATGTTCAGAAACCCTAATTTGGGAAATCAAAGGCTAAATATAATGGCTTATGTATTTTGATAATATATTAGAGATAACCCTAATTGCTAAATTAGAAACTCTAATGCTATGTATAAAATCCTAAGGATTAATAGTTATGTGAGTAATGAATATGAACATTATGTGATGGTTTATCTTTGTTCATTATATAAACAAACAAAAGAAACTAGTGAAACCCTAAATATATATTAGGAATGAAGGATTTAATAACTTAAGAGTTATGAAAAAAGAGAATTGAGGTATTTAGAATATATACTAATTTTAAGAGATTTATTTTATATATCTCAAATGATTAATTTTATAACCTAATTATAGCAAGTCTAATTGGGTTAATGAAATAAGTGGGCATGAGTAAGGATTTGTGTTATAATTGAGGAAGTAAAAACACTAATTAAATGAATTGAGTTGGATAAGAATTTAGGGTATTGGATTATGTATATTTTAGAGGCCCAAACAATACATTAATTGAGTGGCTCAAATATTTTTATTGTTAAGCCCAAAAGATTTAAGAAGTGGCCCAAATTTGGAGCCCAATTGAAGGAAGGGCATAATGGACATTTGGTTATATTAATAGTGTTGGACTATGATTGATTTACATGGCCCAAAGAATTAAATTTTTATGTTCAATGGATTAATTTTGGAAAGCCCAAAACATTAAAGGAATGACCCAACTTTTGTCCAAAGTGGGAGAGGACTTTTTGGACATTTAGTAAATCAAATAAGCATTAAAAGAAAGCATTAAAGGAGATTAATTTTTGGGCAAGTAAATGGCCAAGTGGCTGGCCATGATAAGGAAAAAGGAGGGGGAGATGAATATGATGGTGATTTATTTTAGTTGGTAAACAACTCTCACCAACTTTTCTTATGTGTCATTTTTTATTTTGTCCAACACTTATGTTTTTCTTGCAAGCAATCCTTAGCAATCATGTACAAGAGAAAGAGAGAGTAAGGCTTGGCCGGATGAACAAGAAGAGAAGGAGAGTGGATATAGATAATGAGATAATCCACATCTAATAAAAAGTATAGCTTATTTTTCTCTTTCATCTCACTTCCTAGTTAGCTAGCAAAAAGTAAATAGAGAGAAAGAGAGAGACGAGAGGCATGTTCGGCAGCCACAATGAGAAGATGGAGGGGAGTTTTTGGTGAGATATCAAAGCTATATAATCAAGCTAAGAAGAAGAAGAAGGTCTAGCAAGAAATCAAAGGTATAAAATTTCCTAAACTCAAAACTCTAGTTAGTTTATGTGTTTTGTGATGGTTGTTTTAGACCAAGTGTTGAACTTATGATTTTGAATCATATGAGGGTAGGTCTACATGATATATGTTATTTTATGGTTTGATCTTGCCATTTTTGGGGTTGATGAGCTTGAACAAAGAAGAAGAACCAAAACAGTTTTTAAAAAATGAATTAGTGGACTGCTGCCCTAAACAGATAATTCCGGATTTGTTAGGTTGCTCTAAAAATTCTGGACTTGTGATATATTGTAGTACACTGTATAAGCTTTCCATAGACTTTGGAATGGACTAATTTCGACTCCGGATGAAGTAGTTATGACGTTCGGAAGAAGCATAATCAAAACTGCCAAAACAAAATTTTTGAAAAAACCAAGCATGATATGGAAATGACCTTATCTCTCATTCTACTTTGAATCTTTGAGTGTGTTAAATTTGTGGAGCTAAATATATGTGTTAAGGATAAAACCCCTTTGGAATTACTCAATTAGGTTGAATATTGAACAAGTTATGGGATTTCTCCCAAACTACACAAAGGTAATAAAAACTGTTAGAATGACAGTTTGTAACAGCCACTTCCGGGCTAATTTCCAGGAGCTTAACATGTCCAAATATGGATTGTGATAGATGAAAATTGTAGATCGGAAAGATAAGAATCTAAAAAAATTGACGGATCATTAATTGGAGTTATAGATTTCATTTTATTTAAGATTTAGTAAAGAACTCCAAAACTGCAAATAGCCAAAAAGTTGCTGCCCATATTTTTGCGAGGGCTGTTTCGGCAACTTAAATTGTGAAATAAATTCCGGCCTTTAGGAAAATGAAAATATAAGGTATTATGTAGCTCGTGTGCAAAAATGAGCTGATTCCGAGTTAAAACGACCAAGTTATGACCGTTCTAATTTTTGTGATTTTTCGACGAAAATCGCTATAAACGGAGTTCTACAACTCCGATTGCCACGAAATTTAAAATGGAGCATCACGTTAACATATATAATGTTATGCCAAGAGATGGGAATGTTTGGAGTTAAGCACGAGGTAGCTAATTTCTTAAGCTACGCACTAGAAATGATTTTTGAAAAAATACTAAAGGAAGTTAGAAAATTATGAAAAAATACTTTTTGTGTATGAAATACATGTATATATGTTTGGCCAAATGATTGGAAAATAATAAACTGATTTGGTATTTTTGTAAAACGGATATAGAATTCAGCTTGCTGGATTGTGTAATTTGTGAATCCAGTTTGCTGGATTAGAAAATCTGATGAATACAGCTTGCTGGATTGAAAAGAAGTTGACTGAATTGATGGATTGGTGAATCCAGATTGTTGAATTAGAAATTTGGTTGCTAGATTTAGAATCCAGGTTGCTGGATTAGTATTTAACTTACTAAGTGTTAGCGAATAACTTATAAAATGAAAAAGGCGAGTGTTAAATCATATAAATGTGATTCTAAGTAATTGTTACGTGCTTAGGCAGAGTTTAATTGAACTTAAACTCGATATTTATTCCGACTAGACCGTCGGGAATTTAAAATTTTGTCGATTTCAACTCAAACATAATAGTCTAACCCGATACGAAGTTTTATGTGCTGTATAGACTTATAAGATTATGTGTTATGTGTTTAGCTTATCCTGAATATATATATATATATATATATATATATATATATATATATATATATATAACAGTATTATATTGTGATGATATTATTCTAATATTGGAGATCTATATTACTAATATTAGGTCTTCGCGTAAAGCGATTTAAATTGCGTTGCGGTAATCAACGGTTCAGGCAAGTTTCTTTTTACTTAACTCTACTAAGAGTGTTTTATTCAAGCTTATGGTTAATCATTGCTGATTGCCACGAAAATTATACTCTATACATCTTGCATGTATAATTCAGGTATGAAAGGATGATCACCTTCATTACCAGTTGGTTCAGAAATGTTTGTCCATGTTTAAAACTTGTTCAGTCAAAAGTTTGTTCGTGCTAGTTCTCAATTATATTGATGAATTATAGCCAGCTTATTATTCATACTCTTCAATCATGATTTATGGTTATATTATTGTATTTAAACTTGCTGGGAAACTTTCATGCTCACCCTTGCTATATCATGATAAACATTGCAGATGAAGCGAATGCGTTCGGATTACAAGAAAAGGTTAATGCCAAGTTCAGCTTGGGATAAAATGTGCGGCTAGTTTGTAATAGTATATTTTGATAAATATTATTGTGTAATAGATATTTTATGAATTGTGTTTAAGTTAAGGTTACTCGATTTTGGGGAAAAGTGTGTAAGTTTAATGTATAAACAATTTATGTTTATATCTTCCGCAAATAGTTATAGAAATAGCGTACCGAGTCTGCGGTGATTCGGGGCCCGAATTCGGGGTTATCACAGTTGGTATCAAAGTTGTTGGTTATGAAGCTTAGGTAGTAATACCTGAGACAAATAACCGCAGTGATTAGGATTAAGTACTAACTCAAGTCGAGTTAGTGTGTCGGTAAGATTCAAAGATGAATCTCGGCGAGTGTAAAGACACAGAGTTCCCTAACTCTGATAATAAAGTTGAACAGTAATGGTGAATAGATCGAGTCTAAAGGACTGAAAGTGCAAGGATAGAAGATCGTAAAACAAAACGATCAAGGAATAGAAATAAATCGTAATATATATGATAAGATCACCCCGTGATCTAATAAGGTTATGATATGGGAAAAGAATCAATCTGATGATTGGAAAGTTACAGCAAGATGTTCTGTGTAAGTTGTACTATGAAATTGTACTATGAAAACTCATGAAAGAGTTATGGATTATGAATACGGATTAAATGAAATTCGTAATGAGAAGGGGGTTAAGATTAGGTGGGGATTTCAAAGAGGACTTATGTCGGCAGCTGAGTTGTATGATTCCTTGTATGGTCGGGGAATTTGTACTTTGTTTTAGAATCACTTAGCTTCCTGGTCGATGTAGTGGTTAAGTTGATCAATTCTTTATATGGTCGGGGAATTGGCCGCTTAGTTTCCTATATTGATTAGTGGCCGAGTTTGGTTTGACAACCACTTAGTTTCTGGCACTGATAATCATTGAAATGTTGTGTTGCGCTATTTGTTATATGCAGGTTAAGAGGGTGATTCCTTTCTCATGTATATAACAAATAGATAAGTCATAGGTAGATCACATAGGGTTAAGTGTGAGTTCTTAAACTCATACTAACGTGACAATCTTGACTAATAATTATATGAAATGTTTATGGACCCCTCAGCGAATGGACGCCAATGGTCTGTCTAGGAAAGTTCTTAAACTCATATAATTGTGGCCAGGTTATGAACTCATAAGTGTGGCTTTATGAACTGAGTATAGTTGTGTGTGAATGGAGTTTTAAGGATTATAGGAACAGATAGATTGTTAAGCAAATGATCATTAGTGGAGACTTAGGTTTTCCTAAACCCTAGCTATGCTAAACTTCAAATTTTTAACTTCAAGCTAAATACGCACTATGTGCCTTTTAAAAAAAATTGTTTTTATTTATCACTTATGTACCATGTAACCTAGTGCAGAGGTGATAAAAATGATGGAGTTATCAATGCAGAATTACTTGGTGCTGGGTGTGATCTAAGGATCGTCAGCCCACTACAGTATGATGTAGTATAACAAAGTCACAAAATGACGAAATCCTCAACAGAATGTTAAATACAGTGCGGCATCATGACGTCATTCTAAAAAAAAAATTCAAAAACTTCAAGTGTTTATTGAAAGAAATTTTCTGAACCAAATTGTTTTGCTGCGGAATCAAATAAGACTGAGGTAAGAAATTTTCTGCGCCTAAGGCGGATAAGAGGAACAAATTGTTCCGACCAGCAGTACTTGGCCAGTACAGGGCATAACGGGCCAATCACCCTTTTTGTCCGCAAGTTATGAAGGTTTGCGGATGAATTTCCATAAAATCTTTGCGAAAATGACAAACAAACAGTCTATACAATTCCTCAGCACAGTTTTAAAATTTTTACCCTTGTGAGTGGTGTATTGGGTAGCATTTGATGATATGTGTGAATGATGTAAGCTGTATGGTGTAAGGTGTAAGGTGAATTTCGGGGACAAAATTCTTATAAGAAGGGGTGAATGTGACAACCCAAGAATTTGGACAATTTATGAAAATCTTAAATGATTGATTTAAGGTCAAATAATAGACCTAGACAGAAGATAAGTGTATGCGTTTGGTGTTATTGGGATTGAATTTTGAGGATTTCAAAATTCGGTAAAGAAAATAGGTGAATTATTCAGGATTAAAGATTTATGAGAATATGTTTTGTGTTTATGGTTATGTATGTGTTCAGAATGTGGTTAAGGGTCAAGGATTGACCAGATTAATTATATATGTGTCAAACCCTAAGTATATATTAAGAACGTCAATGTTCTGTTAGAAAACCCTAACGTCTGATGAGAAACCCTAGAATCGGTTCTGGAAAACCTAGATTCAGTTCCGGGAATCCAAAACACTAAAATCATGATATGAATAAGGTGATTAAGTTAGAAAACCCTAACGATATGTTTAGAAACCCTAATTTGGGAAATCAACGGCTACATATAATGGCTTATGTATTTTGATAATATATTAGAGATAACCCTAATTGCTAAATTAGAAACTCTAATGCTATGTATAAAATCCTAAGGATTAATAGTTATGTGAGTAATGAATATGAACATTATGTGATGGTTTATCTTTATTTATTATATAAACAAACAAAAGAAACTAGTGAAACCCTAAATATATATTAGGAATGAAGGATTTAATAACTTAAGGGTTATGGAAAAAAAGAATTGAGGTATTTAGAATATATACTAATTTTAAGAGATTTATTTTATATATCTCAAATGATTAATTTTATAACATAATTATAGCAAGTCTAATTGGGTTAATGAAATAAGTGGGCATGAGTAAGGATTTGTGATATAATTGAGGAAGTAAAAATACTAATTAAATGAATTGGGTTGGATAAGAATTTAAGGTATTGGATTATGTATATTTTAGAGGCCCAAACAATACATAAATTGAGTGGCTCAAATATTTTTATTGTTAAGCCCAAAAGATTTAAGAAGTAGCCCAAATTTGGAGCCCAATTGAAGGAAGGACATAATGGACATTTGGTTATATTAATAGTGTTGAACTATGATTGATTTACATGGCCCAAAGAATTAAATTTTTATGTTCAATGGGTTAATTTTGGAAAGCCCAAAACATTAAAGGAATGGCCCAACTTTTGTCCCAAGTGGGAGAGGACTTTTTGGACATTTAGTAAATCAAATAAGCATTAAAAGAAAGCATTAAAGGAGATTAATTTTTGGGCAAGTAAATGGCCAAGTGGCCGGCCATGATAAGGAAAAAGGAGGGGGAGATGAATATGATGGTGATTTGCTTTAGTTGGTAAACAACTCTCACCAACTTCTCTTATGTGTCATTTTTTAGTTTGTCCAACACTTATGTTTTTCTTGCAAGCAATCCTTAGCAATCATGTACAAGAGAAAGAGAGAGTAAGGCTTGGCCGGATGAACAAGAAGAGAAGGAGAGTGGATATAGATAATGAGATAACCCACATATAATAAAAAGTATAGCTTATTTTTCTCTTTCTTCTCACTTCCTAGTTAGCTAGCAAAAAGTAAATAGAGAGAAAGAGAGAGAAGAGAGGCAAGTTCGGCAGCCACAATGAGAAGATGGAGGGGAGTTTTTTGTGAGATATCAAAGCTATATAATCAAGCTAAGAAGAAGAAGAAGGTCTAGCAAGAAATCAAAGGTATAAAATTTCCTAAACTCAAAACTCTAGTTAGTTTATGTGTTTTGTGATGGTTGTTTTAGACCAAGTGTTGAACTTATGATTTTGAATCATATGAGGGTAGGTCTACATGATTTATGATATTTTATGGTTAGATCTTGCCATTTTTAGGGTTGATGAGCTTGAACAAAGAAGAAGAACCAAAACAGTTTTTAAAAAATAAATTAGTGGACTGCTGCCCTAAACAGAAAATTCCAAATTTGTTAGGGTGCTCTAAAAATTTTGGACTTGTGATATATTATAGTACACTGTATAAGCTTTCCATAGACTCCTGAACGGACTAATTTTGACACTGGATGAAGTAGTTATGACGTTCGGAAGAAGCATAATCAAAACTGCGAAAACAAAATTTTTGGAAAAACCAAGCATGATATGGAAATGACCTTATCTCTCATTCTACTTTGAATCTTTGAGTGTGTTAAATTTGTGGAGCTAAATATATGTGTTAAGGATAAAACCCCTTTGGAATTACTCAAGTAGGTTGAATATTGAACAAGTTATGGGATTTCTCCCAAACTACACAAAGGTAATAAAAACAGTTAGAATGACAGTTTGTAACAACCACTTCCGGGATAATTTCCAGGAGCTTAACATGTCCAAATATGGATTGTGATAGATGAAAATTGTAGATCGGAAATATAATAATCCAAAAAAATTGACGGATCATTAATCGAAGTTATAGATTTCATTTTATTTAAGATTTAGTAAAGGACTCCAAAACTGCAAATAGCCAAAAAGTTGCTGCCCATATTTTTGCGAGGGCTGTTTTGGCAACTTAAATTGTGAAATAAATTCCGGACTTTAGGAAAATGAAAATATAAGGTATTATGTAGCTCGTGTGCAAAAATGAGCTGATTCCGAGTTAAAACGATCAAGTTATGACCGTTCTAATTTTTGTGATTTTTCGACGGAAATCGCTATAAACGGAGTTCTACAACTCCGATTGCCACGAAATTTCAAATGGAGAATCACGTTAACATATATAATGTTATTCCAAGAGATGGGAATGTTTGGAGTTAAGCACGAGGTAGCTAATTTCTTAAGCTACGCACTAGAAATGATTTTTGAAAAAATACTAAAGAAAGTTAGAAAATTATGAAAAAATACTTTTTGTGTATGAAATACATGTATATATGTTTGGCCAAATGATTGGAAAATAATAAACTGATTTGGTATTTTTGTAAAACGGATATAGAATTCAGCTTGCTGGATTGTGTAATTTGTGAATCCAGTTTGCTGGATTAGAAAATCTGATGAATACAGCTTGCTGGATTGAAAAGAAGTTGACTGAATTGATGGATTGGTGAATCCATATTGCTGAATTAGAAATTTGGTTGCTAGATTTAGAATTCAGGTTGCTGGATTAGTATTTAACTTACTAAGTGTTAGCGAATAACTTATGAAATGAAAAAGGCGAGTGTTAAATCATATAAATGTGATTCTAAGTAATTGTTAAGTGCTTAGGCAGAGATTAATTGAACTTAAACTCGATATTTATTCCGACTAGACCGTCGGGGTGTTAAAATTGTGTCGGTTTCAACTCAAACATAATAGTCTAACCCGATACGAAGTGATTCTGGGCCCGGATTCGGGGCTATCACAGTGATTCTGTAATATTAGTTGTGAATAATTAATTATTGATTCATATGATGAGGAAAATATTGATTTTATGTGGATATAGATGGAGAAAATTTTTAATGTGACAATTGTTGAAAATTGAAATTTTTATCTTTTTCTGATAAAATAATTCATTTAAATATGTTATTATATTATAATAATATAATAATGATGATATTTTTACGATAAATGTGGGATATATGAGTATATATGGAGGAGTATTTTTGTTACCAAAAAATATTTAAAGCATGTTTTATGTTTCGGTGGACCCCATTTCTTGACAGAAATTTTATTATAGCTTGTAAAATCGCCCGTTTGTTGATTTCGGTCAATTTTTGTTTGGAATTTAGAAAAACTTTCTTCTGCAAAGTTGTAGAGAATTAAATTTTCTATAAAAAGTCGCAAATTTCGAATTTTCTGATAAAAGGGCTATTTATTATGACTTATTAAAGTTCTGAAGCTCCGAAATAATTGATTTTTGGAAGTTTAAAATAATTTAAATAACAAAAATGTTTTTTGTGCAAGTCTTGTGAGGTGGGCTGTTTGGTGGCTGAGGTTTTGAAGTAAAATAAGTGTGTGTTGGAATAAAAATTATATATATTAATATTTTATTAAATTTTCTGCTTTGGTGTTCTAAGCATTTTCCTATAAATAGGGTGCTTAGGTTAGAATTGAAAATCACACCAGAAACTGAAGTTTTCTCTCACTATATTATCGAGCGTATTCTTGTGAGTATTTTTGAGTATACTTTGAGTATTGTTGCTATACGGTACAAGTTCAAGTCGTAGCTTAGATCCGGTGTTTCAACTAGAAGTGCTATCTTTCGAGGTAAGTGATATTTTTTTTTAAAATGATATTATTTCTTCTAATATCATTATGCCGAAGTATTGATCTGAACTTTTAATCAATTTTGGAACTTTTTGTGTCAGAGTTACTATTCACGTATACAACACTATTCACGTATACGACACTATTCATGAATACGGCACTATTCATCGAAAAATGAAAATTTTACCTTTTCGTCTAAAATATCTATTGTGGATACTAGCTTTGATTGTATCCATGTTTTGATCATTCTTGAATTTTACA